>OY856186.1:339410976-339700976 GCA_963693315.1 Diogma glabrata | reverse complement strand
TGTTTGCAAATTTTCAAAAGAAGTATTTAGTTCTTATACACATATCATTTAATACTATGAAGACGACGTAGGTATCAATGTATACAGAACCATACGCTAAAAAATATATAAGACAGTAAATAAAAAACGCGATAGATAAAAAAAGAAATCCAACAGAAAGATGATAACATTTTTTTTATTCTATCGAAACCTATGTACATTACCTACTACTATCAGTTTCATTTCCCATACGTTACAATGACATTAATTTGTCCAAAATATATTAAAATATTCGGCGTTTTAATTTAATTTTCTATAAACTTTTAAGTTTTAAGTTTTGTGATTATCAGGTAATAATAGTTCTGTGAATTATAAGTTTATAGTTTAATTATGTGAATAAATCTTACACGAGGTATTTCACGCATACTAAAAAATATCTAAAATTGCTGTTAAGCTGTCAAGATTTTAAATGCGTTGGAGATTTCCGATAAATTAATTGGTTTGTAACCACAAGTGCAACGTGTGTTCAATGACCTGTTAATGAATATTTGTTATTGTTTATAAATGTTTATGACATACCTTCTATTTAAACCGGAAGACAAAAATAATATTGTTTACGTTTTAAGGGTTTCATTCACTTCGAAAAAATAAACCGAAGCACCGTTATGTAGAGGTTTCGCTGTTTGTCTCCAATTCTACATATTCGATTTGCGTACTAGTTTTATAAACTTGAAATTCTTTTTATCTATTTTTTATGGGCTTAATATTGAGATAATAAAACTGAAGATTTTGTGATGAGTGTCGAATGAAATGAATGTGCCAATAGGAGATAAAAATCACAAAAATTATAAAACTTCTTAATAAAAATATTAAACGGAAGGTAGGTTCAAAATTCAAAATATAATCGTTGTTGGTTGTGAATAAGAGTGAAATCATTTTAAATCGAGCCGGTTGTTATAGAAATTATTTTTTTCTACTTCAAGCTACGAAAATGTCATTTTAATATATAGTAAAACCTATGGGAAAGGGAAACTTTTCTAAGTAGTGACTGAAAATGTTTTCTGTCACTAGGACTGAAGGTAAATAAGTTTCGGTGGTCGCCACCCAGTGGCTTCATTTCACCAAAATCTTGGGGGGGGGGGGGGTCGAGAATTTAAATGACATAAAAAGATTTTTTTTCGTAAAACATAACATACACATTTTTATACACACATATATTTAAAAGCATTTAATGCATGGACTTAGAAATAAAAATAAAATGCTTTTGAGCTACCATGGTTACTCTGCTAGATCTCTGTCTTCTGGTGTTGTTTCATCGAACCGAATGCCGCAAAGTTCTGCAAAATTCCTTCATTTGTTAAAAATAATTTTAAATTAAGTATCATCTCTGCATTGTTTTAACATCAAGAAAGTAGTTTTAATTAAAGCGCTTGTGCTAGAAATTATTATGTCTTTGCTATGTAACTGTTCAGAGAATGAATTTGTAAACGACAGCAGATCGTGCAGCATAAAAAAAGGATGGTTTTTCTATACGATTTTTTAGATCTCGGGCATCCCGGGATTAAAGTTTATGAGTCACGTAGTCTCAGGATCCATAAAACACCACGGTATTGCAATCCCTACGTGACTCCTCTTATGTCGAATCGTTTTTTGTTTGTTTGTTTTTTTTCCTTTATTTGTCTCAGAGAGCAAGAGTTATGTCTACCCTAAACTGACCAGAGCCACATCGTTAAAATGTGGGACAAAATGCGAATATTCTTCCAAATACTTACTAATTAGAATTTCTATTGCGAGAAAGTGGGACGGTGATACTAGGTTACTAGGCTAGCCCAGCTAACTAGGTTGCGCATAAATTTACTATTTAATGCTTTCCTTTACTATTTGTTTACTATTTAATTCTTCAAAAATTCTTTTATTTTAGTTGGACATTGTTCAACCGTTAGGACATGTGCTTGCCGTGGTTCGTACATTTTCAAAATTCTTTCTAGTGCTGGCATTACCGCCAGCCAGCGAGTTTCACTGTATCCAATAAGTTGGTTATGTTCGACATTACTTTTGCCACAGAACTCCTTCAACGTCTCCAGTAAAGACAGTAAAATATCCAAAATTTTTAACCCTGCCATTTAAATCAGCAGCACTTCTTATTGCATTATTTAGAATATGGGCTGCAAATCCAATACCCAATACATTCTGGTTCAAATTCGAGTTTAGCTTGCTTTTAAATTTTCACCTTGACGTGGCACTACTAAAATTGGTGTTTGTGTTATCAGCGCAAATTGCAACTAACTTTTTGTCAATGTTAAATAACAACAAGAAAAGAAAATAACAACAAAACTTGTTTATGCTACTAGAGCTGGCGGCTTATAGCAACGCTTTTTTATGTTTATCTGTATCTATATGTCTTTTAATATCATAATGTCCACTGCTAATATGCAAATTCACTCCGACTGGTAATACAATAAACTTTTGCGTCGTTATATTTTGATTTTTTTTATAAAATTCCAATTCAATATCGTATGAGAATTTACGCAAACGTTTTCTATCCGTCTTGATTTGCAGCAGAACTTTTTAAAAATAATTTTAAAAATTAGTATAAATTTACCTTTTATAGTAGCTTAAAACTTTTGTTAAACAAGTAAAGGCTGCAAAACAATTGAAATAATTTATTTTAATTTTACTAAATAATTAATATCTTTTCTGTATTCTGTAAGTATAAGAGGTATACAGTATACCTCTTGTTCTATCTTTTGAAAATCTATACCATTTATCAAGTTTTTATGCTGTTTACTTTGTTCTTTGTTGAGAAAAAAAATTATAAATTAGAAAATAATAATTTTACTTTTGAGCTGTGTGTTTTAAACAGAGTTTGAAACGCTACTTATATCACTCCTTTACTTTGTTCTTTCAGAGTGCGTAGCTTAAAAAAAATATAACGCTCCCACAAAAAGGAGTGAAAATAATAAAATATCGTTCTTGCTACTAAATTGAAATAAATATTTTCTTTGAAATACTCAAAACTTTTATTTTTGCTTCAAATTTGATGCTTTCCAACGTAAAATGCTTCAAATGATTCGTTTAATTAATTATTCATGTATTGTTAGAAAAATTAATATAAAGGATGACTAATTTTGTTCTTTTGCAAATCGAATGAAAGAACAGGAAATTGTAATCTGCTCCAAAGGAGTAAAATCGAAAAAAACAAAATTGTACTCTTACGAGTAAGAACGATATTCAAATTATGAACATTTTTATTTTTGAATATTATTTCAAAGGATTGAAATGAGTGCTCGAATAAAGTAAAATTGTAAACTCTGATTTGAAAATTTAAATGTTTATGAATTTATACGGAAAACTGCGTCTTTTTAAGTAAAATATTTTGCATTTTATTTTCCATAGTATATGTACTTTCGATCTCTCGTATATACACCGGCGAGATGTTCTATAAACAAAAAAAACCTTTTCGCTGAGGTAGTTCTGTTATCTGAAAAAACTGAGTTTAGTATTTCTAAGAAAATTATAGTTAAAACACTATTTTAGTAACAAATATATTGCACTGGTTTGTTCTCTCAATATAGTTAACTCAACATATACATAACATTATACAAACTGCAAGAAAAAACTGTGAAGCCATTGCTTTGACTAAGATATTGCGCAAACTGTACGTAAGTAGATATAAGGTTTTTTGATTATTTCGATATTGCGGGCAAGTGTGGTAGAAATATTTGTTTCGTGGGACGCTTCGTGGGACAAATTTCTCCGTGGGACCAGTTTAGTTTAGTACTACCCATAAACGTGCGTAAATTTTTCATTTGATTCAAAATTGTACAATTATTGCGAGCTTCTTTTAAATCTATAAGAAAAACCTACCACAAAAAAATAATAGTTTCTCCCTCCCTGTGACTGCATAAAAAAAATGAACAAAGATTGACGTTTAGGATACTTTTTGGATTTTATTGTAACCAACCAAACATATAATTTTTGCTATTTTATGAATTAAAAATTATAGTCCATATAGCGAAAAGAATTTGTCAGCAAGTTTTCATAATATACTTTGAAAATATTTGCATAACATAAAAATTTGTTCGTGTCGTTAGAAAATATTGCTTGTCCATTATAAAACATTCACTATTATAAAATCACTGGAAATAACACAAAAAATTTAAATTACTCCCGCAATTATTTTCATTCATTTTATAAAAATTAGCACAACTATCAAGAAAACTTCTGATATGTTATATAATTTTACATTTAGAATTGTTTTTAATTTATTGTTTTTAAAAAAGTCTTGTAAAGTTTTTACAATATGATATAGATAAAAAACAAGGCCAAACAGTCAGGGTTCTCCAAATAAGTGGGGAATAATTAGGTTGTGTTCTCCTGCATGTACTTACTTTTAAGTTTATATAAATTACTAATGGACAATAACAATTGAAATTTGAATGTTAAATACTGCACTATGAACTCTCGAGGAACCCTATACTAATGAAATATTTTGTTTCCTCTGGCTCAGATACGAATATTTTATAAACAAAACACAATCGTTCTTCTAAAAGCGGTGATACCGCGCACCTTATAGTACGATAGAATTTTGTCAAAATACGCACCCACGGCGTTTTTGGAACAACGATCGTGTTTTGTTTATAAAACTGATTTCATCAGAAGATTACAAGCAATACTACCGCCTTTCTTATCGGCGGCACTCTAGTCCTTGATACAAAGAACGATAACGGTTTGAAAATTGCGGTGAACTGTACTTTAGTCGGGTTAAAATAATATGTAACGTAATAATTATATTATCAGATATATTTCAATTAATAGTATGCGATAAAATTAGTATATTAGTTAAGTAAATCTTCTAAAAATTAGACGAATTTACAAAATAACAGTGCACTGAAATTTTTATAGTGTATAATTTTACCACGATTGGACGGTTTTATTGAATCGACGTATTGATAGTATCAGATCCTTGGGGGGGCCAATGCCCCCCCAGCCCTATCCAATTGACGCCCCTGTCGCCACCAGGTGGTGGTTGAAACCAAATATTTAAAATAATATTATAAAAAAAGTGAGTGTAATCTTTACACACGGTTGAAGTAAAACTTCTTTGGCTACTTTAGCATTTTATTTATAAAATAAAAAATCAAATTCAAATTGTTACGATAAGGAATTAAAAAATAAACATATTAAAAAGTAAAGCCATGATGTGTTTCTGTATAATATTCCGTATAACGATCCGTATAATACTATTTCAAAAAACATATGAGGTGATGAGACATAATCAAAATATCCACCAGTTGCCATTAAATGTTTTTGTGTCAACATTTGTAACATCATTTTTTCTTAAATTAATAAAAATTTAATTTGTTCGATATTGTTGAATCCAAGCGAATAAAAATAAACTTATAAATGGTAAAACAGAGAATAATTCCATTGAATTTATTGTTAATTTTGTAGTCATTGAACCTGAAACGATCTTTAAAATTAATATAATGTAAAAATAAAATTAATATAATGTAAAAAATAGTTTATGACAAACCATTTCCATTCCTCACAGTCACAAATCCTTGAGCTTCGGATATAATTATCAAAATAACACCATAATAATTAAAATAACCAATCAATACTGTATCAAATTTATTTTGCATGTTGATGAAAATATTTGAATAAAATTCATTTCATAAAAATGTAAACATTTTAATGTTATTAGTATTATTTATTTATTAAATTTATAATTTTGATTTGGATGGACAATTTTACAGTCCACATCCAGTTGATTTTGACCTTTATCTAAATTTGAACTAAATTCAATTGTGTCGACTGTCGGCACTTGGCGAAACATTTTAATATAAATTAAAAACTAATAACACTTGTTTTATATTTCGCAAATACGTTTTATATTTTTATTTTCTAAAAATTTTTGCTCAATGCATTTCGGCTTACGCCATTATCAAGAGCGATTCAAAAAGTTTATGAAGAAAAAATTTTGATTTGAATCAAAAATAAAATGAAAAATGAATAACTAGATTAAATAATTTATATAAACAAATTGTTAAAACATTTAATTAAAAAGTAGGTAATTTTTCTTATTTAATTGGTTGATAATGGAAATACCATAAATTTGTTGATTTAATAGTTTCTAAAAATGATGACCGAAAAATAGATCCGGATTTGTCAAAGGAGAACAAATAACGTCGGTTTGAGAATTGAGTAAATTTTTGTTAAAGTGCATTGCTTTACGTATTTCAAAAGCTTCCAAAAGATCAAGTTTAAGACCTTTCGTTTCATATTGTAAAATTTGAATATTGTTGTTATTTATAAAATTACTACTATGATTTTCCTCAATTAAATGATTAGAAAAAGTGGAAGATGTTTGTCCTAATCTTAAACTACGAAAATGTTCAGCACATCGAACATGAAACGGACGACCTGTCTGTCCAATATAGATTGCATCACAGTCAGAACAAGATAGTTGATAGACTCCAGATTTTGAAAACTTACATAATTTTTGTTTATTATTTACAAGAAGATTTTGAAGGTTATGATTATTATAATAAGCACAACTTAAATTTGAATGTTTTGAAATTTTGTTTCCTAATTTTTGGCTTAAATTACCTGTGTAAAGTATTTTACGCCATAATTTTGTTTCAAGGACGGGGTTTGGATAAATTAAATTATAAGAAATCTTTTTTAATTTCTTACGTAAAATTTTGTGAACTAATGTAGGATTATATCCATTATTAAAAGTTATGTTCGAAATAACATTTAATTCCTTTTGAAAATTAGCTGCGGAAAGAGGGACTTTTATAAGTCTATCAACCAATGCATGAATGGCTGAATGTTTTATATTTGACGAATGATTAGAAGTAGAGTGTATAATAGAATCTGTACATGTTGGCTTACGATAAATATTAAAAGAGAATTTAGAAAATGAATGACTTATACTTATATCAAGAAAATTGATGCAATTTTCGACTTCTTTTTCGATTGTAAATTTAATAGAAATACGTTTATTATTAGTTATTTCAAGAAACGACTCTAATTCTAAATCAGTTCCAGTCCAAAGACAAAGAATATCATCAACATAACGATACCAAAATAAAACATGACTAGAAAGTGGAATTGATACATCTAAAATTTCGATCTTTCGTTCATAAAAATTTCTGCCAAAAGTGGGGACAAAGGAGATCCCATTGGTAGTCCGTCTATGAATTTATAATATCTATTATCAAAACAAAAGTAATTTTGCTCTACACAAGTTTTGTACATCATGGAGAGCTCATTTCGAATGTCATCAGATTGAACGGAATCATTTTTTTTTTTAGAAAATAAAAATATAAAACGTATTTGCGAAATATAAAACAAGTGTTATTAGTTTTTAATTTATAAATTTGTACTATTTGCTATTGTCTTCCATCTGTAGGCGAACACAATAATAACATTATTTTACACTGGTAAAAATGCTTTATATAAAAACATTGTTTATTTTTTACACTGTCAAATTTAGCTATGTCGTTTTGTATGTTTTTAATATTATCATAATATTAAAAATGTATGTTTTTAATATTATCAATATTATCATTTATATTTACAAGCGTAGAAAAAATAGCGTTTCTACGCGTGGTAAAAACATTTTTGCGTTCCTGAACTTATTCCATTTTGCGTGACTGAACAAACCGTTCAGTCACGCAAAAAGAGAAGTTTTCACCACTTGTATAAAAATCTACTATTGACCCGACCCGACTTGAGCAAAATGCAAAAAACAATTATTTTTAAAAACGCATTTTTAACTAACGATATATTGCTAAACTGTAAATATTTCAAAAACTAAATCTTTATTTTTGGAAAATATTTTGTTGAAATATTTCAGAATTATTTTAGATTTTTGAGATCAATTAAACTCAAGTAAGTAAAGAAGTAATTGGAATTTTTTCAATTCCAAGGTATGGTTTTTGAAGTTTTTCAGAAAAAAACTTCAATTCACAATTTTCGTGTTTCGGATTGGATTCGAACCTACCCTCGTCAGTGCCCGGCTCGAATCCTTGGGCAGAAACGCTATCGATTACGCCGTTGAGGCGATGACAGTTTCAAAGTTGAAACTTCATCATCAGTTATTTATTTTACTTAAGTTGAATTTTTCCACTGTCATTAGACTCCATATTATGGAAATGTTTTTACATTATATGGGATTTTTCTCATTAAATTTCTAGACAATACTTTGTGTGAATTCATAGAATGGGGAACATTTCTATTCTAATTAACATCCTAAGTCACGTTTGTATAGTCATTATTGATTGTTTCCAATCAATGTGAAATCAATGGCTGACACTTGGCCAATTTGTAGTTCTATATGTATTAACATTAGACTACATTAAGGGAATTTAAATTTATTTTAGATTTTTGAGATCAATAAAACTCAAGTAAGTAAAGAAGTAATTGGAATTTTTTCAATTAAAAGGTATGGTTTTTGAAGTTTTTCAGATAAAAACTCCACTTCACATTTTTCGTGTTTCGGATGGGATTCAAACCTACCCTCGTCAGTGCCCGGCTCGAATCCTTGGGCAGACACGTTATCGATTACGCCGTTGAGGCGATGACAATTTCAAAGTTGAAACTTCTTCATCACTTATTTATTTTACTTAAGTTGCATTTTTCCACTGTCATTAGACTCCATATTATGGAAATGTTTTTAAATTATATGGGATTTCAGAATTATGTTATATTGCTATTGACACATAAGTTAACGTGAGATATCACATACCACTGGCAATAGTAGTGAAATATCATTAACCAAGGTGATATGGTAGGGGTGTTGGCGGATGCACTCTATTCAGTCAACACTCAACAGTAGCACCCTGTATCTTAGCTGTGCAATATTCCCTGATGATGGCTCGTTATTGCTTACTCGAAAAATAAACCTTCATACATGTTTAAATGTGTGTGTTTTTATCACTGAGGGAAAGAGTGAGCCACGTGATCAGGGAATATGCCACTAACTTTATTATGGCAACCCCATTTTAGTTTTGTCAGTACACATTTTCTAAAAAAAATTGGTTTTTGACTCTTATTTTTTTTATTTTATCTACCATAATATGAAATATTGGCCCATGTCATATTATTTATTTTAAAGCATATATAGTTTAATTATCCTTTCTTTTAAAAAATATATAAGAAAATATTTGCGTCCAGCAACACCTCAGAATGCTTGTTGTTGTGGGACCTAGGTCATAAAAGGTTTTTTGGTTGTTGTGACACATTTTGTAATTTCTGCTACACAGACCGAGCACATTTTAGTGAAGAAAAATAAATAAATATTTCTCAGACGCCTCCTAAAATGATTCTTTTTGGTCAAAAACAACAAAGATATTTTTTTTAAAATAAAATAAACACGTGCCGAAAATCATCGAAGTTGATTTTTTTATAAAATCGTAAATATCTCATGAAATATGCAGATTTAACAAAAAATTATGAATATTTCATAAGAAATTTAATTCTCTAAAAAAAAGTTCCTATTCAGTTTTTGCCTAAAACGTATATTTCTGATGATATTTGGAAAAAACACTCGAAATCCTTCGAGCATCATAACTCGTAAAAACAAATGACGAAAATTGTGACGAAAAAGTACTAATTTTGTTTTTTCTTTTCACGATTATATTAGGATTCTTTTCATTCCATAGCAGAAGAAGAAAATCAGTACTTTTCGTCATCCTTATTATTTATGTTTTTATAATTAATGAATATTTGACAGTTTTTTTTTCAAAATATCATCAGATATATACGTTTTAGTTAAAAAAAAGTCCAAGCGGCACGTATATCCGCTAGAAATAGGTAGATTTCGAGATCAGACAGTTTTGTGTACCGGTAGAATCTGATGTATCAGATTAGTTTAAACAAAACAAACTAATTTCAAACAGATATCAAACAAATTTTAAAAAGAAAATTAGCTACCTACAAGCAATATTATATCTATCCAATTTTGCAACAAACAAATAACAAATCTACCACAGAACATGTGTGTGACAATTTATGACACAAACCTACTTTATATCATATGTCGTGCAATTGCTGCAAAATATCAATATAGTTTATTTCTAAGAAAAAAAAATTAATTTCTTCTATTCAAATCTTTTATTTTTTTGACTGTTATAAGGTTGATATTGACTGTTATAAGGTTTTTGGAAATTGTAGTTGGGGATTGTTGCAAACTTTTTTGTTGAAGCCAACAAGTCAAAAACCTCTAATTGCAGAGGTTTATATTTATAAGAAACGGATTAAAATGTTTCAACAAATTCTAAATTTATGAAGATTTTAAAAATATTAGTATCCAAACGGCCGTTATAACGGATTGAAAAAACCACTTTTTTTTCTAGTATAAAGCCTATAGTTCCTTAACCATGTGTCAGATTTTTCTGATTTACGAACTTGTCCAAGGTATTAATAAAACACACATTTTTAAGAAAGGATTTTTGATCTGGCTCTGCAAATGCAACCGTGAGAGCGCCGGTTGATTTAAACGCATTTTGTGTTTTACAAGCTTTTTTGTTGGAGCCGCTCACTCAGAAACCTCCAACTGCAGAGGTCTTTTTTTTGAAAAAAACTGATTAAAAAGGTTTCAAAGATTCTAAATTTATGAAGTTTTTAAAAATATTAGAATCCAAACGGCCGTTATAACGGATCTAAAAAACAGAGTTTTTTTCTAGTATAAAGCTTCTAGTTTCTTAACCATGTGTTGGATGGGGCTGATTTACGAACTTGTCCAAGATATTAATAAAACGCACATTTTTAAAAAGGATTTTTGATCTGGCCTTATAAATCCGACCGTGAGAGTGCCGGTTGTTTCAAAAAAAAATTTTTTTTTGCAAAGTTTTTTGTTTGAGACGCTCACTCAGGAACCTCTAACTGCAGAGGTCTATTTTTAAAACAAATTGATAAAAAAGATTTCAAAAATTCTAAATTTGTTAAATTTTTTGAAATATTAGTATCCAAACGGCCGTTATAACGGTTTTAAAAAATCAATTTTTTTCAGAAAAAAGCCTCTAGTTTCTTAACCACGTGTCGGATTTTGCTGATTCACGAACTTGTCCAAGATATTAATAAAACACACAAGTACAGAAAATTTTTTTGATCTACCTCAACAAATGCGACCGTGAGAGTGCCGGTCGTTTTCGTTATATCTCATATCGTTTATATACATATATATATATATATATATATATATATATATATAAATTTTTTTTTTTTTTGTTTTTTCGTCTCCGCTTTTCATATATAGTCGTTTGGCACAAAAATTTTTCCGAAATTCCGAGATGAAGCCCATTGCAATAGGTAGATTTTTAATCTACCTAAAATGACTTGGACCTTTTTTGTAGAGAGTTAAATTTACTACAAAAATGTTTATAGTTTTTAAATCTGCATATTTCATGAGATATTAAAAAAATCTACAATTTAATTAAAAAATCAATTTCGATAATTTTGCGGCACGCTTCATTTAAAAAAAATGCCTTCGTGGTTTTCGACTAATCAGATTTTTTTTAGTGGGCGTCTGAAAAATTTAAATTTTTAACGACCAGTCTAATATATACATAATAGCTACATAATAGTCTAATTCAGTTAAATTTAGTTTTAAATTAAGTCTGATGCTGAGATTAAGTGGCCAATTAGCTACTAGTACTTCTAAAATTGTCTGTCTGTTTGCTGGCTGTCACAACCGTCGTTACAGAGAAAAACGCTGAAACGATTTCAAAATTTTTTGTTTCTAATAATAAGTTAACTTAATCGTAAGAGCTAAAAGGACAATGTGTTCGATAACTGCACCGAAAGTGTCAACAAAATCGTTAAGTGTCCCAACAAACAATTTCCAACCGTTGAGCCTAGCGGTTGCAAAAAACCGTCACAGGACTAGCATTTCACCGATCATTTTCAACTTTATTAGAAATTTTTGGGAATTTATCTATTACTTCTTAACGGTTACTATTTGAGGGTTATGAAACAGTAAAAAAACTAAAATATAATATCGGTTGAAATGTGTTTATGAAATAACGGTGGGTTAACCACCCGTATAAACTATCAACATTTTGCGGTTAACTAACCGTTATTCGTTTTGAGTTTATAAGTCGTGAAATATCGGTTAATAATAATATTGATTTTAACAGTTTTTTAATTACATAAATTTAACCTTTTAATTTTAGTTGTTTGTTATGGACTAACTAACGGTTTTTGGTTGGTCAAATCTAACTAAAATAATAAGTTTTTAAACATCAGTCAAGAAACTGCTAGCAAACTATCGCAATATAACTCTGTTAAATTCTTGGTTTGGAAACGGTTATTAATTCAATAGTTTAAAACCGTTCTTTTGAGATTTAATGATATACATAAAATAAAACAAATAATTTTTAATATTAGCAGAATTCATAAAAAAATTGCTATTTTACGCAGCGATTTGCGAATTTTTTTTTCTAGTGGAGAATTGAATGTTGTTTTCCATCATGCCTAAAAACAAAGTAAATAAGCATGGGTCATCTAATTTTCGGAGAAGGACCAAACCATTTACGCGGGCTACAACATATTATCGAAAAGTGAAAGTGATTAAAAATGCTATCTTAAATAAAATTAAATTAACAACGAATCAAACTTTAATAGAAGAACCGTCATATTGTGTTGGGAATGAAAATGAAAACTTGGCAGTAAATGCAAATCAAACGCCAAATAATACAAATAGATTTTTAGATGAAAATTCAGTACCATCATCTTCAACAACCTATTGCTCAAATGATATCTCTTCAACGTCAAACTAAAATTATGTCCAGGAGCAAACAAACTTTATGTGTCCAATAAAACAAATCAATCAAAAGCATAATTTGAATCATTTGGCCATTAAAAAATTGAAACATTGGGCATTGTTGAACCAAATTTCCCAGCAAGCTGTAAATGAGCTGTTAACAATTTTAACGAATTTCGGTGTTGATGGATTGCCAAAGGATGCGAGAACGTTTTTATCTATACCGTCGATATCAGTCGTCAATATAACAAAAATGGGCTATGGAATGTATTGGCATTATGGGTTAAAAAGATGTTTAAAAACCATATTTAGTGATATTCAACAGCCATATGAGCTTTTGGTTTCATTTAACATCGATGGACTTCCACTTTACAAGAGTTCTTTAACAGAATTTTGGCCAATATTATTCAAATTTGTCAATATGCCAAATAGCAACCCCATGATAATTGGCATATATAGTGGTGTAAAAAAACCAGATCCACAAGAGTATTTGGGAGAATTTGTCATAGAACTTGTTGACTGTCTGCAAAATGGCGTTGTTGTATATCAGCAAAAAATTTCAATCAAAGTGAGATGCTTCATTTGTGATACACCGGCAAGAGCATTTGTTAAAGGTACTGTTTATTTTAATTCCCAAAATGGCTGCATGAAGTGTACTACAATCGGCGAATATTATAACGAAGGGCATCACAAGAGTTTTCCCCGAATCGATTGCCCATTGAGAACTGATAAGAGCTTTCGTAATAGAGAAGATTCGGACCACCATAAATGTGAATCAATGCTTGAGACACTGCCCATTGACATGGTTGAAGATTTTATAATTGCAGACTCGTTACATTTGCTAGATCTTGGTAAAAATATGTTTAATTTTTGATATTTATTTAACTAAATGAGGTACATTTTTTCAGGTGTAATGAAGAAATGTTTGGTAGGATGGACCCGCGGTAGTTTCAATTTTCGAACAAAATGGTCTGCAGTGCAGATTGTAGAAACCTCCAGGTTGCTTGTGAGCTATAATAAATATAGACCTACTGAAATACATCGCGAGGTCTAGATTGCTTAAAGTTCTGGAAAGGGCTCGAGTTCCGTACATTATCTATCCGTACCGTACTATCTGCTTCTGAATCATCTTCATTAATGATTACAAGTGTAAATGACATTCTAAAAGCAACAAATTTGTTGTTAATTAAATATAAATATATAATATAAATTTAAAGACAATATCAAACCACCTTTATTTTTAAATTTAAGGATTTTGAAAAACTACAAACTGCACACTATTTGAATATTCTCACTTAAATTATGATATTTTACGTTTAACTTAGTTCAAACAAAACCTACGTTGTCAAACGCATGACCCGATAACCGGTATTTTAAACCAAAAAAAAAATAAACAAAAAAACAATAGTTAAAATCCATCATAGACCAAGAGCCCGCGACAGCCAGACCTTCGTTATTTTATAAAAGCTGAATGTTTTTCTGCGCATACCCACTACTCAGGTAGGAACGATTAGCAACATATGAAGTTTGGATAATGGTGGCTTTGGCAGAGAGCAGGTATCAAAAGATCCTCCAAAGTTTCGTGAAAGTATAAAAGGTAATTTTTTCATATATTCTTCGGGATAGTATTAGAAGTCACGTCACCCATTGCCAGACACTTACTATCGTGGTAACCCCCTGCCAGACACCCTTAAACTTTAACAAATTGATAGTGTTTAAGGGTGTCTGGCAGGTGGTTACCACGATAGTAAGTGTCTGGCAATGGGTGACGTGACTTATAATACTACCCCGAAGAATATATAAAAAAATTACCTTTTATACTTTCACGAAACATTGGAGGCCCCTATGTTACCTGCTCCCTGCCAAAGCACCCATGATTCAAACTTCATATGTCGCTAATCGTTCCTACCTCAGTAGGGGGTATGCGCACAGAAACTTTCAGCTTTTATAAAATAACGAATGTCTGGCCGTCGCGGGCTCTTAGTCTATGAGTTTATGAACGGTTTTTGGATGCCTTAAAATTGACTGTTCAAATGTTATGATTTATAAACCATATTCTTTTGTTAAAAAGAAAACAGTGAATAGCCGTAGTTAGTAGACGGTTTGTTTTGAGCTTAAGCAAACCAAGCAATAATTTTAGTTGAGCAACGGTTTTTCGTAGATCACAAACGAACCGATCGAAAACGAAAACTGGCATGACTGTGGCCATTTGTAAAATATGCAATGCTATTCACACGGTTCCAAAACCGCTCTTAAACGTAAAATCAAAACTGTATAATGAAAAAGTATTAATTTTTTTTTGGAATTGGCTGTTATATGTAGCGCACTGTAATTTTTCGAGACATAAAGATAACTTTTACAATAAAATTTCATTCGCACATTATTTTTATACGTACAAATGCGCAACATGACGAAAATAATATTCCATAGATTCCTCATTAAAATTTTCTATTATTTAAATATTGGACTTAGATTTTAATTATACCTTAAAAATATATTACATCGAAAACAAAACGTTTACGAAAACATCGTTGCCAAACTGATAACAATTTGGAAAAATCAAATGTCAAAGGAGTAAGTTAATAGATTACAAACCGCTTCTTAACTGTGGATCCACCGTTACAGAACCGTTTTAAGTTGACTTAAAACGGTTTTAATTATACAACAAATAAAATTTAAAGTAAATTTTGTCAAATGCAAAAACCGTCAGCAAACCATTTTAATCACCGTTTAAAGATTGACAATAAATTGTATTATAGTTTTTAGTGATACGCACAAAACGGTTCAATAACTGACGCAAAATGGATTTTAGTACTGTTGGTTAACCATTATTTAACGTTTATACAATTGCTAATCCATACCCATTTATCGTTGTGGGATGGTTATAAAACCAATTTAGCGGTTTGTTATTTACCGTATAGTTGAAATCGGTCGATCAGATAACGGTTGCAGGACGGTTAATTGTTTGTTGGGGTGTCAAAACGAGAACATTTTCATATTTGTTGATAAAGAGTAGTAACCGCCCAACAAACAATTAACCGTCCTGCAACCGTTATCTGATCGACCGATTTCAACTGTACGGTAAATAACAAACCGCTAAATTGGTTTTATAACCATCCCACAACGATAAATGGGTATGGATTAGCAATTGTATAAACGTCAAATAATGGTTAACCAACAGTACTAAAAACCCTTTTGCGTCAGTTATTGAACCGTTTTGTGCGTATCACTAAAAACTATAATACAATTTATTGTCAATCTTTAAACGGTGATTAAAATGGTTTGCTGACGGTTTTTGCATTTGACAAAATTTACTTTAAATTTTATTTGTTGTATAATTAAAACCGTTTTAAGTCAACTTAAAACGGTTCTGTAACGGTGGATCCACAGTTAAGAAGCGGTTTGTAATCTATTAACTTACTCCTTTGACATTTGATTTTTCCAAATTGTTATCAGTTTGGCAACGATGTTTTCGTAAACGTTTTGTTTTCGATGTGATATATTTTTAAGGTATAATTAAAATCTAAGTCCAATATTTAAATAATAGAAAATTTTAATGAGGAATCTATGGAATATTATTTTCGTCATGTTGCGCATTTGTACGTATAAAAATAATGTGCGAATGATATTTTATTGTAAAAGTTATCTTTATGTGTCGAAAAATTATAGTGCGCTACATATAAAAGCCAATTCCAAAAAAAAAATTAATACTTTTTCATTATACAGTTTTGATTTTACGTTTAAGAGCGGTTTTGGAACCGTGTGAATAGCATTGCATATTTTACAAATGGCCGCAGTCATGCCAGTTTTCGTTTTCGATCGGTTCGTTTGTGATCTACGAAAAACCGTTGCTCAACTAAAATTATTGCTTGGTTGGCTTAAGCTCAAAACGAACCGTCTACTAACTACGGCTATTCACTGTTTTCTTTTTAAAAAAAGAATATGGTTTATAAATCATAACATTTGAACAGTCAATTTTAAGGCATCCAAAAACCGTTCATAAACTCATAGACTAAGAGCCCGCGACGGCCAGACATTCGTTATTTTATAAAAGCTGAATGTTTCTGTGCGCATACCCCATACTGAGGTAGGAACGATTAGCGACATATGAAGTTTGAATCATGGTGGCTTTGGCAGAAAGCAGGTAACATAGGGGCCTCCAAAGTTTCGTGAAAGTACAAAAAGTAATTTTTTTATATATTCTTCGGGGTAGTATTCTAAGTCACGTCACCCATTGCCAGACACTTACTATCGTGGTAACCACCTGCCAGACACCCTTAAACACTATCAATTTGTTAAAGTTTAAGGGTGTCTGGCAGGAGGTTACCACGATAGTAAGTGTCTGGCAATGGGTGACGTGACTTCTAATACTATCCCGAAGAATATATAAAAAAATTACCTTTTATGCTTTCACGAAACATTGGAGGATCTTTTGATACCTGCTCTCTGCCAAAGCCACCATTATCCAAACTTCATATGTTGCTAATCGTTCCTACCTGAGTAGTGGGTATGCGCAGAAAAACTTTCAGCTTTTATAAAATAACGAAGGTCTGGCTGTCACCGGCTCTTGGTCTATGATGGATTTTAACTATTGTTTTTTGGTTTACTTTTTTTTTTTTGGTTTAAAATACCGGTTATCAGGTCATGCGTTTTGATAACGTAGGTGTTGTTTGAACTAAGTTAAACGTAAAATATCATAATTTAAGTGAGAATATTCAAATAGTGTGCAGTTTGTAGTTTTTCAAAATCCTTAAATTTAAAAATAAAGGTGGATTGATATTGTCTTTAAATTTATATTATATATTTATATTTAATTAACAACAAATTTGTTGCTTTTAGAATGTCATTTACAATTGTAATCATTCATGAAGATGATTCAGAAGCAGATAGTACGGTACGGATAGATAATGTACGGAACTCGAGCCCTTTCCAGAACTTTAAGCAATCAAGACCTCTTATTGCGCGATGTATTTCAGTAGGTCTATATTTATTATAGCTCACAAGCAACCTGGACGTTGCTACAATCTGCATTGCAGACCAATTTGTTCGAAAATTAAAACTACCACGGGTCCATCCTACCAAACATTTCTTCATTACACCTGAAAAAATGTACCTCTTTTAGTTAAATAAATATCAAAAATTAAACATATTTTTACCAAGATCTAGCAAATGTAACGAGTCTGCAATTATAAAATCTTCAACCATGTCAATGGGCCGTGCCTCAAGCAAATTGATTCACATTTATGGTGATCCGGATCTTCTCTATTACGAAAGCTCTTATCAGTTCTCAATGGGCAATCGATTCGGGAAAAACTCATGTGATGCCCTTCGTTATAATATTCGCCGATTGTAGTACACTTCATGCAGGCATTTTGGGAATTAAAATAAACAGTACCTTTAACAAATGCTCTTACTGGTGTATCACAAATGAAGCATCTCACTTTGATTGAAATTTTTTGCTGATATACAACAACGCCATTTTGCAGACAGTCAACAAGTTCTTTGACAAATTCTCCCAAATACTCTTGTGGATCTGGTTTTTTTACACCACTATATATGCCAATTATCATGGGGTTGCTATTTGGCATATTGTCAAATTTGAATAATATTGGCCAAAATTCTGTTAAAGAACTCTTGTAAAGTGGAAGTCCATCGATGTTAAATGAAACCAAAAGCTCATATGGCTGTTGAATATCACTAAATATGGTTTTTGGCATCTAAAAAGATGTTTATTTTAACCCATAATGCCAATACATTCCATAGCCCATTTTTGTTATATTGACGACTGATATGGACGGTATAGATAAAAACGTTCTCGCATCCTTTGGCAATCCATCAACACCGAAATTCGTTAAAATTGTTAACAGCTCATTTACAGCTTGCTGGGAAATTTGGTTCAACAATGCCCAATGTTTCAATTTTTTAATGGCCAAATGATTCAAATTATGCTTTTGATTGATTTGTTTTATTGGACACATAAAATTTGTTTGCTCCTGGACATAATTTTAATTTGACTTTGACGAGATATCATTTGAGCAATTGGTTGTTGAAGATGATGGTACTGAATTTTCATCTAAAAATCTATTTGTATTATTTGGCGATTGATTTGCATTTACTGCCAAGTTTTCATTTACATTCACAACACAATATGACGGTTCTTCTATTAAAGTTTGATTCGTTGTTAATTTAATTTTATTTAAGATAGCATTTTTAATCACTTTCACTTTTCGATAATATGTTGTAGCCCGCGTAAATGGTTTGGTCGATCTCCGAAAATTAGACGACCCATGCTTATTTACTTTGTTTTAGGCATGATGGAAAATAACATTCAATTCTCCACTAGAAAAAAAAATTCGCAAATCGCTGCGTAAAATAGCAATTTTTTTATGAATTCTGCTAATATTAAAAATTATTTGTTTTATTTTATGTATATCATTAAATGTCAAAAGAACGGTTTTAAACTATTGAATTAATAACCGTTTCCAAACCAAGAATTTAACATAGTTATATTGCGATAGTTTGCTAGCAGTTTCTTGACTGATGTTTAAAAACTTATTATTTTAGTTAAATTTTACCAACCAAAAACCGTTAGTTAGTCCATAACAAACAGCTAAAATTAAAAGGTTAAATTTATGTAATTAAAAAACTGTTAAAATCAATATTATTATTAACCGATATTCCACGACTTATAAACTCAAAACGAATAACGGTTAGTTAGCCGCAAAATGTTGATAGTTTATAGGGGTGGTTAACCCACCGTTATTTCACAAACACATTTCAACCGATATGATATTTTAGTTTTTTTACTGTTTCATAACCCTCAAATAGTAACCGTTAAGAAGTAATAAATAAATTCCTAAAAATTTCTAATAAAGTTGAAAATGATCGGTGAAATGCTAGTCCTGTGAAGGTTTTTTGCAACCGCTAGGCTCAACGGTTGGAAATTGTTTGTTGGGCGGAGAATGGAGAAATCGTGATGGTCTGCATTGGTATTGGTATATGAGATCAGGAGCTTGATAATTGCATTATAAGTGCGTCAAAAGAATTGTTTTTATTTATTTCTTTTCCCAATTTTTTTTTTTAAAATACGGTTCTATCCAGTTTAAACTTCTCTCAACTTATAGGAACAGTTGAAAAATATCAAGTTGTTGCAGATTTAATGTCGTGTTTTAACAAAAATTGTAATTATATTAGGGAGATGTTTCTTTAGTAATTTTTTGTGTGATTCCAGACTTCTGAATAACAGGAACAGTTGAAAAATAAGTTTCAATTTTGGATTTTGCAATAATTTTTGGATTATTTTTAGAATTTTGAAAAAGTTTAATATTTTGATATTTTTTAATTTTATTATAATTTTTTAAATATTAAAAATAAAAAAATTGTATTATTGATTTTGTTATAATTTTTATAATATTTTTGATATTTTGAAAAAAGTTTCAATTTTTAATTTTGTTATAATTTTAGAATTTTGAAAACGTTTAAATTTTTGATTTTCTTATAATTTTTGGAACTTTGAAACAAGTTTCTATATATGATTTTGTTCTAATTTTTACAATATTTTAAGAATTTTGAAAAAAGTTTGTATTTATTTTTGAATTTTTTATAATTTTTAGAATTTTGCAAAAAGTTTCAATTTTTGACTTTGTAATAATTTTTTCTTCTTGTACTTTTATAGAGAATTTTGTTTAATACATCTCGCTGCACAGAACTAAAAACAATGTCATCATAAAAGCCTTTTGTGGAAAACTATATAAAAATCCTTAACCCAAACCGAAGTCTCAATACCTCAGAGCCTTGAGATTTCAGCCCCTTCATATTTTAAAGTTAGAATCTAGTTAACAATTTTTCGGTAACTTTCATTGAAGCGGTTGTTTTAAAATTTTATAGACAATATTGTGTTTTCTGTCCATATATTTAAGATACAAGCTTAATCTAAGATATAGTATACGTTTGGAAAAGTAATTAAATTACATTTAATTATATAATTGAATAACAAATACAATATATAAATTATAAATATTATAGTTTTTGTAAAAGTTAATATTTGCATGCTATGGACATTTTAAAGTAAATAAAAAAATTAAAAAAAGTAAATAGTAAATTGAAGGTAAAATATTCAATGATTAAAACGTATAGAATAAAAAATAAATGAAAAATAATAGTTGGTTTTGCATAAAAAGGATAATAGAAATTACAATATGTTTCACAGCAACACATAGAGGAATATAGACACATGAAGGGATTGTTTTTTTCGTTGATTTGTTGTAACATTTGTTGTAACGCTAATTGACAGATTAATTAAAATCCCACTTTCTTCTCTTAATTTTAACAAAGAACTAAATACAATTTTAACTATTTCAAACACCAATGGTTTCAATCCTGATTTAGTTTATAAAATTCTACACAAGAAGCTTAAACGTCTTGCTTATATCCAAATTTATCCAGTTTCACCACCTATTCCAAAACATTATTGTAAAATTAATTATCATGATAAAATAAGTCCAACACTAGGAAACATCATTACTAAACATACAAATTTAAGTTGTTCTTTTTATAATAACAAAAATTTACACAGTCTTTTGGTTAACAATAAATTTAATCAGCAAAATAAATTTACAAATAGTGGAGTTTACCAATTGTCCTGTGATGATTGTAATGCAATCTATATCGGACAAACTGGTCGTAGTTTTTCTGAACGTTCATCAGAACATTTTTGAGCCTTAAGATTAGGACATTCTAATTCCACGTTTGCTAATCATTTAATATCGGAAAACCATAATAGAACATTTAGTAATAATAGTAATCTAAAAATTCTTCAGTTTGAAAACAAAGGTTTAAGACTAAATATTTTGGAATCTTTTGAAATTAGAAAAGCTTATTTTCATAATCAAAATATATTGAACGCCCAAACTGATATAATTTATTTACCGTTAACTTGCTCAGATTTTTTTATTTATAATTTAAAATTTCCCATGTTTCAATGTTTTTTCAAAAAATTTTATAAATTTTATTTACACAATGGTATTGCCTTCATTAACTATTTTGATACTAATTTTTATACAGATTTTTTCTAATTTGAATTTTAATTGTTTGTTGTTTAATTCTTACTTGTTCATTGAATTATTTTATGTTTAAATTTTTTCGAATTAGAGTAACTTCAAAACTGTTCTGTTTTATATTTTTGTTAATCATTTTTCTTTAGTATATATTTTTCAAGCTCTTGATAATGGGGTAACAACCGAAATTAATCGGGCAAAAATATAAATATACATATATATTATGTTTAAATAAAAATAAAAATAAAATAATAATTATAATTTGTATTTATTGCGAAACTCATAACAAGTAAAATCAAAAAATTTAAAATAATATTAAAATGTTTCGCCAAGTGCCTACAGCGCCTTCAATTATTTATATTAACATGAAATATTAGAAATCATTGGCAATGGTAGTGAGACATCACTAGCCAAGGTAATATCTTACCTGTGAAACAATTGAAATGTGCATATTATAAAATTCTCGTGCACAAAATTGTGCATAATACATGTCATGTCACATAATGTGCAGAATACCGTTCACATCCCGTAAAATGCCTTAGCACAGGGATGGGGAACATTTTACCATTGAAGGCCAATAATAATTTTGCAAATCGTAAACAGGCCGCATTATGCCGAGTATTGTTATCAAGTTTCGGAGGCTGCATCTGTTACTATAATGGCTTTTTTGGACCCTGTTCAAAAGCGTGCAAAACGAATTTTTAATTTAACGTTAAATCCTTACAGCATCGTCGCACTGTTTCTGATCTCGTTGTTTTTTATAAATATTCTCACCAGCAGTATTCGGATAAAAACAAATCCATTATGCCTCAAATATATTTTTCCCCATTTTACTCATCAATCGGTTTGTGCAAACAGTCAAACTGTTGAGAACACTCACTCATCACTGCCATATAGTGACAAAATGCAGAGGGATTTCCTTGTTTGAACATCGGGACCTGTTTTAAAAGGTATCTATGTGTTGTTGTGACAAACAAATATTTAATTAAATATATTGCTATTTTTCAGGGAGCACAAAAAATAAAAAATAAGACAATAAATGATAATTTTACAAATCCAATTTATTTTGTTAATTCGATATTTAATTAAAAAACATAAATAGTTCATAGAATAAAATAAAAAGAAGTAAAACATATAAAGGCCCACATAACGAATATAATGGGACTTTTGTGTTAGAAACTTGATAAAAAACTTTATATTAGGTTCCAGCTTAGTAACACGTACCTGGAGTTGGTCTTCTAAATGAACATCAGCTATCTGAGTCCTTAAGTTGATCTTAATTTGGATTAAATATGGAAAAGTTTATTCACAACAGTAAGTTTATTCACAACAGTTCCAAAGCAAGAAAGAAGTCGACGAGCATGTTTGCGTAAACATGGGCATTCAATTGCACTTTTCCATATTTCAATCGGAACTTTCTTTGCATCAAAAGAGATTTTATAATATTATCTTCACATAACTCAAATAACTACATCTGTAGTTCACTTGGTGCTTTTGACTTTTGAGATATCAACTAGATGTGGTTCAGATGCTGATTTCATTGTAAGAGTATATATCTTTCAATTAATGAGTCCAAAACATGAGTTACGTAATCTTGAAATATGAAACTACAAGGTTCCTTTTCATTTAATTTTTTTGCTTATAGCGGAAAATGTTCCTATAAGAAAAAAAACAAAGTTTCGAAATTGGCGATGTCGTGTTACATTTTTTTGGATAAAATTTACAAGAACAATAATTTGTCTCTGGGCTATTATTTTGAAAACGTACATCGAAAAAAAAACAACTATTTTTTAAAAATCTGAAATTTTGATATTTTGTTGGTATTGACGAAAGGAAAAAAGTAATTTCTGCTTTTATTTTTTGTGTACTCTGAATCGGAGTTATGCGCGGTTGAATTTTGAGGCTTTTTCACGTAGTTTTTGGTAATGGTTGCAATGTTTTGTGAATAGGTGCCACAAATTTCATCCGACTTACGTATATTTTTGCAAGTAAAAAGGAAAATAATTGAATAACTGAAATAAGTAAGTTTAAAATTAATAACTTTTCTCTTTTCCGCTAGGCGGCGCGTAAAACCTTGGTTTACTTCAAAGCTCATATCTCAAAAAGTAGGCTTTTTTTTTTTTTGTTTTTCACAAATTTTAAAGTAAACATATGCAGCTATAAAATTGAGAAATAAAAAGTCAGCAATTCAATATGGATTTTTTCTTACGATTTTTTAAAGTTTGGTATATGAAAAATTCACATGTGTTTTTTTATTAAGTTAATAATCCTGTACTAAATGTGGATCTAATAAATTAAACATTTCATATTTTAACACCTGCAATAAATTTGAACCATTTTTTGTGTATTTCTGATTGAGAAACAGGTTTTTATTCAGAATAAGAATTGGAGATCCCAATGATCGAAGATTTTGTTATAATTTCAACATCACCAACACTAACATTAGAAAAAAACATTAAAAAAATATTTTTCCTATAAACATTATAATTTAATCAATATTATATTATATTATAAATACATTAAAAAATTAATTTATATATTTTTTTTTGCCTTTAAATTGAAATATTTATGATCATCAGAAAAAGAAAACATTTTGGCAATTATTTTATCGGGTGTAGTGTTATCCGGTAAAAAACAGTGGAATCCTTGAGTTTTTTGTTTTCTTCCAAGAACATTTCGTAGATATCGGTGAGGGTCCATAACACCAACCGCTTTGATTTCTTAATTTTTGTCGATCCTTCTGTAATAGTAAGGACAGGCATTGTTCTACTAATTTCCTCTGATAAGAAGTATGTTTGAATTTGTTTTACTATATTTTGTGACAAACTGTGCACTTGTTTGCCTTGAGGCCAACTGTAAGGACCTACTGTTTCCAACAGATCCATGGCGAATTCTACCAGTCGTCTTGATGCATTAAATTCATCCTGGATACGTTGATTTGACCAAAATTTACGTGGTAGAGTTGTCAACAAAAACACTTGTTTTGGTTTACAGCTGGCATCTTTAAACTCTTTTTTAAGGTTCATAAGCCATGATGTATATTCACATTCCTTGTTTGGTGATAACACTTTAACTGAATCTACTTGAAATATTCTTTCACTTATTGCCGATGTGACACTTGCAATTTTTTTATAACTTCCTGTTGTAATATGATTTTGTTTGATAGGAGATTCGGCTAACCTTCCAAGAACATTGTTAATATCTTCTAAAATGTCATTAAGTAGTTCAGGAACTGGTGGAGATATAGTATCAACCGAAACAGGTGATGGATCTAAAGATGCTGGAGGTATTTGAATATTTTCGTTCGTTGGAACATTTTCAACATCCTGATTTATAGAAATAATTTCACTATCGATAGTTTCCGAACATGAAAGCTGCTGTATAGAAAATAATAGTTGCATATGAATTTTTATTCATTTTAATAAAATAATTAAATTTACCTTATTTTTATAAGATTATTTTAAGTGCGACATGTTTCACATATAAACTGGTCATCACGCCAAGTAAAATTTAGGGTCACAGCTTTTTGAATAACAGCTGGTGTGACCAGTTTCACATTTTTTGATGTCCGCTGATGATTTTTGAGATCGTACAAGTTACAGCACAATTTGAAAGGCATTTCTATTATTATCTTTTCTAAACGTTATGTCTTCTAAATATTTTGGAATATAATTGATTATAAGGCAATCCAATCAATATATATATACCCTTGAAATAGTTTTGACATAGGTAGAATCAGGTAAAATTAGGTAGGTAATATATTTTGATTGGATGCAAGTATAATTTGGTCGAAAGCCGTTTGTGGGCGTCATTAGAAATTTTAAATGTTAAAATTATGAGCCTCCAATGAGATTTTAATTAGTAAAAAGGGGCTGAATAGACATTTTTTAAAATGAATATACATTTTACACACCCTTTTAATAATTTAAATTCCTTTATTTTACCACTTAACTTAAATTAATTTTTAATAAGTTTTTAACCATTTAACCGCACAGAAAATGGTTCAAATTTATTGCAGGTGTTAAAATATGAAATGTTTAATTTATTAGATCCACATTTAGTACAGGATTATTAACTTAATAAAAAAACACATGTGAATTTTTCATATACCAAACTTTAAAAAATCGTAAGAAAAAATCCATATTGAATTGCTGACTTTTTATTTCTCAATTTTATAGCTGCATATGTTTACTTTAAAATTTGTGAAAAACAAAAAAAAAAAAAGCCTACTTTTTGAGATATGAGCTTTGAAGTAAACCAAGCTTTTACGCGCCGCCTAGCGGAAAAGAGAAAAGTTATTAATTTTAAACTTACTTATTTCAATTATTCAATTATTTTCCTTTTTACTTGCAAAAATATACGTAAGTCGGATGAAATTTGTGGCACCTATTCACAAAACATAGCCACCATTACCAAAAACTACGTGAAAAAGCCTCAAAATTCAACCGCGCATAACTCCGATTCAGAGTACACAAAAAATAAAAGCAGAAATTACTTTTTTCCTTTTATCAATGCCAACAATATATCAAAATTTCAGATTTTTTAAAAATCAAAAATTTAAAAATCAACAAAAAAATGTACGTTTTCAAAATAATAGCCCCTCTATGTAGTATTGCCTAAAGTAGTAGATTAAGCACAAATATTTTGTTAGTGCAATATAAAATGAAAGGAAATTATTGTTTGTAAATTTAAACTGCGTATTTTAACAATGAAAAAAATCCTTTTTTTTTCCTCTCATGGAAGATGCACCATGGAGGTGCACACACTCACCAGCTATCCAGATTTAGTCTTGCTTCACAAAACATTTGTTGAAAGTTATCATGAATATCTATTCCACGTGTTCTCCCAGTAAGCGTGCCCATACCGAGTAGTTCCTGATAACATTGAAAATTTTCAGATATAACACGAATAAAATAAAATACCTGAGCCGAGTCAGTTTTATCAGTAAATTCATCTAACGAAAAATATGCATTTTTTTTTTGAATAATTGTGCGGAGCGGTTCTGTTACATTTTAAGCTAATTCCTGTTGTCTATCAGTAAAAGGCATTCATGAAAGAGGTAGCTGTTTACATTTTTCATCATTCTCAGAATCTAAGCATCCAACTGTTTCAAAAATGTATTATTCTTACTGAGCGTTTATTCCACACATTATATTTTGGTATTACCCAATGTATCGATAATTTAATAGTAAAAATAGTATATTATTTAACTAGGAGCTAAAGTTCTACCTTTTTTGTTGAGTCTGTAGTTAGGTGGCCGACCGTAGAGAGGCCGAAAATTATAGACGAAACACAGAAAGGCACTTTAGCACCGAATTAAATCCACTATTTTTTCGGCAATCGTTTAAATTTTTTATAAATATGAAATTAATACATCAAAACTATTTATTCTATCGTCATAGTTACATCCAAAAAAGTAAAGAACATTTAAATTTGTATAAATTATATAAAAAATAAAATATTTTTTCAATTCAAAATTTCATAATCCAATCAAAATATTTGTTATACAATTTGTTTGAAAAAATAACAAATATTTTGGTCAAAGGTTACTTCTTTAAAAAGAATTCATAATCTGTTAATGTTACTTTTGCTGCCGGAGTAAAAATATGGAAAGAAATGGCGACACTTTTTCTGCCGCTGTAAAATATGAAAGTTACTTTACTGTCGTCGTAAAAAATGGCGTTAATTTACAGCCACTTTGATTATATGACAAAAAGTAAGACTTTAACGGCTGTTAAATTTGAAAAGTTAAAAACTATTTTTCTATGATAGCAGAGGAAAAGTCTATTTTCAAACAGGTTTAATCTCCTGTGAAAAGGGTTTACAAACATTTTAAATCACATTAACCATTGAAAACAAAATATAAATTTTGAATGTTATGTTGTTGATTTCTAATTTAATAATTTATAATGAATATCGTTTATTATTTATTTACCATCGTTGGTTGAAAATTGCAATTTCCTACGCGAGATGAAAACATTTTACGTTTGTTAAATTTTCCCACTCGATACTAACGCGACTCGCTAACAAGTTCTCACACACGAAAATGGAGTGTTTTCATCTCTTGTAGCAAAATGTACTATATTCTATTAAACTATCGGCGATATAAACGTACATAGAATTAATGGGTTCTTGTTACTTCGCTATTTTTAAACCGAAATCAACATTAAGTCGACTGACTGACTGAACTAGACAAAATATTTTCGAAAACAAGAATTAAATATTTAAAAAAAAATACAATTTTACAAAAAACATTTCAACGAAAAAAAATGGTTTGAATTTTGTATAAAATTCAAAATTTGTGATAAGGCCCCACCCCTGCCTTAGCACATATATGTACACATCTGTCAGCCGCATGTTTTACGAATAATAAAAAACGAAATTTATTTAATGATAACAAATGAAAGAATTTAAAAATTGAAAAAGTTTTTTGACATTTTCTAAAATGTCTGGTTTCAATAAACTTTTTATGAAATATTTATATTACTTTCGCAATATTAAATTAATGAATTTTATCTTATTTTCATCTAAAAAAATTATTATTACTATATTTTTTGTCAGTCTTGTTTCATGTCGGCTTACTGATATTTAAATTTATATTTTTATAATCCTAAGAAAATTATAGAAAATTAATATTATTTTTTATATATAACTTTTTTGATTTCTGATTTTTTTTAAATTTAAATTGTAATAAAAATGGTAAAAAAATGGTTAAGTGGATGGACGCAATTTTTTTTATTCTTTACGTTTATTTTTAAATAAATGGATAACTTGACAATAAGAGGTTAAAACCAATATTGTTTCAAAATATTTGCAGAAACAAAACTAAAATGAAATTGCTAATAATCCAGCGAGTGGCATATTTCCTGATCATGTGACGCATTGTCTTCCTCAATGATTGAAGCCCACATATAAAGTAATATGTAGGCTCGTTTCTTCGAGTAAGGCAAAGCTTGGTTTGATCAAGGAATACTCCATAACTAAGATTGAGGTTGATACCGTTGACTGAAAATAGTTAATCCGTCATCACCCCTAATCCGTCAAACATAAGTGCATAGTGCACGAGTGTATGCACATTTCGTGCACTTTTTTAAAAATAATTTTTAAGTTTTTTTTTTAAGTATTCTAGACTATACTGGCAGATCGCAGAAAGACTTCTTTGTCCGAACTGCATACAAATAAAATAGTTTGCCGGAACCCATAGTCTCAGGTGGCTTCAACCCGCAGAGGTTTAAAAAAAGCGTATACAAACACCTTAGAACGCCAGTTGTTGTGGGACTTAGGTCTTAAAAGGTATTTATGTGTTGTTGTGACACATATTCTAAACCCTATTACACAACACATTTTATTTAAAAAAAAAAAATATTTTAAATTTAGGACGCATGTTGTGCTAGGATCTATGTCTTAAAAGGTTATATTTAATGTGACACATATTGTAATTGCTATTAGATAACACGCTATTATATATTAATAAAAAAAATATGCCTTTGTTAGCATTTTTCAACATCGTTTATCGCTAACATACAATACAAAAAATGTACTAAACATAATTTTTTATACATATCGTTACTAAACATATCGAAACATATCGAAACTAAATTCTTTTATACATATCGAAACTAAATTCTGTTTCTCATTTTTCTTAACACGAGCAGCAAAAACAATTGATGATATATTTAAAAAAACAACATACCACTTGTTTTCTATATCAACAATAGAAAATATAATTAAAATCTAACATGTGGTTCTACAAGCATAATAAAATAAAAACAATAAATATTTTTATTTATATTGACTTTAAAAATTGAATAATAAGCTTTAATTGATTATATGAAAACCTTATGCTTACAATTTATAAATACTAAAACCGCCAAGTGAGCACTTAAATTAGCACCATAGTCTAAACATTATCAACCATTTCTGCAATATGAGTTGTTTCGATGATTTTGTAAAATGTTCGTCCTTCATCAAAAATGTTGTGACGTATTTGGTGAGGTCCAGCGATAACACTCACGATTATGTTAATATAACATTATCATATTCATACACTGAAATCAGCTGATTAGACCTTAGAAGGGTTGAGTTTAAGCTAGATTGGCTTAGTCATCAGACATGAGGTAAAGCTTCACCATCAATCGTTTGTGCAATTATTTGGTTCTTCCAAGCAATATTTTCTATGGAGCATGCGCAGTGTTTTCAAATCAGTCATGCCATGGTTATGTTACCAGTTGTGACTTATTGTGCAAGTTCTTAGGTTTTATATTTTCTGTAATATCGATCTAACCCACTAAGATGCTGAATTAATGATTCATCGTGTAAAAAAAAAAACAACTCTTCTTGGCTAATTTCGTTGTGGTTGGGTCGTTGCGGATATTATGATCCTATTATATTCTAGCAATGGTATCAGACAAGAGCAGAAACGTAATTATTGTTTGACGCAATAAAAACCTCTTTTATTTGCCTCTGACTTTGCTTAGAGTTATAATCACAATACTTTTATTTGCACAACTACAAAACTTTTTTCAATACATTTTTCATACAATTAAATCAACTATCACGGCAGAAGTGCTAGTTTTACTGGATAAGTCGTTGTGGTGAGAACGACGTGTTAATGTCCGAAGGGAACAACAGTGATGAACTAAGAGGTCACCATTAAATTTCCTCAATTCATTCAGTGTTATTAGTTGGAGATTTATATTTGCAGATCGGCGTTTGATGACTTTCTCAGCATTTTCATCTCACCCATTCCCAGGTAAGAAAAAGCTAAGGAGCCAAGCCTAGGCAAAGACGGCGCCACAGCTTTTGAGGTTTGGGCCAGGCTTTACATTTTCAAACGGTCCAAGCTTGGACTGATATCCTGGGACCAGGCAAGTCTGGCAAGCTAGGCTTCGGCCAAGTCTGGCAAATAAGACTTGGGCCAGGTCTATCAAACCAATTCCAATTCCAATCCCCAACCAATTCCAGATCTCCTTTAAATGTGTGGAAAGAGGTTGTGGCAAGAGTAACATATATGAAAATAAAGATAAACATAATATGGCCTGCACATGTTAACAATGCATTAGACTGGTGAATAACGTGTGATGTAATAAACTAAACCTTGGTTCAGCTTAGGCATTTACAACTGGCCCAGACTGAAACCAAAGCTAACTAGCCAAAGCTTGGCTCGACAATACTGGCCCGAGATCGGTCTGTTGTTTAATATTGGCCGCTCCTACCCGGGTTCACGTATGAATAGTCATTACTCGATATTAAAGAAATTATAGGGCTGCCAACAACCAACGCACTCCACGCAATTATTATTTATTCATAGCCAGATTTGATCATTTGCAGGGTACCTTAAAATTGTGCTCAGTTTTTCAAAATAAACCTGGTTTATATGAAGCAAATAAAGGCGCTTTATTAAAAATCATCATCAATAGTTAACAAACTTATTGCATTTTCGATTGTCGATTTAAGTTTGCACCGGAGAATTTACTCAGAAATCTCCAAACAATATGTTTGTTATGTTTTTATTCTGTACAAGGCAATTTCTTCAAAAAAGGTAAGAATGTGCGAATTGCCCTGGAAAGTTCTTCCAAATCGAGAATAAAAACGCAATTTTTTAGAACAACTTTTTTTCGAGAATTGAATAGCAAAAACGTAGCCTGAAAATAAGACGCTAAAAAAAAGTCATATAGAATCGAAAACGGTATTTAAAAGAGAAATACAGATGTATTAAACGATTTTGGTTCAATTACATATGCTATAAAAAAATATCTAGATCAGAAACAAAAGTTCAAGATCAAATATTTATATATCATATCCGATTACAAACGAAAAAACAAATACTAACAAAAAAAGCAAGTTCAGTTAATTAAAATTGCTTGCATTTATTCAATATAAAATCTTAAATGAAACTTTATACCGTGGTGTCCAATATCTAATATATTTTTATTAAAATTATTCAAGCAACTACTGTAGTTTGGAAAGTTTTAATAATATACCAAGAGCCAAGATTAATCGAAAATGTCACTCCTAAACCATTTGAAATATTTCAACCAGCAACGATATGTTTACACTAAAACGCTTTTTTAACGCTTATCACATGTCATACTAATTTGTCATACTAATCGCAGAAAACGTTATAACTGAAATGACCGAAACTTCTCACCTTTAAGAACGGAAATTCTTATAAAAATCCAAGCGGCAATTTATTACGTTTTTATTATCATCATTTTTTATATTAATAATTTTGAAGTGGAATAATTTGTAATTACATGTTTATAATTAATTAATACTATATTATCTATGGTTTCAGTCATCCAGAACAAAATAAGTACATGATAACAGTTTCTAAAGAAAATGTTAATTGGAGTTTCCACTTGAATTTTACGAATCAAACGAATGTTTCTATTTCGATTGGGTTTTTTGGACATGACATGACACCGGTGGAAAAACCACCACACGTAGCCAAAAAGTTTGACTTCATTGTTTTTGACTTGTTTTTGTTTGCTAAACTCAAATTCATCAATGCGGTAGCTTAGTTAAATCATAATTTTTGATTCAATCAAATATTTATTCGCAGTTAAGATAAGAAATTTTAAAAAATTAATAGAGATTATCTATTTCAAAAATATTATAATTCAATTGATAAGGAATAAATCAGTTTTGATATAAAGTGTTTGCCGATTAATATTTTAAGCTTACTTGAGTAGTTGGTAGAATGAATTCGCTATAAATTAAATCCATTAATTTTTGCGGTCAATTTCTTTTAATTTTTCAATGTCACCGATTGAAGTTGTCGCCTTAATCGATTCACAGTAGCGATAATAAATATCAATTTCTTTGTTTAAATTTGTTAAAATTAGTTTATGAATAATGGATTTGGTAAGCTTGTTTAACTTCAAACGAAGGGCACGTGGAAATCTCTCATTTATAGAACATATATGGTTTTCATAAGTTCTTGACTTGTATAAGTCAACACTTTGTTATTCTATTTGGTTGAGAATAATGACATGCAATTTATCGCTATCTCTTACGAATAAATTGAGACGAACAATATAAAAACAATTTACGATAAGAAATTACGGTTGTGAAAGGTGAATAATATTGAAACTTGTGCTGATTTAGTTAATGAAATGATTCCCTTATTGGGACAAGGGAAGTTATTTTTTTTTTTGGGTCGGTTCTCGAAATTTGCACTTTTATGATATCTTCATGTTTCCAGACCCATTGAAGCTGATCAGGCTATTTTTAGCTGGTAGTCTGTATGTATATATGTGTATGTATGTATGTGTGTATCGTTGTATGAGGACGAACATTTATTCTTAGTAATGAGTGGTACGATTTGAATGAAAATATTCGACATCGATCTAGTCCTTTTCTGCTATTTTACTTGGTTTACTTGGTTTTTTGTTTTTAAAAAAACTGAAAATCATCTTTTTCAAATATAATGAGAATGAAAAATGCTATGATGCTCATTGACCTACCGTTTTGTTTGTCATCGTGTTAACTATCTCTAATGAAATTTAAATAAACAATTTCTATCTTTTTTGTGAGTTTTGTATAAAAAGGTGAAGCGATTATTACACTAACTTTGTATTGCAAACGCATGAGATTTCGATGAAACTATGTATGTATATGGTACGTAAATGCATGTAGGTTCACATAAATTTGAAAAATCTGAAGTCTTTTTTAAATTTGACGAAATGTGGCGAGGGGTGGTTAGATCTCCTAAACAACAAATTATATGAAAATTTAATAAAACTTTGTTATGACATTCAATTTTGTTGCAACTTGATATGTAATGGTTGCAATAATTTTGTATACCAATTTCCGGTGTGTCAATTCCCGTAAACAATATGTTTAGGTTTTAATCCACAAAACAATTTAAAGTTGTGAAGCAATTTTTTTCTACAGCCTTTGTTCATAAACTAGTTTTGATGACACATTGACAGTAAATATAACTTTGTATATAGGATGGAACTGAATATTAGTGATATTAAGCAAAATGTTGGCAATCTGCCGCGGATATGTTTATTTAAAACTCCTAAAATTGAAACCGCTATAAGCGACGTTCATGGATTGGTATAAAACTTCCTAGGAAAAAAGAAAAACGATTATGTCCACCTACTTCTGGTTTTTTAGTTCCAATATTTTAAAGCTTTTCAGTACTTTTAATTCAACAACAAAATGTTTGTTTGTATATACTCACTATATGTGGTCTCCATTCTATAAATAAAAATAATTTTTCATACATAGCCTTAAGCCGGGCATTCACATACAACGGAAACAGAAACAGAAACCGAATTTCATACAAATTTGACAGATAAAAATTCGGTTTCTGTAAAATTTATATGAAATTCGGTTTCGGTTTCTGTTTCCGTTGTATGTGGTTTCAAGCCTTTAGTCATTTTAAAGTTGGTCAAAATCACTTCTTTCCAACCAAAAATTCGGTTTATTGACACATATTTTAAAAAAAAAATTTTTGGCGCTAGTATTTCTCTCTTTATATCTAGGGGTATTTTTTAAACAAGATTTCATATATGTTCAATTGGAGGGCTCAATTTTTTAGATCGCATGGGACCGCATGGAGGGACTAATTTTTGTTATTTGTAATTTTTGTTTGTTTTTGATTTGCGGGTGTGACAACCCCGCGTACTCCAGCCCCTGCTATTTATATATGAGCTAACGTGAGATATCACATACCACTGGCAATAGTAGTGAGATATCGCTAGCCAAAGAGATATCTTAGGGGTGCTGGCGAATGAACTCTATTCAGTCAACGATAGCACCTTCAATCTTAGCTATGAAGTATTCCTTCATGATGCCGCGTGATTGCTTATTTAAACAAATTAGCCTTCATATTACTCTATGTATGGGCTTTAATCATTGAGATTGAGGAAGTGCGTCGCATGATCAAGGAATGTGCCACTAACTAGATAATTGGCAACCAGATTTTAGTTTTGTTCCTGGAAATTGTTAATACAAATTTGCTGTTAAGTTTTTATTTTAATTTTATTTTTTCTATCCTATCATGAAATATTGGCCTATATCATATATCATATGTGATAGGATTTATTGTTTAGTTATCCCTTCTATAACAAAACATAAAAAAAAACAAAAAAACAAATTTGCGTCCATCAACACCTTAGAACGCATGTTAAAGGGTCTTAAAAGGTTTTTATGTGTTGTTGTGACACATATTGTAATTCCTACTACACAACCCATTTTATTAAAAAAAATGTATCTCATATACTCACTATACTTGACGGATTTTAAAATTTTATTCTATGTTTTAATTATAAAAGTGAGTTCATTTTAGTAAAAATAATTACAGTAACAATTTTTGATAATTTATAAAAGAACAGTTAAAGAATAAAAGAAATAATTGGGGTGGAGGGTTGATTTCTTCGTTGATTTTAATTTGTTTGCCCATAATTATATAATTTCATTATTTTTTCTATATAATATAAAAGATTTGGATTTTGGCAATTTTTTTTTTAAATTATAAAAATATTTTTAAATTATTTACAGATAAAGATTTATTAAAAAATCTGTATAATTTCCAAGAAAACATCCCCAAAATTAAATTAAAATTTGTTGTATTTTGTAGAAAGTTCATTCGTTGTTTAATCGTAAAAGAGAAAACATTGAAATAATTAAATAATTAAATTATTGATCTTTTTTTCTTGCATTTTTTATATTGAAATATAAATTTGTTTTTACTTTGAATATATAAATTTTTCTTTTTTTTGTGCAAGTGTTTAAAATTTGTTTGTGTTAAACAAAACCAATTAAATCGCAAGGTCGGCATGGCCGACTCGGTACTCTCAGTACCGTATTCGGATATCGTTGAAAAACCTTTTGGTTCAAGGTTTAGTGTCCTTACAAACAACACAAAAATGGATAGTGCAATTTATAAAGATAATCGGCGTAGAAAATTATCTACGTACTCAAATACAAAAAATTACGAAAAAAACCCTCGTTTGGCAGAACCAGATAATGGATCCCAATTTCTGATAATGAAAAGACAGGATACAACTCAATCTATGGCTACAATAAGCGTCTTTCTGATACATAAAGCAATTTCCAGCGCAGTTGGTCAAATTCACTCTGCAAAAAAATTAAGAGATGGAAGCCTACTTATACAAACTTATACTAAAAAACAAGCAACTGCATTGCTTAAAATCAAAAAACTAGGGCTGTATGATGTTGAAGTTTCTGAACACGGGTCTCTTAACACAACAAAAGGAGTTATATACAGCAGAGAACTAAATATTGTACCTATGGAAGAAATTAAAGAAGAATTTAAAGAACAAAATGTTGTTGATGTCCACAGAATAGAAAAAAAAGGTGAGCGAACTTATTTTACTGGTTTATATATCCTAACCTTTAAATCCTCTGTCCTTCCCGAAAAAATTATTGTCGGTTATGAAAGTGTCAACGTAAAACCATATATACCAAATCCTTTGAGATGTATGAACTGTTTGGCTTTTGGTCATAAATCTGAAAACTGTAACAAACAAAAGATTTGTGCTAATTGTGCTGATACTTTTCATGAGTCTAATATATGTGATAAACCACAAAAATGTGTTAGTTGTCAAGGTCCACATTCTACATTGGATAAACAATGTTCTGCTTTTCTCAAAGAAAAAGAAATAAATAAAATTAGGATTATGGAAAGATTGTCTCCGTCTGAAGCACGGAAAAAATATTTTGCAACATATTCAAATACTAGTTTAAATTCAAACACCAGATTTTCTGATTTATTTAAAGAACAGCAAAAAACCTGTACATGTGTATGTAATTGTAACCAAAAAAATATATCTAATGAGAAACAGTTAAAGCCTATTACAAATATTACAGCAACTTTAACCAATATAAAAAATATTATTCCTCAAACAGTTTTCGAAACTGATAATAAAACAGAAAATAAAATAAAACAAATTTCAGAAAATACAATACATTTACAAAAAAAACAACAAAATACAGAGCAAGAAACAGAAATTAAACAGAGCAATCTAAATATTGAAACAAATAATGAACAAATAAAACACAAAGAAAGAGATGACCATGAAAACTCAAGGATCAACTCTGGAAATTTAAATCCACAATTACTTACCCAGATTTATCAAAAATCAAATAAAACAAATGTTCCTTCCGATAAAGTTAAAAACTTTAGAGAAAAGCATGATGGAAATTTGGAGGATGATGAAATGTTATAATTTCGTATTTTTATTTTATTTTTTTTTATTTTTTTTAGTTATGTCTTTTATTCTTCAATGGAATTGTAATGGATATAGAAATAATTACGAAGAGTTGAGACAATTAATTAACAATTTCAATCCCAATTTCATAGCTTTACAAGAAACGCATACTCGCTGTAATGATCTACCATCTTTAAAAGGCTATAAAAGTATTTTTAAGCATAGTAACCTAAATCAAAGAGCATCAGGAGGAGTTGCAATTTACATACAAGATAAAATTGAGTTCAATGAAATCCGTTTAAACTCCAACCTTCAAGCGGTTGCAATAAAAACAAAATATCCAATTGAAACATCCATATGTTCAGTCTATCTCCCTCCAAATATTACAATTCAACCAAACGAACTGAATGATTTATTATGTGAAATTACTAGACCATTTATAATATGTGGTGATTTTAACTCTCACAATCCCATCTGGGGCTCTGAAGCAAAAAACAATAAAGGTAAAATAATTGAAGATCTCATAGATAGTATGAATTTGAACATACTAAATGATGGCAACCATACCTATTTGCACAGCGGTTATGGTACATTTTCTTGCATCGATTTAACAATAGTTACACCAGTTTTATTTCCTTATCTTGAATGGATCACTCATCCAGATTTACATGGTAGCGACCACTTCCCAATCACAATAAATCTGTTAAATGCAACTCAACAATCAAATAAAAAATCACGATGGTTAATTGATCACGCAGATTGGAAGATTTTTTCTTCGACAATTAATTTAGACATAAAAATGGCAAACCTATCTACCGATAACCTAAATCAATACATTGTAAATAATATTATTTCAGCTGCTACAAATTCAATTCCAAGATCTAAAACAAATACTAAACCAAAAGTTGTTCCGTGGTGGAATTCTGAAATTAAAGAGGCAATCATTGAGAGAAAAAAAGCTCTAAATGACTTTAAAAGAAACATTACAACAGCTAATTTTGTCAAAGTAAAACAAACTCGTGCCAAAGCTAGGATGTTGATTAAAGCTTCAAAAACTAAAACGTGGGTCAAATATTTAGAATCATTAAACAACGAAACAACCGATAAAGAAATATGGGCAAAAATCCGAAAGATAAATGGAACATATAAATCGACTGAAATTTCCTTATTAGAAAAAAACGGAATAAAATTCTCAACTCCTGTTGAAATTGCTAATTGTCTAGCCGATAATTTCAGTCAAGTTTCCTCAACAGAAAACTATTTACCAGAGTTTAAGGAAATAAAAACAATCGAAGAAAATAAGCATTTAAATTTGGACGAAATCGAGGGATATGATTATAATTATAATAATAATTTTACAATTACTGAGTATCAATTGGCTCTAAAAACTTTCTCAGGCTCCTCCCCAGGAATAGATGATATTCACAGTGAAATGATCAAGCATCTGTCGTTGAATGATCAAAAATTTATTTTGAATGCATTTAACACATTCTGGCATAGAAATGAAGTACCAAAGCAATGGAAAACATCGTTAATTGTACCAATACAAAAACCACTGAAAAGAAAATCTGATCCTGCAAGCTATCGGCCAATATCGTTGACTTCAGTACTTTGCAAATTATTTGAAAAAATGGTGAACAAACGCCTTATATGGATTTTAAATGATAAAAATTTCTTTCATAAGTCTCAATGTGGATTTAGAAAAGCTAGATCTACTATGGACCTTATTGCACAATTAAATGATGAAGCTTTGAATACGTTTCATAAAAAGGAACAGTTAGTTACCATATTTGTAGATTTAGAAAGAGCTTATGATACAACTTGGCGTCATTTGGTAATAAAAATTTTGTACGAAATGGGGATCAGAGGTAATATTATAAAATTTATTGAAAACTTTATGAGGAATCGTAAGTTCAAAGTACAAATTGGTGATATTCAATCTAATGAAAAGATTTTAGAAAATGGTATACCTCAAGGATCGGTTATGAGTGTAACGTTGTTTCTGATTGCTATCAACCAAATAGCCAGCTTGTTCTCACCTTATATTGGTACAATGTTATATGCAGATGATATTACGCTTTATATGTCCCATAACGATTCCTTAATCTTAGAACAAAATATTCAAGAAGCATTAAACATACTCGAGAAATGGACAAAAGAAAATGGCTTTAAAATCTCTATTAGTAAAACTGAAGTAATGATTTTTACTAGACAAAGGAAAAGGTCACACCACCCTAAATTCAAACTATACGGACAAGAATTAATAGAAAAACAGACCCATTCGTTTCTTGGCATGCTGTTTGACCACAAGCTTAATTGGACGCCTCATATAAAAAAAATAAAAGCCATATGTATAGATAAATTGAAGATATTGAGAACGATAACCAACACCTCATGGGGAGCAGACCGAAACACTTGTTTAAAAATTTTTAATTGCTTGATACTCTCCAGGCTAGACTATGGTTGCATAGCCTATGCTTCTGGTAATAAATCATCTCTTAAAAACCTTGATAGTGTACTAAACTCTGGAATCAGGTTATGCACAGGTGCATTCAGGACTAGTCCAGTAACTAGTATGCTAGCAGATGCATCGTACGACACACTTCAAAACCGTAGAATGAAAATAATTGCACTTTATGGACTCAGCACAGCATCAAAAAATGATAATCCAGCTTTTAAACTTCTTACATCTCACTCTCCTGATCAACACTTTCCTTACAATAAACAATCCTTCTCACAAAACTTTCAGTCTGCAATTTTCCCTCTCCAGCTTAATTCACTCCAAATAATCCCTGAAGTTTTTCTTAAAAAACCACCCTGGCTAACAAGTAAAATAAGCTTTGCCTTAGATCTTTTGAAATTTAAAAAAGAAACTACTAGTCAAATTATTTTCAAAACGGAGTTTAATCATATTCTAAGCAGGTACAGAAACTACTATATTATGTATTCAGATGGATCCAAAACTGAAAATGGTTGTGGTTTCGCCTTTTGGACAGCCGATAAACAGATTCAAATAAGTCTACCCAGTTTTACAAATGTGTTTACAGCTGAAATGTTGGCAATTCTGCAATGCATCAACGAAGCCGAAAAAACAGATCACATCAATATATTAATCTGCTCAGATTCTCTCAGCTCAATTCAAACAATAAAAAACGAAACTAACTTGAACCCAATAGCGTCAATTATATCCAATACAGCATTTAATTCAAACAAACACTACACGATATGTTGGATTCCAAGCCATATTGGAATAGAAGGCAACGATAAAGCTGATGAACTAGCAAAATATGCCGCTGAAGATATTCCCTGTCAATATATAAAAATCCCAGTTTCAGAATACCGCAACTTTATAAAAAAGCATTATCATGCTTCCCGGAATGCAATATGGGAGTCATCAAATGACAAATTAAGAGAAATAAAACCGTCTACTGATAAATGGCTTCCAATCCCTATAATTTCTAGAAGAGATTCTGTTGTTTTAACCAGACTTCGAATAGGACATTCTGCCTTAACACACAAACATCTAATAGAGAGTCTTACACCTCAATCTTGTTCCTTTTGCAACTCAAACGAAGCACTAACTATTAAACATATACTTATAGTCTGCCCTGCCTTAGCAGCTAACAGACTTAAATGGAAATTAAGTAGTACCATGCCTGAGATTCTAGGAGACAACGTCAACGAATGTTTTAACGCTCTAAAATTTGTTAGAGATATTGGCATTTACAATCTATTGTAAAAAGTAAATTTGTTTCAAATTTTAAATTATTTTTATTAATTTTTCTTCTTTTTCATGTTTTATATATAATGTTTTTTCTTTTTGAAATGGTAGAATACCTTTTTGTTTAAAATTTCCGAAACCAAATTGTTTGAATTTAGAATAGAACTGAAAATTGAACTTTAAATTATTATCTAAGTAATGAGTTAGTATTTATAAATCTTATACTCTGAAGTATGAAGATATATTATGTAATTAATTATAACATTTGTTATTTTTGAATTAAGACACATATGACTTTATTGTTGGTGTCTATAAATAAAAATATATTATTATTATTGTAGAAAGTTAATTAAGTTTTAAAATAATGGGAGAAAACATAAATAACAGGAAAGAGATCAAACCTCCAACCCTTATTTTTTTTTAATAATAAATTATTAAAACTTTTAATTTTAATTATTTTTATTGAAATGGACTCATTTTTCCCTTTAAACGAGACAAATATTTTTAAAAACGGCAAAATGGTTCTAGAGCTATAAGTAGCTGTATATACTACTGATTTCATAATTATTAAAAATAACGCATTTCGAGAACCACTTGACGGATTTAGTAAAATGTTATCTCACTTTAAACGAAACAAAGTCAGACAAGTGCGAATGAAATTCGCTCGCCAAGGGTTCCGAGAATGTAAAAGATTACAATATCAAAAATAATTAAATAATACAATCGTAAATGTCAATAGTAAATTACAATCACATATATGCATTGATCAAACATCACACCAAAAATGTTGCTTCAGGTTAAATCTTATCCATAGCTGTTTATGGTAACTCAAGAAAGATTCAATTACACCACCTTGTAAATGGTTTAAATTTGATTTTTTTGCGGTCAATCAAGTGTTTAGGGGAGTGGAGAGGCTACGTACTAAACATATTATTTTTACAATAATACAAAAACTGTGCATTATAAAATTCTAAAAAATTGTAATGTTTCTTAAATTAAGTGCCGCTTCATATGACACCCCACTCATATGGGTCAAAAGTAGTTATTTTACTCTACTCACACCCATCCCCTAAACACACAGAAATATAATTATTTGAGACTTCGCTATGATTTTCATTCAACATTTACCAATCTTCCTGCCTGTGAATTTTTTCAAATTTGTCTGTCAATTATAGTCGAAACGTAGGGGACGAAACGGTTCGCAATAATTTTCTTTCAAAATTTACCGAATTTCCTAAATCAGTGTATTTTTTCGGGGTCTAAATTTTGCACTTTTTTACAATAACTCCAAAACTGTAAAAACAATTCTAAAAAATTGCAATGATTTCTAAATTAGTTGCTTTTTCAAATGATACCCCACTCACTTGGGTCAAAAAAGGTTTTTTTTAGCCTCTCCACCCCCGTCCCCTAAACACTCAGAAATATAACTATTTGAGACTTCGCTATGATATTCATTCAAAATTTAACAAATTTCCTAACTCAATGAATTTTGACTAATTTTTCGGTCAATCAGTGTCGAAACGTAGAGAAGGGGGGAACGGTCTGAATTTTGCACTTTTTTGACAATAACTCAAAGACTGTGCACCGCAAAATTCTAAAAAAAATTGCAATGATTTCTAAATTGCGCTCTTTCAAATGACACCCCACTTGACCACGTTTTAAATAGTGTTTTTACCCATTTTCATTTCCACCCCCTAATAAATATAATTAATAATTATGAGCATATGACACTTTTATTCATTTTTTATTTTTTCTATTTTTTAATAAAATGTGTTGTGTAATAGGGTTTAGAATATGTGTCACAACAACACATAAATACCTTTTAAGACCTAGGTCTAGACCTGGGTCCCACAACAACTGGCGTTCTAAGGTGTAGATTAACGCTTTTTTTAAACATCTGTGGGTTGAAATCACCTGAGACTAAGTGTTCCGGCAAACTATACCATTTGTACGCAGTTCGAAAAAAGAAGTCTCTCTGCGTTCTGCCAGTATGACAGCGCGGGATCTTTACCGTTTCACCGGTTGCGGCAGCCGATTGCCGAGTAGAACGGGGGTAAGAATAAGTTTGAGGCATGATGCCGCTGATTTCATCTGAGCACTGCTGATGACGATATTTGTAAAAAACAACGAGGTCAGCAACAGTGCGACGATGTTGTAGTGAATCAAGTTTTGATGTCAAAGTTCGATCACCCACAATTCGTATAGCTCGCTTTTGAACAGAGTCCAAGAGGGCCAAGATGGAAACAGAGGCAGCACCCCAAACTTGACAGCAGTACTCCATACAGGGACGAATATAGGACTTATAAACATGGAGCAATTGGTATGGAGTGAAACAATTTTTGCATCTATTTAGGAGGCCGAGTTTTTTAGACGCGCTTTTTGCCATCGCCATTACATGATCGTTCCAGAGTAGGTCATTTGAAACTGTGACACCCAATAAACGAATGTTTTTACATTCACCTATTGGTTCATCACACATACTGAATAAAATATCTTTGGGTCTTTAATCTGGAAACAATCAACAGCTGTGTTTTGGTAGAGTTGAAATTGACAAGGTTTTGGTCACCCCAGTCGGCGAGTTTATTCAGGTCTTTGTTCACGTTTATGGCAGCGTCTCTCCGGGCAGGAGTAATTCGTTCGTGCATTTTACCTTTTGAAGGAAGGGGCTCGAACGACTTGTGCAGAGTACTATCATCTGCAAAACTATTTATTGGGTTGCTGGCGATTTTCAACAATTCGTTGATATAAATCAAAAATAGGGTTGGGGACAATACTGAGCCTTGGGGTACACCAGCGTTAATTAGTTTAGACTCAGAAGAAAATCCGTCTAAGGTTACCGAAATGTATCGGTTGGATAGAAAATTTTCAATCAGCTTCACAACATTGGGATGAAAACCGTACGCAACGAGCTTGTTGATTAAGTTGGCATGCCAGACTCGATCGAATGCCTTGGAGATGTCTAAAGCGATAACGCATGTTTCACCACCTTTATCAAGTATGCTGTTCCAACAATGCGCTACATAGTTTAATAGATCGGTAGTTGATCTTTTGTTTCGAAAACCGTATTGGCTGTCGGATATTAAATGATTTTCTTCCAGAAATTTTGAAATATGTGTATTAATATAATGCTCGTAGACTTTGGATAGGACCGATAGTAAAGCTATTGGTCTATAATTTGAGATATCGGATTTTGGTCCCTTTTTGGGGACGGGCTGGACATTTGCCAACTTCCAGCACGAGGGAAATATACCAGATTTGTAGGATTGGTAGAATATTTTAGTTAAAGTTGGTGCAAGTTCTTTGGAAAAGGTTTTTAAAATAATGGGTGGAATATTGTCCATTCCTGAGGCTTTGTTGATGTTTAACCCCTTTAAAAGTTTAGCGACTATTTTGGGTTTGAAGTGAAGTTCATTCATATTAACTCCTGAAGACTGGATTTGGCGTATTTCTTTAGGAGTTTCCAAAACAGTGGAGTTCAGAGCAAAGCGTTCAGCGAACAAGTTAGCTTTTCTTGCGGGATCATTGACGATTAAATCACCATCAATAATAGGGGGAATAGAAAATTTTGTACCAGAATTTAAAGAATTAATGGCACTGTAGAAACTCTTGTCAGAAACAGACATAGACGTCAGTTTTGAGGCTTTCGCTCTGTCAATTTCAGACTTTTCGTTTGAGATAATCTGGTTAGATATTTTGTTGGCCTTTAGATATTGGGATCGATTAGTGGGAGTTTTGTTATGAATCCAAATATTAAATGATCTACGTTTGTTTCTAAGTGCCGTTTTGGCAGCTTTCGAATACAAGTATTTTTGTTTGGGTTTTACTATGGAGAAAGGGACAAATTTATTGATAGCAAATTGGATGGTTTCTGTAAAGTTTTGAGCAGAAACATTTACATTGTCAGTGTAAAAACAATGACGGTCGAAAGGGAAACCATGGAAAAAATTTTGAAGACCACTCTTATCCATTTTTGAGTAGTGAAATATTTTACGGGGTTTGGGAGCTGTAGTTTTAAGTAAATCAGTTTTGATAACTGATGAGATTAAATAATGATCAGAATTTCCAATACTACCTTTCGCGACATCGACACTCGTAATATCTGGCATTGTGGTAAGATAGAGATCTAAAAGAAAACTATTATCACCGCCATCACGGGGAGTAAAAGTCGGGCTTTTAACAATTTGGAATAGGCCCTGAGACGCGGTAAAAATTTCTGCCAGTTTTCCACTATTGTCAACATCGTCGGTCGATTTGGAGAATTCCAACCATGATTTGTTGTGGACGTTGAAGTCACCGGTAACGATAACTTCACAATTAGGGGACTTTGCTCTAATCTCGTCCACAATTTTTGTTAGTATATTAAAAAAGTTTGGGTTACGTTTGTTGGGGGACCGGTATAAAGCTATTGTAAAAAAAGTCATTTCTGGAAGACAAATCTTTAAAACCATTGTATTGAAGCCGTCACCGTGTAGTTCAAAATTTGGAAAGCGCGTGTACGCAACACTCTCATGAATGAATGCGCATACGCCCTGATGGAGTTTGAAAGCTGATTCGAGCCTATATTTGGAATTAAGCGATTCTATAAAGAGAAAATTTTCAGAAACTTGTGTTTCTGTAAGGAATAGAATGTTCGGTTTGTCGTGCTCAAGATGATGTTGCACGTGGTCATGGTTAGCGTTTAATCCGCAGATGTTTTGAACATGTATTTTAAAATTTTTTATTGATTCATATATGTTTTGTCCCTGCAAATTCCGTGGACGTGCCGCTTTATGGGCGGGTGGATTGCGCAAATTTGCTTTACCACTTGCAGACTTATTTTTTTTCGGTTGTACTGCCATATATATATATATCAAAAGGGTTTTATTTTATTTCTTTATGTTTTATTTTAAAATGGATGACTAAGTAAAAACTCCTATCATACAACAAAATATGACATATGCCAATATTTCATGATAAGATGAAGAAATAATAACAAAATAATAAGTGAAAAACAAATTGTGAGAAATTTGCAGAAAACAAAACAAAACTAAATGCCAATAATCCAGCTGATGCAGCGCACCCCAGACGCACCGCCCACCACCCCAATCGAGGCACAAAGTCCACACATAACTACGTGTTGGTCCGATTCCTCGGAAGAGCTAATGAGCGGTACTGCTACGGAACGCTGCCCAGCTAAGACTGGAAGTGCTGCCGTTGACTAATTAAAGTTCGTCCGCCAGCACCCTAAGATATCATCTTGGCTAATGACATCTCCTGCCATTGCCAGTGGTATGTGATATCTCACGCTAACTCATATGTCAATGGCAGGGACTGGAGTACGCAAGGTAGTCAGACCCGTAGATCAACATTGATCATAATCGATCAAAATCGATCCCTCCTGCCCTCCTGCCAAAATACTTACTAATTTTTCTATCATTCCAAATACATTTAAAGATTTTCGATCGGTTAGGTTCGGAGCTAATCGAGGTAAGAAAACACGAAGAAAACCTAAAATGGTGACGTATAAAATTCCAAAATAAATTTTTATGGAATGCTGAAATGAAGCCCTTTCATATGATACCCTACTTGAATCTATAAAAAAATGTATTTTCTCAAAGGTCTCACATTGAAATCCTGTAAACCAAACGATAGCAACTTTATAGTTTTATTTGTATCTGTTATCTTATGTCAACAGGTTAGTTTTATACGCACCTCACCTCATTTCAGGTCCATAGCATTTACAGTTTACGAGATAATCGATATAATGTGAAAAACTCGTTTTACTCTCACCAATAGGGTTCGTTATAAAAAACGGAACCCTAAAAATGAGTCCTTTTCAGTAAAAATAATTAAAATTAAATTTGTTATAAACTATTCAACAATATAAAAATAATAAGGGTTGGAAGGTTGGTATCACCATTGGTTTTTATATTGTCTTCCATCTACAAAATACCAAATAATTGGATTTTGGCGATCTTTTTTGAATCTAATTCGAAAAAAAACGATTTTTGATTTACAAATATTTTTTAAAATGTTATGGTGAAAAGAATTCGACATTAGCTTCCATCTGATGAAAATGTATCATTAATTTATTTCAGGATTATTTATAATATCTTTACGAACCAGGAAATCTTTAAATATATGTATTTCAAAATTAAAAAATCAGTTAAAGCAAAGCAATTATTGGGAGTTTGTTAGCAAATAAACTTATGTAACATTTGAATCATTTGAATTATTTCAACTTGAAATCATTTTTCGGTTTCTTTTAATAATTCTTTCACTTTATTACATTAAAAAATTAAGAAAGTGTCTAGATTAACCATAAACGGCTACACGGGTGCACGGGTACTCGAGTACACGGCTATACGGGTTTATGTGTACACGGGTTCAAGGGTAGGTAACCTTATACCCATGCACCCGTGTACCCTCTTATCCGTGTTTGTGTCGGTAGTTCCCTGGAACTCGTCTAATAGTTTTCGTGTACCCGTATATGTATCGGTAATTTTCGTGTACCCGTGTAGTAATTTCCGTGTAGATGTATATCTATCGATATGTAGTAGTTGACGTGTACCCGTGTAACCGTGCACCCATGTACCCGTGTACCCGTATATCGGTGTACCCGTGGACCCGTATACCCGCGTACCTGTACACCCGTGTACACGTGTACCCGTTTATGGCTAGCCAAAAATCTGGTTAATCTGAGTGTATGTTGTATTTTGTTAAAACCGAAACAATGTTTTCTTTTCGAAGTTAAAAATATTTGTGTCACAAATAATTAAACAAACAAAATGGTTTCTCATATATGATCAAAAAAACGTTATAATTCCAATATTTTTTTCTCAAAACCGGTAAACTATTTAATTTAATTGCAATTATTTTATTTAGGGCCTTTCAGAGAAATTATTCCTGTGAAAATATATCGGGTTTGCTACAATGAAACAAAAGCGCTAAACAAGGTATATATTTATTTTTATTACCAAAATCAGTCACGACCAACAAATTTTTATCTTTTGTAAATTTTAAAAGAAAATATGGAGGGGCTGAAATCTCAAGCTCTGAGATATCAAGACTTCGGTCTGGGTTAATGATTTTGATATAGTTTTCGGTAAAAAACTTTTATGAGGACATTGTTTTTAGTTTTGGCCAGCGATGTATATTTTATCCTTTGTTAAAGGATATGTATTTTTTATCTCTGTTTAGAAATTTATTACAAAACTAACACGAAAAATCAATACGTTGCCGGAAAATTATTACAGATCATAAATTAACATAATTTAGTGAAAAGATGATGCAATCATCAAACTACTCAAAAACCTCTCCATTTCGCGTTTCAAAAAAATATTACAAAATCACAAATTCATATTTCTTTCAAAATTCCAAAAATATTGTAAAAATTAAATAAAATCAAACTTTTTTCAAAATTCTAAAAATATTCCAAAAATTATTACAAAATCAAAGATTAAATTTTTTTTCAAAAATTCTAAAACTATTGCAAAAATTATAACAAAATCAAAAATACAAACTTTTTTCAAAATTCCAAAAATATTCCAAAACTCAAATATTTAAACTTTTTCTAAATTTCAATAATATATCAAAAATCCTTTTTCCAAAATTCTAAAAATATTGAAAGAATTATAACAATATCAAAAATTGAAACTTTTTTCAAAATTCCAAAAATTATAATAAAATCAAAAATTTTAAATTTTTCAAAATTCTAAAAATATGCCAAAAATTCTTACAACATCAAAAATCGAAACTTTTTTCAAAATTCTAAAACTATATATAAAATTCAAAAATTCCATTTTTTTTTCAAAATTCTAAGGCTATTGCAAAAATTATAACAAAATCAAAAATTGAATTTTTCTTTCAAAATTCCAAAACTATTCCAAAAATTAGAATAAAATCAAATATTTAAACTTTTTCTAAATTCCAATAATATTCCAAAAATTCCTTTTTCCGAAATTCTAAAAATATTGCAAAAATTATAACAATTTCAAAAATTGAAACATTTCAGGATTCCAAAAATTATAATAAAATCAAAAATTTAAAATTTTTCAAAATTCTAAAAATATGCCAAAAATTCTTACAAAATCAAAAATTTAAACTTTTTTCAAAATTCTAAAACTATATATAAAATTCAAAAAATCTATTTTTTTCAAAATTCTAAAAATATTGCAAAAATTATAACAAAATCAATAATTAAAACGTTTTTTAAAATTCTGAAAATATTGCAAAAATTATTACAAATTCAAAAATACAAACTTTTTTCACAATTCCAAAAATATTTCAAGAACTATAACAAATTCAAAAATTTCCATGTTCAATTACATTTACGTCATAAAATCAGCTACATTTTTTTTCCCAAAAAATTGGCTAAAAAAATAAATGAAATAATTTTTTGACATACTTGAAATTATTTTTTTGACAAACTTATAATGCCATAATTTTCTATAATAATAATAAAATTTCATGTCATACAAATGATTAATTTTATTTTTTCCAAAAAATTGGGTAAGAAAATAAATAAAAATCTTTCTTTTGACACACTTGCTTGACAACAATTTTTTGACAAACTAATAAAGCAATAATCTAGTTTTTGATCTCACATACCAATCCCTACCATCAAGATTTCTCCAAATTCAATGTTCCTACTCGTAATCACTTAAAATGAACGTGTTTTAAGCCAAAAATATGACAATTTGCTATTTTTGACACACATAATGATTTTTTTGATTTCCGGTACAGTTATCCAGCGTCCTTTTGGACCTGTCCCTTGAGTAAACCTATTTTTAGAAAAAAAAAATTTGAAATCCCTGCAGCGGTTTTCTAGATTTCGTTGGTAATGACGACCGGACGGCCGGCTGGCAGACAGTCATACATTTTTTTTGTTGCTTTTTTGAAAACGGCGAGAAATGCCAAAAAAAGTAGGGGTACGAATTTCAGTTTTGCCTCATGAATGTAATACAGGTCTTTCAGACCGAAGTAAAATGCGAAAAAAATAAAAATTAATAAAAATCAAAAAGACGCTCACACTTGCAGTTAGTTTTTCATTGATTCGATGTTTTTATAAAAAACATCGATACATCGAATAGAAAATTCTTTAAAAAAACATCGAATATATCCAATGTATCGTGTGTAAACATCGAGTAAATTCCATACATCAATGTTTAGTGAATATACCTAATTGAGTGTTAGACATGAGATCCACTGCGCCAACCAGCCGATGATTAGATAAGTTTTAATTTCGATGTTTGGGAACTTTGAATATCACAAATTTGTTGCTGTAAAGGTGTTGCATTTCGTCTTAAAACCATTATGGGTAATTCTTTTACAAACCGAACACCTTTCTGATCGACACCTCTTCGATTTGGCTGAAACTTTTTTGTGAATGTCGAAAAAAAGGAGATACGTGTCCGAGGAATTTTCTGTTTTGCATATTTTTGATAATACAAGTGATCGAGTATTTCAGAATGGCGAGTTTTTTGGGTTGGAGACTCATTTTCAAAAATTCATAGCTCAGAATGTATAAGAGCTACAAAATTTTTACTAATTGCTTTGAGAAAAAAGTATTTTTTATAAAAAATATTGACAAGTTCATATTGTTGTAAACAATTTAATTTTTTAAATCGATTTTTAACAAACGCCCCCAAAACGAATCAAGTTTATAGTATTTTTATTGTATTTTCCGTGAAATTTTACGACAAAAACATGTTTTTAAAATATGGCACCTTTTCAATTATTATTCTTAAAATATTAATTTATGTAGCGCGTAACAAAAAAAAACGGTTTTTTGCTAATAAAACAAAATCTATAGCTTGTATAAAAAAAAATTGAATGTAAAAGTGGTAGATAATTAAAAGATCTACAAGTTTTGTCTGAACTAGTATTTGACATAACCTCAAAATTTTAAATTAAATTGCAAAAAATGTTACAAATCATCTTTGTAACAATTATTTATTGAAAATTTGCATAAAAAAAATTTATAGGTATTTCGTTTTCAAACCGAATTGCCTGTCATGTTATAAAACAAATCTTGATTGAAAAAAAAATTATTATCAAGCGTTGGGAAAAAATATCCATCCAGTGCGCCACGTAATTTCAACATGTATCTGAAGAAATTGTTAAATTTATCTCGCGGAGTTGATTTTCGTTCACTTTTCTCAGTTCAGAAGCACTTGTAGTATGTTGTGTCAATTTAAAGGGATTAAAACATCGGTCAGATCGAATATTAGTACCTTGCAATGTTCGTGCCGCTTTCCGTGACACATGAAACGAAGCGGAGAGTAATAAATAAAGAATTATATTACTTTAAACTTTAACTTTAGCCAATATTTAATATTTAAAAAAAAAAGTTTTTTTGGTCGTTACGCGCTATATAAATTAATATTTTAAGAATAATAATTGAAAAGGAACCACATTTTAAAAACATGTTTTTGTCGTAAAATTTTACGGAGAATACAACGGAAATACTAAGAATTTGATTCGTTTTGGGGGCGTTTGTTAAAAATCGATTTAAACAATTAAATTATTTATAACAATATGAATTTGTTAATATTTTTTATAAAAAATATTTTTTTCTCAAAGTTCAATTTTTCAGCTACAAAAGTGTGGTTGGTAAAAATTTTGTAGCTCTTATACATTCTGAGCTATGAATTTTTGAAAATTAGTCTCCAAGCCAAAAAACTAATCAAAATCCGTTCGGTTTGTAAAAGAATTACCCTTATAGGTTGTTTTGTTGGGAATTATTTTTTTTTTCGCATCATTATATGTGAATTCGTATAATGGAGAAATTTTTATTCTTTAACATCTTAAGTCACTTGTGTATAGTATTATTGATTGCTTCCAGATTGTTTAGAAATCCATATTGAAATACAATCTCAAATTTTGAAAAGAAGAGATAGCTCAATAGACCAATAGCCTTACTCCGAGTCCTATCTAAAATATTTGAGCGTTATATTAATACACATACATATATTAAAATTTTTGGAAGACAACCATTTAATATCTGAGTCTATACGGTTTTAGAAACAAAAGCTCAACAACCGATCTATTAAACTATGTAGCTCATTTTTGGAACAGCATACTTGAAAAAGATGGTAAAACGTACGTAATCGCATTAGACATCTCAAAAGCATTTAATCGAATCTGGCATGCCAATCTGATCAACAAGCTCGTTGCGTACGGATTTCACCCCACAGTCGTAAGGCTGATACAGAATTTTCTTGCCGACCGATACATTTCGGTATCCATCGATGGCTTTTCTTCTGAGTCTAAAGTAACTAGCTATGCTGTACCCCAAGGCTCACTTTTATCCCCTACTCTATTTTTAATTTTATCAACGAACTGTTGCAAATCACAAGTACACCGATAAATAGTTTTGCAGATGAAAGTACACTGCACAAGTAATTCTTTCCCTTATCTTCAAACTGTAAAATGCACGAACGAATAAATCCCACCCTGAGAGACGCTGCCGTAAGTCTAAACGAGAGGACCTAGAAAAAGTCACCGATTGGGGTAACAAAACTTTGGTCAATTTTAATTCCAACAACATACAGCTATTGATTGTTTCCAGATCAAAGACCGAGTTCCCCAATGATATTTCATTTAGCATGTGTGACGAACAAATAGACGAATGTGAAAGCGTTCGTTTATTAAGCGCGCGTCAAAAAACACGGCCTTCTTAATAGATGTAAAAAATATTTCACTTTGTACCAATTACTCCACATTTATGAGTCGTATATTCGTCCTTGTATGGAGTATTGTTATCAAGTTTGGGGCTGTTTCCATCCTAGCTCTTTTGAACTCTGTCCAAAAGCGTGCTATGCGAATTGTGGGTGATCGAAAGTTAACATCAAATTTTGATTCTCATCGACTCATCGCACTGTTGCTGATCTCGTTATTTTGTTATAAATATCGTCACCAGCAAGTCAGTCAGCAAACAGTCAATCTGTTGAGATCGCTGATTATGACTGCATAGCGATTTCTTTGTCCGTACATCGCATCGTACAAATGGAATGCTTTGCCCGAATCAATAGTCTCGTGGACGTTAAATCCACAAAAATTTAAAACAAGCCTGCATTAACACTTCAGAGCGCATGTTGTTGTGAGACCTAGGTCTTAAAAAGTATCTATGTGTTGTTGTGCCATATATTGTAATTCCTATAACACAACCCTTTTTATTGAAGAAAAAAAAATAGTTTAATTATTGAAATTTCTCCACAATCCAACCACTTAGCCAACCCAAAGAAAACGTTTTTTTTCATATTTGCTCTAAAAAATTATTCAAAAGCCCAGAAATTTATTCTTCCAAATACAAGACAGCAATATATCGACATATATTATTTTATTCATCTTGAATTATTTTGTTTATTGAATAAACAAATTCATTTGTATTTAGTTAATTTATTAGTTTGTCAAGAATCAATCAAAAAATTATTCGCGATTTCTCGAGAAAAACGATCGTTGATAAAATCGAGATTCTCGAATCTCAAGATTCATAAAAGCTCGATAAATCAGAAACTCTACTTTCCATGTGCTTAGAATAGGTAAAACTTGGCCGGTCTACCGCAGGCTTGGCATTTCTTTGTTGTTTATGAAGTGGATTAAGAGACATGTGATGTAAGAAAATGGTTTTCACTCTGTGCTAGATTTTTGAAAAAGAATACGGATTCCTTGATAAAAAACGACAATACGATGTAGCGAATGTTGAAGATCATTGAATGAGAATGAGAATTCGAACTCAACGTCTTTGCAACTGCAACAGACGTTGTCCATTATAAAAAATAATATACATTGGGAGTCGATATGAAGCGATTGAGAGCAAAAATAATTCTGAACATCCGTTCTCTCTAGCTGAAAATGCGAACATGCTGCGAATAGAATTATATCGGTGAAGTGATTCCTAACAATGTAAATAATTACGAAAATATTAATTTTAAACTAACTAATCTGAAGCCACAACGGTAAATATGAAAAATTATACGTGATCGTTCGTTCCCTTTATTTTAGTTTGGTTTTTAAATTTTGGAAGTAAAAGTACTGATTTCCAAATCAACACTGCTTTTGAATGTTAAATTTTGTTATTTTTTTTATATCGTTTCTCTCTATATTATTACTCATTTGATCAGAAACTAATAAAATATTATCTCTTGTTCTCTCTCGCTCTCTTAAAACCGATGTGTGTAATTTTTTTGTTGTGTTTTTGTTTAGCGAATGGATAGTTTTGTAACGTGAGAGCAGACTAACGAAATCTGTAGTGAAGTTCAAGTAGTTTAGTTATAAATTTAGTTTTAAGTTGAACGATTCCATTTGTTTTTTTGTTATTTGTCAAAATAAAAATATGTTTTTTCAATAAATAGTATATTGAATTGACGACACATGTAAGACAAATTTAAATATTATTAACATAGCTTATTGGTATCATATCTTTAATTGATAAATAATTTATTAGTTAATCTTACCTGATTTAATTGAAGTTGCTAGGAAATCCATTAGTATTTTGTTGTTGTTTGTATTAAAATTTTAATTCTTTGTCGTTGGTGATCACAGTAACGATAAAAAATATAAGTTCAATCGAAATTTAATTATTTTTCTTGATAATTAATAAACAAATAAAAATATTCGTGCTAAATTTTAGATTATAATTTAATGTGTATGCACAATAGGATAAAATGTTTATAATGTTCTAGCAAATGTGTATTACCTTGAAAATCGCGATCATTTAAAAAAAAAGATTCAGGACATATTTTTTGCACATAAACAATTATGTAAACGATTATGCAAACATTATATATTTTAATTTACAAGAATACCTTTATCACATTTCTAATTCATCTAATTTTAATTTTTTTGTCTTTATTTTAGATTTCAGTTAAAATTTATTCGTTGTCTTTTCAAACAAAAGACCGAAGAAAAAATGTTGAAGAATAAATTACCTGAAGAAAAGGTGGATACATTATTGACAAAAGGGCAAATCCCTATTATCGATTTGGCGCACGCTGGTAATTTATTTTCTCTTTAATTGATATTGCTTTTATTTTGAAATCGATCAAATTTTAGTTTTATATTTTTTTTGTGTACGAAAACAGTATGTACCCGAACTGATTACATATTTAAAATTAATTTTGGAGCTATGAGATATTTGAGTTTGGTTTTAAACCAACATCTGGTTTAAAATTTAACGATTGAATGCATAAAGTGTGTTAAAATTTTTACACCCACCTATTTTGTATTGAATTTTACTATTGAAGCTAAATACTTGTGGTAAAATTCTGCATGAAAGGCTGCTGTAAAACTCTGCATAATTAAAATTGGAAGTACAAATATTTTTATTGGGCGATATATTGTGTTTTATTATTTTTGTTTTATAAAAAATAATAACTGCAGCTGAGGTGTTTAGGAGGAGAGTTGCGTTTCTCTGAGAAATTCGTTTATATTGATTTTAAAAAGTTGGGTATTAAATACGCAAAAGTCAACCATGTATCATTCCATAGATGATCTATTGAAAAAATTATGTATGCTCCACCAAAGTAGGAGACGCCCGTTCGTCCATAATATACTTGTAAAATACCGTCAAATCAGCGACGTCTCTTCTATGTTGCAAGGAATCAAGCTCGTTAGTAAGATTTAAGTTGCCGATCAATTTAACAGCTCTCCGCTGTATAAACTGTCTTGATTCTATACAGCGGAGAGGGAGATTTAGATGGTATTACTTCCAATATTTTCACCATCCATGCTGGTGTTCTCTGTTCCTTCTATATATAAATATTTACTTATTTCTACAGTGCTCCCAATCCACAGTTTTGCTGGTGACATTGGATGCATCTCCTAAATTTCGATCTAACACTGCAGTCACCACCGATAGCGAGTTGTTAATTGATTCTAACAACAAAAACCTAAAGCGTATAATGGAATGGCGATAGCGTATTTTTATTGCATTTAACCCAGCCAAAACAAAACTATGCTGTCTTTCACAAATAGTGCAATAGGCATAAAAATTTCCCCATTAAGATAAACCATGAGACATTGCATGAGGTTGAATCAGATGAACTTCTTGAAGTGATTATTGAAAATAAATTAACCTGAAATGGAATTAACATGTGTCCAACCCCGCTTAAATTGCAAAGCAAAAATTAAGATTATTGAGTCGATGTTAAAAGTTTTTCGATCCCGATCAAATTTTGCTGATGTTTAAGTTCTTTATTCGCCCATTATGGAATACTGCTGTAATAGACGTTGTCCATTATAAAAAATAATATACATTGGAAATCGATATGAAGCGATTGAGAGCTGATACTGACAATAATTTTATAAACGTCCGTTCCCTCCGGCTGAAAATGCGATCATGCTGCAAATAGAATTATATCGGTGGAGCGATTCCTAACAATGTAAGTAATTACGAAAATATTAATTTTGAACTAACTAATCTAAAACCACAATGGTGGTACATATGAAAAATTATTCGTGATCGTTCGTTTCCTTTATTTTAGTTGGTTTTTAAATTTTGGAAGTAAAAGTACTGATTTCCTAATCGACACTACTTTTGACTGTTAAATTTTATTATTTTTTTTATATCGTTCTCTCTATATTATTACTCATTTGATCAGAAACTAATAAAATAAAACATTATGTCTTGTTCTCTCACGCTCTCTTAAAACCGATGTGTGTAATTTTTTTGTTGTGTTTTTGTTTAGCGAATGGATAGTTTTGTAACGTGAGAGCAAACTATAAAGATAAACCATAAGGCATTGCATGAGGATGAATCAGATAAAGTTCTTGAAGTGAATATTGAAAACAACCTGAAATGGAATTAACATGTGTCGAACCTCGCTTAAATTGCAAAGCAAAAATTAAGATTATTGAGTCGATGTAAAAAGTTTTTCGATTTCGATCAAATTATTATAAGCTCTTTATTCGACCATTATGGAATACTGCTGTCGGGAAGTGCTTGACAGTTAAAAATAAAATGTCTAGATTCTGTAGATAGACGATATGGGGATTGATAATATCAAACTAACTGATCAGCTTGATTCACTCCATTTATTATACATTTATTATATGCACTTTTTTTATAAGGTGAACAACGAGTCCATAACATCAACAATTCAAATCATCGAATTGTGTCATCAAACCCAAAATCACTAGGCCGAAAGTTCATACCACTTCAAATTTCATTTCATTTCATTCCACCGAAAGTTCATAACGTCGAAAAGTCATTGCATCGAAAAACCATATAACCGAAAATCATTTAATAGAAAATTTAGTTCATAAAATAGAATACAAAATCATACTATTGTAATAATATAACATCGAAAATATTCGATATAATAAATAAATTATAAATCGAAAATCATATAATCGAAACACAGGGTATACTCCCCTCACAAATAAAAATATTGTAAATTGGAATACCAGATAGCCGGCAGTATATATTAGTAATTATTGATTTGCATTATATTTCTGTACTCTAGTTAATGTTTCAGGTTTTTGGAGTGATTTAAGAGCGTGGAGTGGCGCTGGAACTTTCATATATTCGGAATATAATTTGGTGCCTATAACAAATCGTTTTTTTTTTCGTTTATATTTTTTCGTACATTTATTCCGTACGGAAAATGAAAATATTTTTATTTAAGAGAATAGTATACCATGTTTTTCGATTATATGATTTTTTTATGTATGTATATAGTTATCTATTATATCGAATATTTTCGATGTAATGATATTTCGATAATATGATTTTTTATTCGATTTTATGAATTTCGATCATCTGATTTTTCGATGATATGATATTTTCAATACATCGAAAAAATTCGGTGCAAAGATCTTCCGTACGATACAATGACTTTTCGACCGTGTGAACTTTCGGTGTTATGATTTTCGATGTTGTGATTTTCGGATGTTTTATTTTTCGATAGTATGATTTTAATTTTTCGTTTTATTGATATTTTTCGATGTAACGATTTTCGATGATACGACACGATCCGAGTTACCTTTTAAACTGACCCAAGATTAAAACCAAGAAGATGTGCAAGTTGATTATTTTTAAAGAACACAATTTCTTAATTGCATCCATGGGATCTTATCGCATTAAGAAGAAAATAATTATATTCTGTATGAAAATGATAATAGAAACGAAATGTTTTTCTGTATATTTTACATATCCTATGTTTCTTGTTTCTATATGTAGAATAAATTACATACAGATACCTTTATAGAAGTTGCGGTACAGCAGTATGGAACCCAAATTAAGAGTTTGTGTATCAAGATTAATAAAATCGGTTAAGACTAAATTTATTGGATTCAAATTCAAATCTCCTTTAAATATTATACTACCACTATACACAAGATTCGTGTACGCCGTGATATTAATTACGCCGATGATTGATTTGAAGTTGAAACTTTATCATCAGTTAGTTATTGTAAGTTGAATATTAATATATGACATATATTTTTATGGAATATTATATTTCGAATGGGGATTTTTGGTTTACTTTTTTTTCAATAAAAGTAAAGTTTAAGTCAAATATTTATATGGGTGATTCCAGTGGTGAATTTACGAAATTCGTTTGCGACTAATTTCCGTTTATATATATGTAAGAACAGATAACGAATTAATTTTTTGTAAAAGTTACCATTTTATCTTACAAGTTATAGTATGCTCCAAAAATAAAGTGGATAGAGGATTTCAAAACTGGTTATAAAACTAAATTTTATCGAATTATAATCGAATTTTATCGAATAGATCTAAATATTTCATTTTCGAGTGAAGCCGGCAAACCGATCTACAGACATGCACTATTTTTGTTTGTTACTGATTTGGATTAAGGTTGTCCAAGAAAGACATCAAATTTCGGGTATGTTAAATTTCAATTTTTATAGAAAGATTGCATGAATATATTAAATTTCAATTGTGGTGAAGCAAAACTTTGAAAAAAATCTAAAGGTACAAAAAACCTTGATGAATTTTTTTCTGTTTTACAGCATTATTTTGGTAATTTTCGACTGCATAGTTTTCGACTTAATTTGAAAAATGTGAATTTTTTTCCTATTATTAATTAAATTAAATACTTTTGGTATTATTAAATTATATTAAATTATAATTATATTAAATACTTTTGATTTTGTTTTATTAGTTTTCTAAGGATCTCTGTAATTACAACCCGCTTAATTTGGTTTATTTATTTGTAGTTATAGTGTTTCTTTGGTCTTTGTAGGATATGGTGCTGACAACATAACTAGAGGTAGACTCCAAGCAGTATGATTGATTAGAAAAACAGATTTTTTACTAGAATCAAAATAATACTAATAATACAATACAAGCGTGGCGATAAAAATAATTAGACCCCCTAATTATTTTCTAACTTACTCACAATGATTTAGTGGGACTACTTGCTGATACGATTACCTGGCCTAAATGTAATACCCCCTTTGTCAACAAATATGATTTTGTTAATAAAACATTGTGTAATCCACAAAAACTTATTTCAATAACAAAACATAAAACTAATTTTTGATAAAAACCAGCATTGGAAATGAAAGTGCGATAAGTATTTACTATCAAAACAACGACATAAAAGTATTAATTATTATAAAATATCTTTTATTTCTTTTGGCATCGATGAAAATACGTTTATTTTCTGGAAACTTATGTTAATAATTCAAATTAAATTATATTTTAAATCTGTTTTTCTGAGCCAATAATAGTAAATATCAAAAATATTTATAAAAAGTTATTTCGCGTCATTTTTTATGTTATATTTATTGTTATCCAAAAAAAAAAATCAAAATCAAATTATAAAAATTAAATTGAAATCTACTTCAAATCCAGACCAAGTATTAATAGATTTAATATTTGTTTTCTTATTAAATGTAAATATGATTTTGAATGTTACTGCTTTTTGGAATCGTTTCAACATCTCAACGTAAGTTGTTTTGCTTCTTGCGATTTTAATTAAGTTCTATATTGTGGGTTAACAAGTGCAGAAAAAATAAATTTATTCTCTCAAATGACGAAAATAATAGCTTTTGCAGAATCATAATTTGTAATAATACGCGCATAGTAAAATGTTCTAATAGTTCATAATAATACAAATAATGAAATAAAAACCAAATTAGATTAATTCTTCAAAATAAGATTGTAAAAAGTTTATGATTATTATGCTTATAATACCGAAATAAAGTTTATTTCTGTGATTTACGTTTATATATGGAAATAGGGGATTAAGAAAAGAAAGATATAAAATTTAATTACCCAACAAATTTAATTTTAACATTACCTAAGACAATTTGAATATTTTAAGAAATCTTTTAAAATTTATGCTATTGTTCAAACATCCAAAACGACCCATTTTCGAAGCTCAGTTGTTGCTCATAAGAAAGTAATTTTCAAATATCCCATCAGATCACCGGGTTCTATCTGTTGTAACCCAAACAATATCTCCATGCAAATTCGGACCATATATTGCCAGTGAAGTCGCTCCTAAATTAGTGTGATGCAGTTATCTAGCCGTAATCATCTTTGTACTTAGGTCAACCCTGAATTCCATGTACAACGTGAAGGTTCAAGAGAAAAGTAAGTTTCTAATTTTTCTCGCAAATAAAGATATGGTTCAACCCAAACGCTCGGACCACTACAAACACTCTAATGTGGTGTCAGTATTGCAAAAAAAATTGTTTTATTAATATTGCTAGTATTTTTACAGAGACGTTAAAATTATCTGCACTTAACAGCCTTAAAATCATAAGATGCTGCAACTTGTTTTTTCTGCCCTAGGTTTGTCTCTATTTTAGAAGGTTCATAACCTCTCGTCGTTTTCCGGCAGATGGTATTATCTTAGCTTTTTTGCTTCATGCAGTACTTATGCCAACTTCATTGTAAAGTTTTATCATTATGCTTGAAATGACAGCATATATCATAGAATAGAATAGTTCATAGAATTTATCATGTTAATTTTGTGCCAAACAAAGAATATTTGTAGGCAATCTACAACATGGTTGCTTTTATAAAAGCAATCGAAGTTTTTGCGATTTAGCGGATTCGATCCGACTATCATTATTTAAGAGCTCAGATTCAGGTCGGACTCGACTTTCCCTAACACTGGTAGAGACCACATTAGTCAGCCTGCGCAGGTCCTGATCAGGAATGTGACGCCTCAAACTACCCGAGCTGAAATTTGTTGAGCTCAAATAATTCAAATTAAATTGAACTCAATGCACCTTCCATATAGTGGTCTGAAAACTATTAGTTGTGATTTTGCCTCGATAATTTTGATGCTCCAGTCATTTTAGTTCTTTACCAGCTAAACTATATATTTTTCAATTCTCTGTGCAGCTATTACAGCACACAATGCTTTACTAAATACCATTATGCCGTTTGCATATTGTAATGTTTTCGTGTTTACATCTTGGTGAGGTGGCTGATTGCTGGTGTAATTGTTGTATAGATTTGGACCCAACTTACATCCTTGTTCTTTATAGTATGTTTTCAACTCTATACTTTCCCCACTCAGTTGCTCGGGAAACTATTAATTATTCTTAGTAATTTTGGTGCAGTCTTACTTCGTTTGAATTTAAGCATGAGCCCTTCCAGCTATACTAAGTCAAACGCAGTTTGGTTGTCTATAAAAACAAGCTACTGTAGTTTGTCTTCTGTTGAATGAATTGGTCACTTTGTCTCTGAGTACAACCAAAGTATTCGTAATCCGGGATGAGGTGTGGCTCGTTTTGTACATGTTCATTGAAGCTACTTAATGCTACTTGTTCTAGTATTTTCCCAAATTTGTTGGTTATGCTGATTCGTTAGTATTCTGCTGAATTTTCCGTTCTTCCGGGTTTTGCTACTTGAATTATTATTACGTCTTTACATATGTCTTGAAAGTATGCGTTGTTGATTGTAATGGTGATGGATTTTATATATATGACTGGCAATTTTTTTATAACAAATTTGTTTATAACAAATAACAAATTTGCTTATACCATCTGCTCTTGCTGAATTTTTTCCTTTTGCTAATTTAATTATTTCTCTTATTCTGTTACATTTTGTTAGAAATCTATTTGTATCTGATAGCGACCTTGCCAAATTTTCATTTTGGAAGAATGTTAACGGGGCAATTTCCTCTTTCTCTAGGGTTAGTTTTAAGCTACTGGCTATATGTTAAATATTCCGGTCCCCAACTGCAACTTTTTTACTATACAATGAATTGTAGAACTTCCAAAACTCTTCAGCAATTATTTCCTGACTAGACTGCAGACGCTTTAAATTAATTATTAGTTTGTGGATTTCTCTGAATACTTGTGGTCCTGGTGTAATATTGTTGAATTTTTTCCAAGGCTGGTTTTATTATTGATAAGGATAGTTAGTCAGTTTATTGGAAATTTGAATCGTTGGCGTATTATTAAATGTTATTGTTGAAATTCTTCTTGCGTTCCCGTTGTAGTTTTCTTAAGCTTATTTTTTCTGTAAGAAGCGTTGTTATCGCTGCTAAGATATTTGCGTATTTTGAATCCGTTACTTTTTTTTTGGAAGTATTGTTTGATTTCGTTGATCTTATTTGTAATTTTTCTAATATTTTCTTCAATTTCACTGTTGCTCAGGTTTCCATTTGCAGCTATAGTAATCCGTTTCATTTCTTTACTTATAACATGCTGTGTCTGTCAACGCCTGTAAAATCAATAAAAGCGGATGGCTTTGGGAACGGGAAGGCTTTGAGGTATGTGGTAATTCCAGTATATGTGAGGTAATTTGAAAGTAATCTCGACGGCCATATGATCCGAGAAGCACGTTCTATTAGTAATAGTCGGTCCCGAAAAGAATTCATCGTTTTGTTGTTATATGTATGAATTCGTTGTCCGAATTCTGGTATTTTTAAGGTAATGCCGGTGGTGTTGTCCGCTGTATCCCAGTTTTTATTTCTGGTGTTAAAGTCTTCTCCGATTATGCACGAATCGTATCGATCTGCTAAACTGTTGATTATGTTAAGATTTTTTCAAGTTGCGAGAAATTGGTTGAACATTGGATATATATTGATATAACTAGTATTTTTCCCAAACAACATGCACTTACTGCTACGGCAGTACAGTAAATTCTGCTTATAGGACTATATTTATTTGAGCTATTTTAAATATGTCCCTAGCATACATTCCGTTTCCAACTTCGCCTGTCTTTCCGTTTCTATCGATTCAAACAAATCCGTCTTCTGAAAGATGTACTCGATGTCTGCTATTGGTTTGATTTTCTGCGCCAGTATGAAGTCTGGTTTTTAGCCATCTAACCTGTATCTCCAATTCTGCTCTGTTTGCATGTCCAACTAGGGATCCACAGTTTACCGTTATTAATTTCATGGTTTTTATATCGAACAGTAAATATGAACTTACTAGCTCCTTGAAATTAGTATTGAACAGATTTGAACTGCAGATTTTGGCACTCATTATCAATGAAGTCGAAAGGTGATTCTTTACTAGTTATTATATTTGCTTCAGTTCTTGTTGCGGATATTGTTTCCATATACGCAGTTACTGCCTCTGCGTATGAAAATCCGGATTTTATTCAGTTATTTCCGGCATTTCCTTCAGTTCTTGTTTCGAATGAAAATCCCGGCTTTGCGGTTCTAGCTGCTGATTGGATAGCACCATTTCGCTGGCTCTATTGCACCTCTAAACAATTTATTTTTTTATGTCCGCTTCGATATCTGCCTTAGAGTGCGAATGACGCACTCGTTTGAGTATAACGCCACATTTTTTCTTATCTATTAGTATACGTGTGACGATCTTTTCCGTTTTATTTGACAATTTGGAATAACTTTTTTTAACCTTAATGCTTTCGCCTCTGATAGCTTAGTTGGTTCCTTTTGTTATCTTGACAATGTGTTTGATGTTACTATCTTTTATTGCTTGGGCTAGACCGTATGTTCTTAAGTTTTTCACCAGAATCGGTAGAACTCTATTTTTTTTGTATTATGATCCAAACTCTCTGGTATCGGTAAATTTCTTTTGTCTTTCTTAGATCGACAAGTGTCATTCAGCATATTATTTTGAGACTGCTTAATAATTCATCTCATCATCCAAATTATTAAGTTATTCATCTTGGCCGTTTAAATTTTCTACAAGCTCAGAAAAAAAGTTTTGAGTCAGGAAATATGATTTGTGATTGTGAAGTTTAGGATAACACTCGTGCACATTTGGCTCAATTTTGTGTCTACCAATCCTCATTATTATCTTTGAGGTAACGTACCCCTAGTTAATCTATGTTCTACTGTATACTTTCGTTCTTTGACATTTTAATGTTTTAATTCAATTTAACTTATCATTTATCACTTATTTAGTGTCCTTTTTCTTTCACATTCACTTTCACTACTAACTAATTTTCTCCGATTCTTGGAAACTTTTTGTGCACTTACCACTTGTGGCTGCATGTAACCACGAATAGGTTTTTGTTTGTTTGGTATTGTTAACTTCTTATATTAACTTTTCGTGCGCTTACCCTTGGTGGTGCATGTAACCACGATTAGATTCCATTTTCCTAATAAAATACTGTTTATTATTATTTCTTACACAATTCACTAAATTTTAACAGAATACGACTGTTCAATCTTATCTCTGTTCCTCTGTTCACTTCCCGTTCTGTATAACTAAACTATAGGTAAAATTTTTCCAACTTTATTCTTTTAAAAAAGATATTAGTCTAGTGAATTTTAACCAAATAACATTTGAAAAATGATAAAATGAAATAAGGCTTAGATCACGATAACTAAGGCAACCCTAACAGGGAAATGATATATGATTTCTTATACGGCCGGATGTGAATAGCCTATTACGACTTGCCTCATTATATCCTCATCCGGCTCGAATAATAATAGGGCAAACCTGACTTAAATGCTCCAATTGGGTGTTTCAATCATGAAATACTGCTATCGCCTTTCGCATTTAGGAAAATTTCTACATGTCAAACTACAACATTTTAAATTATTTATATAATGTCGATTTGAAGTGTTTTTGTTGGTTAGTTAATATATTTACTTTTATTTAATTTTAGAAATTGAATTTTTCTTTGTGATCGGATCACTACAAATTTATAATAGATAAAATTTGTTGTCGCAAAAATCCGCCTTTGCATTTTATAATATGGTGTAGTGATGCATCGAGTACCAGGCAATTACCCGGTACCCGACTTACCCGGCTCATTTTTGAAATACCCGGTTTCTACCCGGAACCGGCATTTTTTTTCATTACCCGATACCGGGTAAAAAAAATTAAAAAATCAATATTTATAAATCCAAGCTTCATTTTCCGATCTAATTTCATCTAAACAATACCATATATCTTGAACTGTGTTATGCTCATGAAGCACTGACAGATCCGTTTTAGGCTCTGTATTTATGTCTTTTCCATCTTCATTCCCATATCTGATCTGGACGCTTGCATCATTTCATCTATGATCCAATGTTTGGCTCCTTCTTTTAGGGTAACGTTTATAAATGCAAGTTTATAACGTGAATCTAAGCTAGTCGCAATGACATTCAATTTATTTGTGTTTACGTCTTGAAACCTGGCCTGCAATGAGTTATGTGTGTGTCCTCTAGAAAATAATGTTAATTTATTTAATTTATTTGTTCTTTCTACTTTTATTAAAGATATGACATTTAGTATAATTAAATTAATCTGTGATATAATTGTTAATATGTGATTTTAAGTTTTTACTTTATATTAATTTTTTTAAAATCGTTTTTCTACAATATTCATAACTTGATAATGCCTATGTGGCGAAATATTGTTAAAATACACTTATTAAAAAAGAAAGGAAAAATTAAAACTTTTACGATTAAAATGATTTTTTAATTTATTTAAATATTATTTTACTGGCTGAAAAAAGGTGAAAACAGCCGAAACAAAAACTTTTATAACAATTGCAATGAGTTAAACAAGTTTCTTTTCATGGTAACTACGCCATTATCATTTTTATTTACATTAAGGAAACCCTCCAACGCTGCCAAATTAGGAATCACCATTGATAAAGTAGCTTTTTCTGAACTGGCTGCGACAGTTACGTTAAAAACAGTTCTAGTAAGAATCAACGTTTTCAATTAATTTAAAGTTGTTGCGGTTAAATATGGTATATTGTGATCCGAAGAATAGTGCGTAATGGCCCGTTTCTGCTCTAATAATCTCTTTAACACATGATAAGTTGAATTCCATCGAGTTGACACATCTTGAACCAGCTTGTGTTGAGGAAGAGAAATATCAACAGAAAGAATTTACAAAATTCTCGGTTTGTTTGTAAAAGAAAATTAAATTAAATACCCGGACCGGGTACCCGGCCGGGTATTATTAAATATAAGCCGGGTACCCATTACCCGGCTTACTGGATTTTTAGGACCCGGTGCATCACTAATATGGTGCATTGTTCGCATTTTTGCGAAAATAAGGGTTTATTTAGAATTCTTGGAAAGACTTACAGAGAGCACGTTCTGTTGGCAACAACTTGTATAGATAGGCTTAAATGATTCAAAAATAATAATAATTATCGGTTCTCTTGGTGACCGAGTGTATAAAATGGTATAGACATTTAAACAACATTGAAACGTTTAAATGGAAAGTCTTATACATGTCCATGGGAGATTCATGGTCCGACTGAGCAGCAGTTACATTCTTATAAAGATGTGAGAATGAATCTATGCTAGGATATCCTCAAAAGAAGTGTCGTTTTTTAGCTTTATCTAGCCTTTATTTCGGATTTCATGATCTAAGAGGAAAACGTTTTAAAACTTTGGAAAGCAATGTCACGATAAACAGCGCATATTATATCGATTACTATTTTTATGTAATGAACTTTAAAATTTGGTTCAAATACATGTTCAATTATTATTATGACTATATAATAATCAAAAAATGTACAATATTAAAAATTAACAGAACTATAAATAAACGATCAGATTAGCTCATACTACAAACAATTTACACGATATTTTATCAATGAAAAATAAATATTATTCAATATTTTTAATTGAAAGTGACAGTAAATACAAATTACGTTGTGCGGAAATTTATTGATAAGCATCATCCACTTACAATTTTTTAATAATTGTCTTCGTGTAGTGGTTTCCGTGTTTGTTTAAATAATAAGCATTAATTCAAATTTCTTATGCTTTAATCGACTTATCTCAAAATTCTTTGTTAGCCCTTATTTCTAGATGGTCTTATAACACAAAATTAAGGTATTTTGTTTTCTTTTTGCAGGAACTGAAGAATGCCCAATAAAATCAGTTGTCAATCGTGTTGCAAAACAACTAGATAAATCGTTAAGTGAAAAGGGATTAGCTATTCTTGTAAATCATGGTATTACAGAAGAAAAATTAAAAGCAGCTTGGGCTTATTTAGATGATTTTGTAAAATTACCAAAAGATGTACAAGAAAAATACTTAAAACAAACTGATACAAATCATGGATACGTAAGACCAGATTTCGATAAGTGTGAAGGGGGGAAAATACCACAGCTCAGACATGCGTTTAATATTTGTACATTCAAGTTATCAACATTACCAGAAGAGCCATTACCCGGCTTTCGTGAACACATATCTGATATAGCTAAAGATTTTAAAAATCTATCTGGTTTACTTTTACAAGCATTAGCTGTTACGTGTGAATTGCCATTGAATCATTTTACAGAAAAACATTCACATATGTTTTCTGGTGATAACGATAATGCAACAACAATGAGATTATTATATTACCCGCCTCTTGTAGAAGATGATAATAAATGTGAACTAGTCAAAGGGCAAATGTTATATAGCTATCAACGATGTGCTATGGACCGTCCAGATTTAGGCTTACGGGAAGATGCTAATGTTGATGATGATGACGAGTTATTTACTCGATTAGGATCACATTGTGATTATGGTACATTTACCCTTTTAGCTCAAGATTCCGAAGGTGGTTTAGAAGCAAGAATGCCAAATTCTGAAAAATGGCAAAGAGTTGGACACCTTCCGGGTGCAATACTAGTTAATACTGGTGAATTATTGACCACTTGGACCTCCGGAAGATATCCAGCATTGGTAATTATAATTATTTGTAGATCAATTTCTTGTTATTAAGTAAATAAGATTTGTTTACTCTAAACAAGAAATTGATATCATGTTATAGCCTGTTGATTTAATAAACTATTATATTTAATATTTTCAGCCTCACCGGGTTGTAATTCCAGAGCAAGCCCATCTTCGTAGCAAAGGAAGACATTCCATAACATTCTTTTGTCATCCAGGTATATAAATTAAATATTTAATTTAAAACTTTGTCTTATTTTTTAAACAATCAACTTTTATTTTATAGATAATATGACAGAAATTGTTCCAATAGAGTTACCAAGTGAGGCAGCTTCCTCAATCGAAAATACAAAATTACCTAAAAAACCATTCAAATCTAAGTATACAAAAATTTCAACTGAAGATTTATAAACATTTTTTTACTTAATATTTAATTTAATTAACAGGATCTTCACAGCTTACCAACATATACAGAGAAAATTTAGAACAACTTACGCTTCATAATATCAAACTAGCTTTTTTATTTTATTGAATTGAAAAGCTCAGCCTTAACGATACTTAAACATAGTACTTAATTTGCTTCTTTTGAGTTGATCTGCATTATTATTTGCAGATATAATTGATATTGATAACAGTTTTATGTAATAAATTATTGATTTATATCGTATTCAAAAACTTTTTGGATTATATATTGTTTTTCAGGAACTGTTTTAAGTTTAATTATGTAGGTAACATAATTGAAGTTTCGTCCATTTTCGGTTATTAATGAAGTATGTTAAATTACGCATTTGAAAAACTCTTGTTGTAATTCTACGCTATAAATAAATTCTTCAATTAAAAGGAGAACAATTAATTTTATTTTTTAATACTCAGATATTTTCGTCGTCTTAGGACACCATAAAAAGTAATGATGGTCATAACTTCTGATGATATCTTAAAATGGCGAAAATATTTGTATGATTAAGATTACAATTAATTGTTTTAATATATATTTAGGAACTCATTTACGACGTAGAAAACTGGAGCTTTTCAAATACGTTCGTTATCCATAAAAATATTTGTTTTTTCCTTTCAATTGTGAACTAGCTTTTTTGAAACGGTAGTCCAAAAAGTTTTCTTTTGTTTGTGTATTTTTAAATCTCTTAATAAATAATTATTTCTGTCTATCAAATTTTCTTAACAAAAAGTAAGCTCGCACAAGAAAGTGCATAGATACAACCCACAATTACATATTACATTGTTTAAATAATGTAATAAAAAAGTGATCAATGTGGAACTATGGTGAAGAACAGTTGCATACCAAAGACTAAAGAGGTTACTATTAAAATGTTTAACATAAAATAATGGCCACATTGATACATAGACTGGTGCATCAGTTCTGAAAATATATTGAACTAATCTGAAAAGTTGTTACAATAATAGAAGATACCCAGTGTGGAAAAGCAAAACTTGGTATGTATATTCATGTCTTTTAAAAACCTTTAATAAAAATCGGGATTATTGCTGAAAATTATTAAAGTTTAATAGAAACAGCTGTTCGGTCGACACCACCCAATCTCCAGCACTTTGCCCAATAAACCGTCTAAAATGAATCATTTACTTGCGATATAAATTTACACCTTCATCAAACTTTAATACAGAGTTTACAATTTTATTGTATTTGAACGCTCTTTGTACTCCTTAAAGTTTCATTCACAAGCTAATGTTTTAGTTTTTATTTTGTTCTTACTCCTAAGAGTAAAATTGTATGTTTTGATTTCACTCATTTGTAGACGATTATACTATTTTTTCACTTCATAAGCGGAAGAAGAAATTTAGTGCCGTAAAGTGCCGTTCATAAGACCACTACCAAATAATGTCTCTGGGTATATAATCACTTTTTTTTAAAATTTGTAAAATAGCATATTATTTAATTAGGAGCTGAAGGGCTACTTTTTGTGTTGAGTCTAGTTTGGCGGTTGACCCTAGGGAGGCCGACAATTATACTCGAAACAAAAAAACTAACTTATAAAAAAAAAGTTTTTTTTATCAAAGCAACCTCTCAATTCAAAATTTCATAATCCAATCAAAATATTTGTTATTTTTTGTTGTCATACTTATACAATTTGTTTGGAAAAATAACAAATATTGTGGCAATATTCAACATATTTTTATTAATTTATAATCTCATGTTATGTTACTTTTTCTGCCGCTGTAAAAATATGAAAAAGATTCAAAACTACAATTTTATCTGAATATAATTTAAGTAAATTCATGATAAAAATAATTTTAGGAAAAAAAATATTAAATAGTTTAAAAGTTTAACTGAGTATGTAATTACATGTTTAACGTAATTAAATGCAGCCAAAACGTACGAAGCACACTGATAAAACAAAAAATGTAGTTCTGCCGTGCAATCTTACATAGATTTTTGGCGAACAAGAAAGCAATATTGTAATTTTTGTTTGTAAAACAAAATTAACAAAAAAAGTTGCTTTATTGCCGTCGTAAAAAAATGGCGTTATATGTCAAAAAAGTAGGACTTACCTTCTTCCAAACGGCTCTAAAGTTAAATTTTACAGATTTTACAGCTGTTTGCCGAAAAATATTTTTTCTTTTGATTGGAAATATTATAACGTGTGTAAGCTGTCTTAACTACAACGAATAAAATTGGTACGGCTAAATTTTAAAATGTGTTTGAGGTAGAAATATTTATCACTTCATTTGTGACCATCTGTAGTAATGAATGAAGTTATACTAACTATACCTTTTTATTTTAATGACAAAGTCATCAATCGTCATAATAGTTGCATGTCACAAGAATTTAATCCATAATTATGAACTTATTTGTATCGCAATAATAATAAAGTTTAACAGTAGAAAAAATAAAATGAACGGCATTCGACTTCAAATCAAAGTTTAAGAGGAAACAATAGCAAAGTCATTTAGGACTATGCCATGATTGATGACATAAAACTAGACTTTAGTTATGGTTTATATTGTCGGTCACATGAATCTGACTACACAAGCTGTGTATCATCTTTATTATTCAACGATTATCTGTTTATTAGCACTCAAAATGTGGTACACTTTCGTGACGCACTTTTACTCTCCATATAATTGCAGATAGACGTAGTTTCACATCCATATTGGTTTTTGATGTGAAGTAAAAATTCGATAGTTTACTGCCAATTAGAAGAACCAGCCGGGTACTCTATTAGTCATTGCCCAATAAAAACCGGGTAAAGTATTACTTTCTTTTAAAATACGATCAATTTTTGTAATTTTTACTTAGTATACTCGCAAATTATGATCGGCACTTAACACTCTTTTGTCTTCCTTTTTCTGTATTATTATACCAATGCTTGCAAAATTTGTTTACAGACAAACAATTTACTTTTGTTTTTAAAACGAATAGCATTAATACCCCAACTAATTACCAAATTCATGTCATTTCACTTTGACTGACGCATGTCAGTCAGTCAGTCAGATCGCATGACATAACAAATGAAACCAATTTTGTTATTGCTGAAGTCGTTTGCTACGCCTTAAGTCATTTTATACGATAGATATCACTTTAAATAATATAATTGTGATTCAATTTTTCATACGACAATAATTTTTTCGAACATCTATAATTATTAACATTAAAAATTTACCATTCCTTTTGAGATGTATTCATTATATAGTTATATGTACATGTAATTATTTTGTGAATTTAAAGGACGCAAAATGTAATGGATTTTTAGATTTTGAGTTTTTCCTTTCAGTTGTGACCGTTTTTATTAACTTCAACAAAACAAATTGTTATGCGACTTGATATGACTATAGTCATATCACCTGATTTGATACGACTTCAGCAATTAGGGTGTACCCGGTACCATGTAAGTGTGTTACTGAAAGATTGGGACAAAGGAGTGATAGAGGTTTTAATTCGTTGTTTTGATCCACATTGATTTAAGAACGAAAGTTGTAAGGTTTGTGTAAGACAAAATAAGCGCAATGCGCAAGTTTTGATATGCTTTTAAGATGTCTAATGCGATAACATACGTTGCCCACTTTCAATTAAACTGTTCCAATAATATGCTACAAAGTTGAATAGATCGGTTGCGCGACCTTTTGTTTAGAAAGCCTTATTGACTATTGGATATCAGATCCTATCTGGATCATTTGCCAAAGTTTCATCAAAATCCTATGCAGGAATGTCACGCACCCACCCACCCACACACAGACGTACACCAAAATTTTTATTGGCTATTTAGATAGAGGGTGGTCCAAAACAAAATTTGGGGTATGTAAGATTTTTTTTGTCTCTATAGATTGCATTACTTCACACAATTTAAATTGTGGTGAAGTAAAAATAAATATAGAATTCATAAATTTTATCAGAAATTAACATAGTGGGGAGGTGAGCCACAAAAACTTGCAAACACTTTCTAAAGGCCGATTTTTTAATATTACGTCACGTTGGTGGAGTAAATAAGTAGCCGTCAGTCACCCGGTTTCGTTAGCGTTTGGTGTGAGGGTGGCTTTAATTTTGGAAAAAACTATGTACCTTGCAACTGCTTTCTAAAACCTAAAAATTATTTTGAGAGCAGTATAATAATTAAAAATATTTAAATACACAATTTAATTAATTAAATACACAAAGTATTGTTTAGAAATTTAATGCAAAAAATCCTATATAATGTAAAAACATTTCCATAATATGGAGTCTAATGACAGTGGAAAAATTCAACTTAAGTAAAAAATAAATAAGTGATGAAGAAGTTTCAACTTTTAAATTGTCATCGCCTCAACGGCGTAATCGATAGCGTGACTGCCCAAGGATTCGAGCCCGGCACTGACTAGGGTAGGTTCGAATGCCATCCAAAACACGAAAAATGTGAATTGGAGTTTTTTTCTGAGAAACTTCAAGCCATTCCTTTGAATTGAAAAAATTCCAATTACTTCTTTACTTACTTGAGTTTAATTGATCTCAAAAATCCAAAATAAATTAAAAATATGTTTTACACGCGTTAAAGGTGTAAGCTGAAGTTTAGTAAATAAGTCCAAAATATTATTTTAATCACAAAGTATAGAGTCAGTCAGTGTTTTTCTGTAATAGATGGCATCAGTCTACTAAACAAATTATTTTACTGTTAAGAAAAGTGAAAGGAGCTCAATTTCATTACATTGGTCTGCACACGTATGATCTTCGAGTTTTTAATTAGTCTCTAGTTTGGCAAACTCCTTATCCTTTTATGTTAGCAAATCTTTATTGAACTAGCCCATAATACTAACATTTGATGTTGTGTATTCCTCAATTTATTATAGTCGTTATCAGTTTTGTTTTTAAAAATTTGTTGATTCCTGTGCCAGTCACAGTAGGGACTCTATTTAAGTAAGTCGAATTATCAAACAATTAGAGCTGGATATGGTAAATTGGCAAGAATAACTAGACTTGAGTGTCTGACTCTTAAAACTGCATAGCCCGTTTCTAGACCCGCTAGGACCGTTTATTTGCCACGCCATTTTCAGTTTTGGTTAATTTACTATTGCTCTGAGACCTTTGATCGAAAATAAAGCTTTAAAATTTTGCTCCCTATTTGTCTATGTGTTAATTTTTTTGATTTAATTTTATATATTTTAGCTTGAATAAAATACAGGCATAATTACGATTAAATACGATTGTAATTCATACTACCGGTTAACCGGTTTCCATTTAAAATTTACCGGGTAGCCGGTAATTGAAAAGTTTTCCATTATAAAATGCCAAATAAATCTACAAAAAAGCCATTAAATGAATCAATATGAATATAGTTAAACTCCAGATCGAAGAAATTGCGAATGCTCTGTATAGTCTGTACAGCAGTAGAAATGAAGATTTTACAAAGCGAGCTGTTGGACAGTCGATTCATAAACATCATCCTAGTCTGCATTTAGCTGCACTTAATCTGAAAAACAAATCCATCATCGTATTTTATGACTGACTTAAATAACTATAAAATTGTAAGTGTTGAGACGGGGATGATTCTTCTATACGTAGTGAGAATACAGAATTTTCTAACGATCCTTAATAATTTGTACTTGTTGAAATTGTTTAGCTCATTTTTCTTGTTTATTATTTAAAAAAAACCACTGCATTATTTTTTAATTTGATTATCATGAGATCGTTTTTGTGTTTCAAGAATTGGTAAAGTGGTACTTCCATTATGTGTTTGAATCCATTTTGAAGTTGGTGGTTGTTGAATAAATGTTCTGATTTCAAGTTGTTGTTGCGATTCATGAGATTCTAATTTCGTGTAAAATCATTCAAAAATTGGGCAGTGCTTATCGAAGTAAGTCTAGGATGTATCTCTAGACTTGTAATGATAAGTTAGTCACCGTTCACTAAGGTAATGTCAGTGATGCTAAAGGTGTAACAGAAAGAAGATGTCTAAGACCAGTATTTACATATGAGGACGTGTACGGTTAGCTAAGTTTTAGAATTATTGGCTGTAAAGATCGAAAAGAAGCAGAAATTTCATCGTAAGTGAATGAGTGGCAACGAGGTGAAAATGATGTGGATGATGATGTGATAATGTGTAAGCTCTAACAGAACAAAGTTGTCTGAGACTAATGTTTATCTTTAAGAATTTGAACCATAAAAAGAGATCACTGTAAGAGTGATATCTGATTAACAAGGAATTATCGTTTTATATATCCGTAAGCACCATACTTGTTCGTCAACAGATAGATGGTTAACGTTGGAAGATGTTCAAAAATAAAGATATCCGTTGACAATAGGATAACAAAATGCATTAGATTCTTAACTAATTCTTGCAAACTAACGCAAATCGTGCCAGAATTGATAAATTGGGTATTTTCCAAAATTGTTTGAACGAGCAGTTACTGGAAAAGTTGTGTGAACGAGCGTTATTGTCGATCAAAAGTTTTGATGTGTTTTCCATTAAACACTTTGTTTTAACTTGTTTTGATGTAAATACAATAACTAACATATCCGTGGTTGTGGTTAATTGAAGATAGTTCATTACAATTAATCTTCTGCGCAACATTGATCCACGACCTTGCAATGTCACTCGACTTACATTCGGAGAGCTATTATACTGATAGGCAACTCAACTCTTACTAATGAGTGTGCTTTCTTGCAGTACAGAAGAAATATTTCTAATATCACAATTTCACAGAAATTTCATCACAACTCAACTCTTACTAATGAGTGTGCTTTCTTGCAGTACAGAAGAAATATTTCTAATATCACAATTTCACTGAAATTTCATCACAAGAAATATTTCTAATATCTACAAATACACTACGGATGAAAATTTTTGCCTAAACTAGCATTCCTTCTGCGTTACACCGTTTAAATAAAAGTGTACAACCTTTACATTTTAGTGTGATTTTTTCAACAGAGTCTCTTAGGGGTTGGGGGTTTCCCCTATAATTTTATTTTAAAGTCAGAGTTTATAAATTCTCAAAGAAATTCAATATATTTAAACTTTCCTCTAAGCCCTTATCCCGTTTATAATCAAAAAACATAAGGATTTCAAGTGCACTCAGAAAAATAAATCCTATTAAATAGGTAAAAAGACGACTATTAATTTTATAAGACAGTAAATAATATGAAAATACTTTAAAAGTAATAGTTTTTGCAGAAATTAAGGTATAGAATTAAAATGATTGTTCCTATTACATATTTAATAGTACATACGATTATTTTAATTACAAAACCTATTATTTTTTTCTGTTTATAATTTCAAATTTAAAAGACAGTTCTCATACATTTAATAAGAGCACATTTTTATTTAATAATAGTTCTAATAACATAAAATTTAGCCTGAAATAATATGACTTCCTTTTAATTTGGTTTATGGTTATATGATTTTAATATTAATTTAATAGTAAGTGGAACATTAATTTTTAATAGGTGTAATATCTTCAAAACTATCCTTATTAATTATTGTTTTTAAAGGATTATCACATTAATATCTAAAATTTTAAAGGAGTTACCATGAAAAAAACAATTGTATGTGGTCTACCGTTATGTTTTCTGTTTCGTGATTAGTCGACTCTAAATGTAATAGACCTAGAATTTTAGCAAAAATCAATTTCATTATGCGTGCGGTTTTCAAATGGTATAGTTAAGTGCTTTTAAAAGTGAAAAAGTGGTTTGAAACTAATTTAAGAAATAAAAAGAGTTTTTTTTAATAATAATTAAAGTTTAAATTTCAATTAAGGTGAGTATAGTTTATTAATTATCTGTAAATAGTCAACAATTTTGATTATTCGTGGAACCTAACATTTTCCTTGTTTTAGTAATTTATATGTGCATGTGTTGCAAATGTTTTAAGTTTTAAAGTAGAATCACGCCCATTGATAGCATTTCACTGCTCTACCGCTGCATGATTTTATTTAAATAATTTAATTTCAAAATAGATATTGTTGCTTGATTTATTTATCTTTCAAATTTATAGTATCCCTGTTACGATTATTAAATATTATAAGTTAATAAAACGGATTTATTTTTCCTACAACTTTATTTTAAAGTATTTATCTTTAATGACTCCGCTTCAGGAACAACTATATTCGCTCGGGGAATAAAAAGCCATTTTGCTCTCTTGGTACACAAATAATTTTTTACGATATCACATTAAATAGATTTATAAAATTCCTCGTGAGAGGATTGTTAATGATAAATTTTGATAAATTGTTTTTCCTATTGTAGTAGTTTTCACAATTTTCCATTCGTTGCAGAAAGTTTAAACGCTGATGCAACTTCAGACGATGAGTCCGTTGATAGGGAGGACACAGTTGTTTGGTTAGCCCATAAGACAAAGCCGTGGTTGAAATTGTGGAGAAGTGGGTATCAGTACTAAATAGACGTCAAAAAGATAATAAACTAAATGTTAATATATTAAGAATAAAATGAATGTATCAATTAAACCATGTATTAATAAATGTATAAACCAAAATAAATAAATTGTTTTTATTATTTCTTTTAACTTTCAGCTATATCTCTTTAACTTTTAAAGAAATCTGGGTATTATTAAGGCTACTGGACTCTCTTATTGTTAATATAATATGTTCATGTTAAAATAAAGTGAGATACTATTGAAAATTTATAGTATTTATCATGAATGTAATAATTGCATCACATAGATTTAATAGGATTCCTAATAAAATGTTTATTCGAAACTCATATTAATTTTATTCTAATGTAACACTTTAAGTTAATGTGTGGTATTATTGATCTAATGTGACACTGAGTTATTTTTTTAAACGACTAATCCTATTTAATTAATAAAGCATACTATTAAAAATTAATGTTATGGAACATTAATTTAAAATGAAGGCAGCTTGATACAATAGTAGCAGAGTACTATTAAATTAACAATAATGAAATTTTTAAAATAACAGGACATATCACATTGACTAATTTTAAAAGGATAAAACTATTAAAAAACTATTGATTTCATATGATTTTTTTCTGAGTGTGCGTTCTCAACTTTATGTGGGCAACATTTGAATTCAACACACTGATCATATTTACATGTAGTCTTATTTTGAAGGAAATTCTAGCTAAAAATATTTGCCTCTACTTACACTTAACAAATTAAAATTTATGGCATACTGTGTTTGCTTAAAATAAAAGAGACATTTATCCTTAAAATGCCAATATCCTACCTTGATTTTAACTTCCTTGTCCGTTGTCAAATCACGATAGTAAAAAGTCAAAGCAAATATTAAGTTAACATTTTTATTATCATTTTTTAAAATATTTGTGTTTTTGTTAATAATCATATAAAATTTATTTTATTTTCTTTAAATAATGCTATTAAAATGTTAAGCCTCCATATATTTTATACAACCATTTTTAATATTTAAAAAAATTCCTGTTAACCCTCATAGTTTCTTTTGTTCCCCTTCCGATATTAACAAACATACAATGTATGCAGTATTCACATAACCTAAATATTCATTTGAATTTTTGTTTAATATAAATATATAAAAATTTTTTTAATTTATTATTATTACAGTAACTATTAACATAAATTACATATTATGTTTCTTTTTATTCTTTTATTAATAAATATAAATAAATAAATAAATATTTTTGGTCTAGCTATTACAACTATTATATCTAATCAGAATTTATTTTTTACAAAAATAATAAATTACATAATTTTTTTATATAACTAAAATATTTATTGTCTTAAGTTATGCTTAAAACTAATTAGATACAATTGATGGTTTAATATAATACTTTGGGTTACATTTTGTTAAATAATAATATTGAAGCTGAATTAGATTAGTTAAAGTAAATATACATAAAGTTGCATTGTTTTTCTTTTGAATTGAAGTTTTTAAGAAATTAAATGGACAAAGTTTGAACTGAAAGTAAGTTCAGGTATGCTAATTATCAAAACACCAATGGATGGTTTTGCAAATTGTTTTCTTTCAAACTGTTAATCGCAATATTTTGTAAAGGTTTTGTCTTCATGAAGCATTGACACATTTTATGCATATACTGTTTAAGTATTAAGTTATTTCCTTCTTTGTTCTACTCCTATAACTAAAATAACAATCCAGGGCGATCAATTCATAGAAATCTGAACCATGTCTGAGCCATGATTTTCGCCTAATCATATCACAGTTTAAATCTACCTCATCGATAATTTTATCTAACTTAGTTTAACCAGTACCGTACAGTAGAGTAATTGCACAAAAGTGGAAGAAATTAAAAAATAAATCTTGCAGCACGATAATGTAAGTAAGTGCCCCTGAAGCTCACCTCTGCTGCTCGTCCCTAAAAAATCATAATGAAGTATGAAAATATGGCGACTTGAAATAAATGTGTGGAAATTAAAATTAATTAATTTACCGACACCACTGTAATTAAATTAATTAAGAAAATGGTGTATTGAACAAAGATGTACAGTCTTGGTTAAAGTTGGTTTTTGTAAATTCACATATTGTAAAGCTTATTAATATAAAAATATATTATATAGGTAACAAAACGATAACAAAGAACTCTGATTTACACTAACAAACAATCGTTAACTAGCAAAATTTGGCAAGATCCACCAATTGGTTCAGTCAATATTATTTTTTTATGTATTACAATCTTTTGTAAAATCTGACAATACAGGAAACCATGACAAAACAGTACATAATAAGCCATAATGCGAACATTGAACAAATAATTGACAAAATTGCTATTTTGTTTATTTTTAACTTAACTTTTGAATTAGCATATTTGAACATCATTTTCACAATCCTCCTCAATACTTTTGGTTTTAATACTTATTGACCTTTCATAACTGTTAAACTTCAACTTATTCTTATTAACTAATATACATGTATCCTTTTTCATATTTCTTCTCATTTCTCGATTTAAATTTAAACTACCATTTCGTGTCGACGACGACGAAGAATTTGTAGAAGAGCTTCTCGTATGTCTTCGATCCCCACTATATGAGCTACTGAAATTCGTCGACGTTGTGTGGAATGTTTCTTTACGAACACCTGATTTAAATTTATTATTTTTAAATGATTTACATTTTAACAATTTTAAAAAGCCACCACGAAATTTTGATGACATTAAGTTATATAAAATTGGATTCATTGCAGAATTTAAATATAACATTACCCGACAAAAGTATAATATTTTATAATAATCTTCAATCCCGATCGATGTTATTTGTTCTGTTGGCACAATTATTATCCAAAGCGTAAATGCACGAAATGGTAGTAAGCATAAAAAGAAATTTAATACAACGGCACCAAGCATGAAAATTATTTGCTTACGGTATTTTAAAATATTACTACGATGTCCATTCGCTAGTACACTATTATTTATCATTAAATGCTTAGCTATAATACTATATAATACAATTAAAATAAAAAATGGTATTAAAAAAAATATAGTTATGGAAGTTGTGTAGAAGAATGCTGGCCAGAAATGTTCCACAGAAGTGACACATGTTGCTGCTATTGTCCCATCACCATACGGTTCATATTGATATGTTGCAATCAATAGGATTGGACTGTTAATTAAACAAATAAAATTTGTTTTAATTTATTATAAATTTTTTAATTGTTATATTACTAAAATTTATTAATTAATTTTTTTTTTTTAAGTTAAATTAATGTTATTTTAACCCAAAACGATTTTTATTTGTGTTATATAATTAATAAAAATTTTATTCGAACTTGAATGTTAAGACATTTTCGTTTGTTATATGTATATTAAGGGATTAAATTTTTTCAATATATACAGGGTTAACCAAAAACTAATTAGTGCTATTAACAAAAATCTATATATACATAAAATAATTTCTTACCTTTTAGTAATTCCAACTAATGTTTTAATTATTTGTATCCTAAAATCTAAATAAATCTAAATAGAAATTTAAAATATAATTAGGGTATGGCTTGTTCTACTCTAACCAAATTTTCCTCTTTGTGCCATAACTTCTCTACGTTTGCATAGACTAATCACTTAATCTAGTGAACCTTTGAAAATAAGTATAACTCTACGTCTACTGGTTACACTACTACTACTACTACTGCAAACTGCTAAAATCTACCAATAGAAAATATATAATTAAATTTTAAAGTTTTCTAGCAGTCTGTAAAATCTTTGAAATGGCTACAGACTAATCAAGTTAATTCGAAAGTTAGGATACTTTCCAAGAGGTTCATTCAGCAATCAAAGAAGATTTCTTGTTCCAAATTCTGTGTTATAAATGTTGGTTGAAAACAATTCGTTAAAATTATAAATATCTTGTGATACCCAAGAGCGTTATCCAATGGTCGGCGTATATTTTTATTAATATTACACACTTTTATTCAACTTGAAATTAGACATTTGTGTTGGCTTGAATTTTGTCATCCATTTTTCAGCAACTTCCTATTATGGGACTAGTCTTAAATTTAAAAAACAAGTTTGTTGAATCTATTTGTACGCAATTCTAAAAGTTTTAGACCAAAAAACTTAGTAAAACCGAACAAAAAAAAATTAAATTTTTGAATTTATTTTTTCCATTCTATAAAAGCTTCAACAGTTTCATTAAAATTTATAGAATCTGAATGACACATTTTCCGAGTTGGAATTTTGCTCATACTGAGCAAAATCTATAGTAACGCTAAAGTAACATTAAAATTATTGCTTTTTTATTCATAAATACATAAAAATCATAAAATTTCATTTTACGAATTTTAAATTGATCAATAATGTAGTTTTTTTTTAAATTATTGCTACTGTCTTTTCCCGTTTCGTTCAAATTATTATTATTTCGATATTAACTAGAAAATTAATTATTTTTTTGACAGGCAATGCTAAAAATCACATAATAGTGGTTTTCCGATCATTATTTTCCATAATTTTATTCTTGTTAAATAAAATGAGGAAACACAAAAACTAGTATTTGAGTATGTATTTCTCTTTCAATATGAGTTGATATTTTCATCACAAAAGACTGATTTAAATATAGTTTAAGACTGCGGACAATTTTTTAAATTTATTTAAATTTATCGATTATGTAGTTGTTAAGGTTATTGCTTGTATAACTGTCAATAGAAGGAGAATTTAGAGTGCATTCAGGGGAGTTTTATGACATCTACAATATTTTCTTCAGTTTTTTAGAAAAAATTTAGCCACGAAATTCTGTTTTTTTATGCTTTTTGTTCTTATTTTCTTTTGTCATTTTTTCTATTTTCTGTTGGTGATTGTTGTACCATTTGTTTAAATTTTTTTTTAAGAAGGAATGAATATCTTTTTTTCCATATTTGTGTTTTTTTTTTAATGGAATACAATATTGAATGGTAATTTTTGTTTTAAATTTTTTTTTTGATTTTCAATTAGTCACAAAATATGTAATACGTAATAACGATAAAAAGTTAGCATTTCGAAAGTTTCATAGAACATTCTATCTTTTTAGGAATAATTTGTACATTTTGTTAACCCGTTAGAGCACAACTTAACTTTAATTTTCGCTTGTCACTAAATTTCTTATCAAACTGTGTCAAAACTAGTTAAAAAAGAAAAGAAAAGTAAAATATATGCACACATTTTTTATACTGACGATTACCGTTGTTTCAAAAAAATCGAAAATGACCGGGTTCACATCATCAGCGATTCGATTTTCCATTATATTGAATATCTCATATGGCCTGACCATCTGTTCCAAATCAATTGATTCACTTTTCTTTCTTAAAGACTAAAACAGCGAGTATTGCATTTCGCTAAGGTCATTTGTTTACATATCCTTACACTTTATTTTATTTTTAAATAAAAACTGGCCGCCCTCATATCTGTGCAAATACAAGTGAAAATTTAAATTAGTGTTATAAATTGAGTTTCGATTTCCCAAAACAATTTACCCTAAAGGATCAAGTATCATCATTTGTCTACAAAAAAAAAACTTTCTAAAATAAAAAAATAATATTTATTTTGTAAAATAAATTGGTTTATGATTTTTTATATCGGTCACATAAAAATGGTCGGCGTTTGGAAAATATTAAATTGTTAAAGATATGTTTTTTAATTTAACGCAAAGTTTAGAAAGCTTGCACGTTTATCGAATGGTTTAAAAAATGATTCGCTTTTATTATTATAAAATGTTTAGCAACATTTAATGAGTTTAGTAACAATAATGATACGCGATGGCATGTTTTGAGCAAATGACTTGCTAATAATTTTAGCACTAATGAGAAAACCACTTAGAACTCCAAAAAAAAGTTCTATTTCCATGTTTGTGTAATTTGCAGAATTAGTTATGCTAATATATGTATATATAGTCGATCCAATTATTTTTACCCCAAAAATACAAATAATTGAGAAATGAAACGTAAGTTTTAGATTAACTGTTTATTACACCATTTGTGAAAGGAAAAGTAGAAAATATTATTTTTTGTTCATGAAAACTTGAATCGTTTACCCTTTTTGGATTAAGATATGTTAATTAGCTAATTTAACCAAAAGCAAAGTATTTTGGGAATTTCAGTAAATTTGTTGTCAGACAAAAAATGAAAAATTAATTAGTTTAAAATTATTTTTTGGTTATGTGATATTATTTTTTTGTTTAGTGTTGTGCGACTTTAAGAATACTTTAGGGGAGATAGTTAACCTCTTGATTAACCGGTTAATCGAGAAACTTGGAGAATATTAACTAGTATGAATTGCTCCTGTTTGAATTGTTTTTATTTTAACGGCTTCTTGAATGTTGTACACCCACAAAAAACAGCAATATTATATCCTCGATGAGAAGGATGACCACTACAGGTGGCTGTGTTTTGCGTAGAGCGATTATATCTGTTCTATATCTTTTTCATGTGTTTCTACACTCTTGAGCTCATCAGAGGTGCTCAAACTGTTCACATTTTTTGTTTTGATCTTGAAATAATTCAGTTCTAGTGACTTATAATTCTAAACTATGTAATAGTGAAATCCATTCATATCGCATAGATAAAAATTATAATCTTCACTTTTTTACAAGAAACTAAGAAACTTATAGAATTGACAAACGAAATAATTTAATTTATTGTTTAAATTTAATATTTTAAATCATTTACAATAACAATATTATAAAGATAAGCTTCTTACCTTTTGTTATCATTTTTTTCCTGAAAAGTTGAATCCTGTAAAATAATAACAACTACAATACTTACAAACTTTTAACTTCTACAACTGTATGTAAGGTTCATGAAATAATCAAAGTAATAATTTTATTTACATTAACTGTATATATATATATACATATTACTAAAACTAAGAATGGAAAATTAACTTTGGTTATTTGATAAAAATTAAACTTGATTTTCTTTGCTCATATAACTTTTTTTTATCCATTTCGTTCTTCGAGACATATAGTTTAATTGAATTGGAATTCAATCTCCTCCTTGTTGTTTTTTAACATTTTGTATGATTATCTGTCTTGCATTATATTATTTATATGAACCGTGTGGTTGATGTTTATACACATGTACATACACACTAGACTACCTAGTAGTTAAAAAATAAATTTTCTCAGACGCCTACTAAAAAATTTTTTTGTGGTCAAAAAACCATGAGGGCATATTTTTTTTAAATGAAAAGAACACGTGACGCAAAATTATCGATGTTGATTTTTCGATAAAATCGTAAATATCTCATGAAATATACAGATTTTAAAAAAAATCAGATAAACGTTTTTGAAGGAAATTCAATTCTTTACAAAAAAGGTTTAAGTCATTTTTATCCTAAAACGTATATATCTGATGATATTTTGAAAAAAAAAAATCGAAATTCTTTGTAACTCGTATAAACAAATTATGAAAAAGTACTAATTTTCATTTTTCTTTTCACGATAATTTTTTTTTATTTTTATTCCAAAACAATAGAAAATTAGTACTTTTTTTTCTTCTTTATTATTCATGTTTCTTTTATAAATTACGAATGTTTACAAGTTCTTTTACAAAATACCGTCAAAACTCTACGTAGGCAAAAAATAACTTAGACCTCTTTTATAGAGAAATAAATTTCCTACTAAAATTTTCTACAAATTTTTATTAAATCTGCATATTTTATGAGATATTTAAAAAACATTACCGATCACCATTACCAATTTTTAGCGTACTACATGCAAATCTGTCAAATTGTATGTTTGTTGTTAGCTTTACTGTCTGACAAACTGAATTTTATTCCCATAATTGTGCGTAAATTTTACTCGATTCAAAATCAATTTTTTTTAATCTACAGAGGAAAAAACCACACCACAAGTTTTTTTAAATATCTTGAATGAAAAAAAAATTTGCCAATAATGAAAAGACGGGGGCGTTCAATTATATAATTGGTGAGATTGTTCTTTATTAAAAAATTATTTGGTATTTTATATTTACTGTTACCAGGCGGTAGGCAGGTAAAATTTAACCTTTTATTGCTTTGATGTAATAAATTTATTTATTATTTTAAAGCATACATTTGTTTTGTATTGCCTGGTAACAAGAAATGTAAAATTTCGTTTTAGCTGTTAGTAGGAATTTCGAATTTAACCTTGTATTTGTACTCTTCAATGTTGTTAGTGTCTTTTGAGTCCCCATTTTTTTTTATTTCCCTTATCGTGCAACTGTTGCATGAAACCTGTTATCGTGTTTTGGTGACAGAGATACCCAGTTTCTTTTGTACTATTTCTCTCTCTCTGGCGTTTACATCCCATGAAGGGATTTTGCCGTCTGTGCCACCAGCTTCCAATCATCTCGTTCCATGACCAGTTGACCCCAGTTTCGACATCCTATATCACGAAGGTCTTGGATGATGTCATCACGCCAGCGTTGTCTAGGTCTTCCTCTTCGACGAACACCAGCTGGTTGTTGTTGGGACGCTTTTTTTATCATTCTTTCCAATGGAGCCCTTTCTACATGACCAAACCATCTAATTCGGTTGGATTTGATGAATCCGATTACATCGCAGCCTCCAAGAAGCTGTCTGATTTCATGATTCATTCGAATTCTATACTGATTTTCAGCAACTTTACATGGACCATAAATTGTTCGTATGACTTTCCTCTCGAATGTTGATAGAATTCTACAATCGGAGGAAGTCAGTGTCCAGCTTTCACTTCCAAATGTGAGCACAGGTCGGATTAATGCTTTGTAAAGTGTGAGTTTGCACGACTGCGAAAGATGTTTGGATCGCAAAAGTTTTGAGTATGCGTAGAAAACTCTGTATGCGGCTGAGACACGGGCTTTAATATCTGCCTGCATGTCATTTGATGATGTTATTACAGATCCGAGGTATTTGAAGTTTTCTACACGTTCCACTTCATAGTCGCCAGTATTCAGATTGCCGGGAGGTATATTCCTGGATGTTGTTAAAAGTTTAGTCTTGCCGGTGTTAATGCATAATCCAAGTCGTTTAGCATTTCTTTCAAGCTGAGAGAGACTATCCTTGATATCGCTTGTTCTACGTCCGAGAAGCACAATATCATCTGCATAGCCAAGAACTTGACTAGATTTGTTATATATGCAGTTTTGTGTCTCAATTCGGCTTTTTCTTATCGCGTACTCCAGCGCCAAATTAAATAGTATGGGCGCGAGTGCATCGCCTTGTCGAACACCTGATGTTATATCGAAAGGATCAGAAACAGACCCTTCGATTACTATTCTACAATTTGATCCCGATGTTGTGAGCTTGCACAGAGAAACAAGTTTCTCTGGGATACCAAGGCATATGAGTGCGGACCAGAGGTTGTCGCGGATGATACTATCATATGCTTGCCTGAAATCAACGTAGAGCTGGTGAATGCTGATGTTGTACTCCCAACATTTTTCCAGAATCATCCTTAAGGTAAAACATTGATCTGTGGTTGAGCGGTTGGGACGAAAACCACACTGATAGTCACCTATGATAGATTCGGCGAACGGGATGAGTCGAGCAAGTACAACATTAGCTAGTATTTTATATGCAGTGTTCAACAGTGCGATGCCACGATAATTTTCACACTTTAGACGGTCACCTTTCTTATGTAGCGGAACAATGAGAGCTGTTTTCCATTCAGCAGGTAGTTCTTCTTGGTCCCAGATTGCAAGAATCAGATCGTATATACGTGAGACCAGAGCTGCTCCTCCATTTTTCAGAAGTTCTGCGGGAATTCCATCGAAACCTGGTGATTTGCCATTTTTCAGTTTTTTAATGGCAGCTTCCACTTCTTCTATTGCTGGGTAAGGGACAAAAATCTCCTCAGTTGATGGAGCAATTGCTCGAATAGGATGAACTTCGTTCGTCCTATTGAGTAGGTCTTGAAAGTGGGATCGCCACACTGCCAGCACATCACGTTCACTTGTTGTAAGTTCATTATTTTCATTTTTGATGGCTGTAGATCTTGGGTGGAAATCTTTTGTCAGATTCCGTGCATTGGCAAAGCACTCTTTTGAATTTCCGTTGGCCGCATGTTGGTTGATGTATTCGATGCAGCTCTTCATGTGTTCGCGTTTCTTTTTACGTAGAAGTTTTGCTGAGGCTTTCCTGGCGCATAGATAATCAGCTTGGGAGCTTCGGGTGTTCCTTGTTAACCATTTTTCTCGCAGTTTTTGTTTATTTTCAACGGATTGGCGGCACTCGTCGTCAAACCATTCGTTGTGTGATCTCGGTGGTCGTTTTCCGATTGTAGTTTGTGCTGCGGCTATTATGGTTGATTGAAGCGTTTGCCATTCTTCTTGTATGTTTAATGGCATCTCAGAAGAGATGTCATGCTCTTCTATGTTTTGTGTTATTATTTCCTGATATCTATTCAGCGTTTCCGGATGTTTAAATGCTTCGACATTCCAGCGCACGGTCTTTTTTGCTTGTCTGTTAAATGTAGATGACAACTTGCACTTGTACTTAAAGATGACAAGCATATGATCGGTGTCCATATCAGCACCTCTGTATGATCGAACGTCAGATATACTTGTAGAGTGTCTCTTAGAGATCATGACGTGATCGATTTGATTTTCCGTTCTTCCGTCATTTGATTTCCACGTTGCCTTGTGAATTCTCTTGTGAGGGAAGAAAGTGCTGGAAATTACTAGATCATACATCATAGCCAGCTCGGCTGCGCGAAAACCGTTATTGTTGCTAGTATGATGCAAGCTGTTAGGGCCGATATGTGTTTTAAGTTCTGCAATCCTACCGATTTGAGCATTAAAGTCACCTACCACGATTTTTATATCGTGCCGCGGGATGTTATTGATGACTTCCTCGAGTTCTAGGAAGAACAGGTCTTTAATATCATCTGCTTTATCTTCAGTAGGTGCATGAACATTGACGATCGTTACATTGAATTTTTTCGTGCGGATTCTCAGTGTGCATAACCGCATATTAATTGGGCAGAAGTCGATAACATGCTGATTCACGCGACGGTGTATAAGAAAGCCAACTCCAAATTCTCCTCCGTTTTGATGACCGCAATAATACAGAGTGTATCCTTTCGCTGTTTCATGGATTCCACTGCCTGGCCATCTTAGTTCTTGTAATGCCACTATATCCAGTGTGTAGCTCTCGACTTGTTGGGTGAGTTTTAGGAGATCTCCTGGTCTTCTAAGGCTTAGCACGTTCCAGGTTCCTATTTTTAAATCGTAGTCCGGGTACAGTTTCCGAGGTCGTTCCAATAATGAATCCGAGATATTCCGAGGCCTGTGTACAGAATTCATGACAATAATTTTTTTACGGAAATGGGGTGTTAGCCCTTCGCCCAACCCAAATTTTCGTGAATGGGTTCGTTCTGCATCTTAAGGTCACCAGAAACAACCTTTTTACACGTTTATATAGCGAGCCGCTTGATCCAAGACAGACGCCCGTTGAAAGCCGCCCCTAACATGGAGAACAGACGCTTTCTACACATTTATATAGCGAGCCGCTTGATCCAAGACAGACGCCCGCTCCAAGCCGCCCCTAACATGGAGAACAGACGCTTGAGTTGCATTGGTTTTATGGCGCCAATGACTCGCCATGGTGCAGAATCATTGAGTATAAGCAGTATTTACTCTGCCCCTCTCAACTACACCAACCTAATTCTGTTAGCGTTACCCAGGTAGCACGGCGTGGACGTAGAATTTCGGATTTTCGCTACCCTTTTGTACTATGTAGTGTTGAAATTTAGGCCTCGTCGGATTTCAGTATCTATACCTGCAATGTCAAAGGGTAAGTCTTTGTCTCAACAAAATGGCAGCAGAGTGAACCAACAGCTGAGCATTGACTTCACCAACATAAGAGGTCTTAATTCGAATCTAAACGAGGTTCATCAAACAATTGTCAGTGGCATTTCATGAAACAATTGTCAGTGGTAAAGCATCGAAATTGGATCTCGATAAATATCGGATACCTAGTTACGAATTGGAACATTCCTTTTATAACAAGAACGGTGTCTGTGTATTTGTTCGAAATTCACTTTCATGTATGAGAATTAAGCCTTACGAGTTGAACTCTAAGCACCATAATTCTCTAGCACTGAAGATCTCAGGTGTTGATGAAACTATGTTTAAAATAGGACAATACAGATCCCCTAATTCCCCCCTCCTCCCCCAGGATGACCCTTTTTCGACCAAACATCGGCTAATCTAGTCAAGATTACCACGGACTACCCCAAAGCAAGACTGGCCATTCTTGGAGACTTAAATATTCATAATAAAGAATGGCTTAAGTATTTATCGTACACTGACAACGTAGGAAGACAAGCCGTACTGATACTCGCAGTTTATCACGGTTTGGCGCAAATGATAGTGTCCCACTAGAATCTCAGACACTTCACATCACAACAATAATTTGCTGGATCTGTTTTTGACAAACGAACCAGATACTACGAAGACAAAAGTTGAACAACCCCTTGGAACATCGGACCATTTACTAATATCAACAATAGTGCAAGTTACATCACCGACACAAATTAAAGCAAATCCTCGTCGCGTTTGGAACTATAAACGCGCTGACTGGGAGGGACTGAGAACTTTTATGATGAAACACCTTGGGAAACTATTTGCTCTGTTGATCAAGATCCTAGCACATCGGCAATAAGAATTTCTGAAATCATAAAAAACGGAATCGATTAATCACTCCTAAAACTGAGCCTTGGTTTACGCGGGATGTTGATGAGGCAGTGAGGAATAAACGCAAAGCATTTAAGACGTATAACGCAAGTAAAACACCTGAAACCCATAGCGCCTATAAGAAAGCCAAAAATATTAGTAAATTCAAAATAGACTTGGACAAAGACGCGTTTATCCAGAAGAACGTAAAGAAATTCGCCGAGCACCCATCTGGCTCACGTAGTTTCTTTTTAGGCTGTTAAATCAGTCCAAAGTAATTTTACACGATTCTCTATTCCAACCTTAGTTCTGAATGACATTCCCGTGAGCGACTCGAAAGAGAAGGCGGATCTTTTGACAAACATAGTTGAACCTCCCCATTCTCCTACACTCATTTCCCCAGTTGTAACGAAAATGAAACCAATTATTTTTCATTGCAATATTGTACGGAAAATGCATCTTTCTATCAATATTAACAAATCTGCTGATCCCGATGGTATTCCACCTCTCATTCTTAAAATCTTTGCTAGACAACTAGCTCCAATTTTAACAAAAATTTTCTATTTATCTTATAGAACCGGAATATTTCCCGATTCTTGGAAGCTGGCCAGCGTTCAACCCATTTCAAAGAAAGGCAGTAAGATAGACCCTACAAATTATAGACAAATTGCAATTTTGTCGGTTTTGGCTAAAATATTTGAAAAATATGTTAACTACAATTTAGTAGATTATTTGGAAATGTCGCGAATTATTGATGATAAACAGTATGGTTTTCGTAGAAGTCATGCAACAGGTGATCTGTTAGCCTACGTATCTCATCTCTGGAAAACCATGGTGAAACATTCAGTATTGCACTTGACATTTCTAAAGCATTTGATAAAGTGTGGCATAAAAATCTCATAGCTAAATAAAATCTTATGGCATAGACCATCTTACTATCTCATGGATTCATAGTTTTCTTACAGGTCGCCAATTTCATGTTAATTTAGATGGTATCACATCCAATATTTTCACAACCAATGTTGGGGCTCCCCAAGGTTCTGCACTCTCACCAACCTTGTTTCTTCTATACATTAATGACTTACTTATTTCCACAGTGCACCCAATCCATAGTTTTGCTGATGACAGCACATTGCATGCATCACATGCATTTCCTAAATTTCGATCTCATACTGCAGCTACCACTGATAGAGAGCTGCTAATTGATTCTATCAACAAAGATCTAGATCGTATAATGGAATGGGGTGACCGTAATCTTGTTTCATTTAATCCAACCAAAACCAAACTATGCCGTCTTTCACGAATAGAGCGACATACAAATTTCGCTATTAAAAGAAACCATGAAAATTGCGTGAGGTTGAATCAGCTAGAGTTCTTGGAGTGGATATTCAAAATATTTTTAAATGGAATAAACATGTGTTCAACCTCGCTAAATCTGCAATGCAAAAATTAGGATTCTTGAGTCGATGTAAAAAGTATTTCAAGTTTGCTAATATTTAAGCCCTTTATTCGTCCATGTATGGAATACTGCTGTCATGTTTGGGGAGGTGCTTCTAAGTCAACAATAAAATGTCTAGACTCTGTACAGAGAAAAACAATACGGTTGATTGGTAATACCAAACTAACGGACCAGCCTGATTCACGCCAGCACAGAAGAAATGTGGCTGAATTGTCAATCTACTATAAATATAACTTTAGCGAATTCTCCTCTAAGGAAATTCAAAATATCCTTCCATCGTGTGCGCAGCATAATCGACAAACAAGAGCTGCCGAGCTATCCCATCCATTTGTTGTACAAATATCTCGTTGTAGAACTGTGTGAACGACTATTTTAATGGAGTGTCCAAATTGTGGAACTCAATGCCCTCCTCTGTATTTCCCGATAAATTTTCCCCTCAGGCATTTAAAGAAAATGTCCATTGTCATTTAAAAAAATTAGTATAGTTATCCCTATATCCTTATTCCTTCCATTTTCCTCATCTCCTTCCTTTATAGTTGACATGGTATCTTCGGATATTCAAAGAGTCTGAATAATGAATATTTCATATTTAGTGTGCTAAAATGTCTAACTAATTAATAAAAAAAAAAAGAAAACCAGCTAATGTTATACTTTGAGAAAATTAATAAACATAAATATTTTTTCATGGCGTTAGACAATAGTTTATTCTTAAAAAAAAAATTTAAATTAAATAATCACTGAAAAATAAGGCAATCAATTTATTAGTACAACTATGAAGAAAACATTTAATAATTTTTGTTTCATTTATAATTTAAAAAATAATTTGTGGTTGTAAATATAAACATTGAAAAAGAAATCAAAAAGGAGAAAAGAGATATTTGTTTTAACAGATTTGCCATCACTAATTTTTTCCTCTCTCTTTATACACTATTAGATTTACGTTCTCTCTATATTTATATATACTCTAAGGAGCAATCATAATCTGAAAAAAACTAAACAATCATTTTTTTAAGAAGTTTAGTTTTTCAATCGGTCGTCCTTTTTATTCGTTCATTTTCGATTCCACGAAACACCGTTCTAAACAAAAAGCAATTGGAAATAATTTTTTCACTGTCGTTTATTTTGCATTTTATTTTTAGCAATAATTTTTTTAGACCGGTCGTTCGTTTTAAATCGGTTTCTTGTTTGAACACATCGTTCTTTCTTAGCAAAACCTTATTTGATTTATTTTTTGTTTTAAACTATATGAAGGATTTTGACTTTTTCGTTCCATATAAAATAAATTAGTTTTTTAAATTATTAATTATGTTTTTTCAGTATGTTGTAAAAAAATTCGTTAGAAAAGAACACATTTTACATTAGTTTAGAATAGATTAGTTACCGACGAACGATGTTTCTATTATTAACTGAACGTTCGATCATCGTTTACTGAAGTGATTTGTTCAAATAACATTGATCACAACCGACAACTCACTATGTCTTATACTGGGTATAGTAGGGCATAGTAAAGAATATGGTTGGTTAGTAAAGGGTTTCCAAGTTTTGTGAATGGATTTAGAGGAAGCTACGGCAACTACTGTCTTAGGTGTCATTATATTGTTTAGGTATTCTAAAACTATTCTGTATTGAACGAAACACTGTAATATGAGGTCTGGTGGTCCGTAAAGATCCACCAGTTGGTCTAGCATGCAATACTTATATTCACCGTGCGGTAACTCTATAGGGGTGTAAGTTCGGTAACTCTATAGGGGGTGTTAAAATTTCAAAATTAAAAAAACAAACAACGCGTGCCTACATCAACACCCAGGTTCTCAAAAGAGATGAGCCGCGATGCCAAACTTCTTCCGATTTTTACTAAATTAGCACATTCTTCTACGTTTCTTTACTTAAACTACTAACCCAAACAAACCAAAACTATAACCAAAAAATAATGAAAATTGATAAAGTCTACCTTTTTATCCTTTTTAACTTAGATAGGTTTTTGTGGTGATTAGTTTCTGACCCGTTTGCATTCCTCTAACCAACATCCTTCTCAGTGCATAGGTTATCTTTCATGTGAACATTTCACTATAACAAACAAATTTCTCTTTTTCAATTCTATTCAAAGCCAAATTAACTAAACATTTGTAAATTCTTATAATAGTTTTCACAGTATCACACACCACAAATTTAACCTCAATCCCTGCTAACAGTTACAGGTTGTTTTTTATACAATTTGTCCCATTTACGTTAATCTTTCATTGATTTTCACGTTAATTATAAAAATAATTCAGAGACTAATTAAATTTCTATTCTTTTATAATATTCACATTTCAATTCATAAGCATTTTCATTTTGAAACTTTCAACTAAATTTTCATTCTAATTCTATGTTTTTTTATTAACTCACTGGCCAATCTATTCCCGTTTCAGTTTTTTTTCTTATCCTTTTACTACCCTCAACTCAATATTCCTACCCAACTCATACAAAAAACTCACTATCCAGCCAACTAAATTTCAACTTACTAATTAATAAAAAAAATCCTCCCCACGTAGGGAGTTCGCTTAACTGCAGTTATGAAGGCGTATACTTTAAAACTATAGTCAATATCTGGGACAACAGGATTTTTTTGGCTCATATTTTTACCAATTAAAGATTACAGGTGTTTTATGTTATTCTGAAATCGAAACAATGAACCATGTGAAGTACAATGACTGAGACTTTTGAGAAACAGCTCTCCTCTAACAATGTGAATAATCCTAAAAATACTTGAAAATCAGTAAACGGATGAGAACTAAAGAACTCTAAAAACGAAAAACGCTGTGTAATGGTATAGGATGGAGAACAAAATCACTTTGAAGTACAACAGACGTGTCTCAAACAGTTGAAAGACGCATCTCACATACTTCGTTCAAAGAAAAATAAAATGAAAAACAAAGAATCAGTATTTGAGTTACCTCTCTCCAATTATTTGATCTTTATTCTTGGTTCATTTGTTATTTCGGGGTTTTAGGTAGATTTCATATAAAAATCTACCTATTGCAATGGGCTTCATCTCGGAATTTCGGAAAAATTTTTGTGCCAAACGACTATATATGATAAGCGGAGACGAAAAAATAAAAAAAAAAAATTTATATATATATATATATATATATATATATATATATATATATATATATATATATATATATATATATATATATATATATATATATATATATATATATATATATATATATTTATATATATATATATATATATATATATATATATATATATATATATATATATATATATATATATATATATATATATATATATATATATATATATACGATATGATATATAACGAAAACGACCGGCACTCTCACGGTCGCATTTGTTGAAGGAGATCAAAAAAATTTTCTGTACATGTGTGTTCTATTAATATCTCGGACGAGTTCGTGAATCAGCAAAATCCGACGCGTGGTTAAGGAACTAGAGCCTTTTTTCTAAAAAATTTGATATTTTAAAACCGTTATAACGGCCGTTTGGATACTAATATTTTTAAAAAATTAACGAATTTAGAAGTTTTGGAATCCTTTTTATCAATTTGTTTTACAAATAGACCTCTGCAGTTAAGTTAGAGGTTCCTGAGTGAGTGGCTCCAACAAAAAAGTTTGCAGAAAAAAATTTTTTTTGAAACAACTGGTACTCTCACGGTCGCATTTGTAAGGCCAGATCAAAAAACCTTTTCTAAAAATGTGCGTTTTATTAATATCTTGGACAAGATCGTAAATCAGCCAAATCCGACACATGGTTAAGAAACTAGAGGCTTTATACTAGAAAAAACTCTGTTTTTTAGATCCATTATAACGGCCGTTTAGATTCTAATATTTTTAAAAACTTCATAAATTTAGAATCTTTAAAACCTTTTTAATCAGTTTCTTTAAAAAAAAGACCTCTGCAGTTGGAGGTTTCTGAGTGAGCGGCTCCAACAAAAAAGCTTGTAAAACACCAAATGCGTTTGAATCAACCGGCACTCTCACGGTCGCATTTGTGGAGCCAGATCAAAAAACCTTCCGTAAACATGTGTGTTTTATTAATATCTTGGACGAGTTTGTAAATCAGAAAAATCTGACACATGGTTAAATAACTAGGGGCTTTATACTAGAAAAAAAATTCGTTTTTTTAATCCGTTATAACGGCCGTTTGGATACTAATATTTTTAAAAACTTCATAAATTTAGAATCTGTGGAAACATTTTAATCCGTTTCTTATAAATATAAACCTCTGCAGTTCGAGGTTTTTGACTTGTTGGCTTCAACAAAAAAGTTTGCAAAAATTCATAACTACAATTTCCAAAAACCTTATAACAGTCAATGAAAAAAAAATAAAATTGGTTTGAATTGAAGAAATTAATTTTTTTTCTTAGAAATAAACTATTTTGATATTTTGCAGTAATTGGACGACATATGAAATAGCGTAGGTTTGTGTCATAAATTGTCACACACATGTTCTGTGGTAGATTTGATATTTTTTTGTTGCAAAATTGGATAGATATAGTTTTGCTTATATGTAGCTAACTTTATTTTTAAAATTTGTTCAATATCTGTTTTAAATTAGTTTGTGTTGTTTAAACTAATCTGATACATCAGATTCTACTGGCACACAAAACTGTCTGATCTCGAAATCTACCTATTTCTAGCGGATATATGTGCCGCTTGGACTTTTTTAATTTTAATCGTCTCAGACGTTATTCGAACGATATTACTTACATGTAATCTCGACAATTCTATTGCAGTAAACGTAACAATAACTCCTTGAATTACAAACAAACACTCTAATCCAGTCACTCTATACATACTCTACAGTTCATAACTTTTAAAATAAATGGAAAAAACAGCATAAGGACATAATGTGTTTTATGAGTGTATTTTATATACAATCCATTTAAATCCAACAAACGTTTTGTGTCGAATATAAAATATTATTTACAGTTTTAATGAATTCGTAAAATATTAAATTTCACTAAAACAAATTTGATTTGATATTTTGTATTTCGGAATTTATTGAAATTGATTTTTATTTTCGATTAGTGAAAAATTATGTTACACATAAAAACAGAAAAAAATATCTCCCACTTAAACAATAACAAATTTATTAAATATTTTTCCTTTGAATATGTATATCCTTAAAACGGATTTTTTATTAGCTTTAATATGTTATTCGAATTTATTTCATAAAAATTGGTAAATATATTGTTTTTCTATTTATATGGAAATTGAACTGTTTCGTCCTTGACGATTTAGCAGTTTCTGATTTATAGATTCTATATGTACATTATTTTCATTTGTTTTTAAGATTACGGTGAAGCGTGATACAAACTGGAGCGAATTTTCTTCTTGGATGTTGTTGTTTTGGTGATGGTCACTAAGTCTAGAAAATTGGTAAGAAAATTTTAATAATAAATTCATACCGTGGGTTTCAATTATGGTCTTTCCGGCCGCTACCAGATCCAAACTAACACAACCCATATTTAAAAATAAAAGATGGGAAACAGACTGCCAGCCTTGGGTGGTTAGAAAACTTGTCACCATTTGATTTAAAAAATCTTCTTTCGTTTTCTTGTCACAATAGGAGTAGTCGCGAAGTAAACTAATTCTTTTTGATTTCAAATAATAATATAGATTAATTATTATTGACCAATTATCAAAGTTAGTATTTCGATATTGTTTTAAAAATATCCAAACAAAGCAGAAAAAGTTTGAACTTTAAAAATTTTATGACATAATAAAATAATATAATAACAATAAAAATAAATGCTCAAATGTTGTATTTGGAATGTTTATATAATATGACAATAACTAAACTTAATACTCTTGGTTTAAAAATATAACTCTACATAATATAGAAACTTATGCTCGTAAATCAGAACGAAGATTAAATTCAAGTAAATGACAACCGATTAAAGTTTTGTACTTGACAAGTTTTAAAACGAAATATAATAAATATATTACATTTCGAAAACTATATTGTAAGCATAACCGAGATAATGAAGTTTTACTTTTAAATGAAATTGGATATCAGATTTAACTAAATCAAAGCAGAACGAATTATTTTTAGAAATATTTATTTCGTTAATGGTTAGAAAATTTATTGTTATCAGACAGCTGGTAAATATGGTTAGTGGATTAAAAGAGAAAAAAAATAGTTGGTGATTTTTGAAATATTTTTGTATGAATTTCATTTTAAATTTCTCTTATAGTTTTCTACTGATAAGTTTTTCAGGTTTAGATACTTATCATATTTTCATTGAACCGTTTTTCCACTCCAAACGGTCTAATTTACTGTTTTGAAAATGTAAATTGCAAATGTTTTGAAAAATTTGGAGCAACAAAACTTAAATGTGTGTCAATAATCAAGCTAGTGGCATTTTCCTCCATTCTTTGACACACTGTCTTCCTTAATGATTACAGCCCAGCCCACATATAGAGTTATATGGAGGCGACTCCATTTCTTCAAGCAAAGATTGTAGTACTGCATTATTAAGATCGAGATTGCAACAATTGACTGAAAAAAATATCGTGTATTGCGTGATATTTAGTTATAGGCGACTTATTGTGAGTGCACTGGTAATGGTTGTGATTTCACAAAACAATTAAATTTGTATTCAAAAATATCTATTTAATTAAATGTAGGAATACAAATTGATTTTGTTTAATACATTTTCTTTAGTTTTGCTTGTACTCGGAAGTAAATATTGTTCTAGTATATCCGACTAGTCGATAAAGAATAAACAATTTGATTCAATTAAATGCTTTTAAATACTTTAAAGTATAATATTTAAATACTTTTGTTTTGGTGACTGGATGACAATGATCCGCCACAGGACTCCCCCGCAAGTGAGACCTATAGAATAATACGGACTATCTAGGTTTGCTTTTATTTGTTCGGGTGCTGATAAGATTCCGTGTGCTGGTTTCAATCTATCAGTTACAACACTGTGGTTTTTGCCTTTGGTTGATAAAATGTAGTGTTAGTGAAATCGGTGAAATACTTTGTAGGGCCCTTAGTATGGGGCTGATAATCCTATGCGTACCTTCTCAGACCTAGCAAAAACGTATTTATAGTTGTCCAATGCTTTAAAGGCAAATAAATTCTGCTTTGTAGTGTGTGATAGTGTTGGAATTAGGCTTTGCAAAGCCTTACGCTGCTGCTCGATAACTGTCTGTAGTTGGCTTAGGGTTAACAGGATTTTCGATGAAGAGCTCACCGGGTAGCTTGTTCGTAAATTATTTCAGCTATGGTGAGCACTTTAGACCTTCCTTCACTATCGCGCAAATGCCGAGAAGTACCATTAAAATCTCAAAATTCAAATTAATCACCGTTGCTTTGACATCAAGATGTGACAGGTTGTGTAATATTTCGAAAATCGGGCCACTGTTTCGCAGGTAATTTCTAGGCCCGACAATTTACAAAAGATGTATTTTCATGTTGCAGCTAGTTAGTGTGACGTCTGGGACGAGAAATTAAATTCAGAAGTTCCAATTCTGCTTTTTGTGCCTGCATTATTATGTAGTATTCGAAGTGGGTTTCAACTGCGGCTGTTTCTTTAGTGCGAAAGAGTATGTCTGCAACTACCTTATCTTTGCCAAATATATCCTGACTGCTCTGTTGTAAATTGTAAAATATAATCCAAGTGACGTGATTGTCTTGGATTGCGTGGTGTTTTGGATTGGATAGCTCGAGTCAGAGGCTTATGATTTGTGTATATAAAGAAAACTCGATCTTCGACAAAATGCCTGAAGTGTTTGATTGCTACGTAAGTTGCTAGTAATTTCCTGTCGAATGCGGCATATTTCTTTTCTGTAGCCAAGAGTTTCTTTAAAAAAATCCTAAAAGCTCAAAGAATCCCAGATTAGAGTCAAAGTTTCGGCGAGCTTTGCTATGAATCGGTTGTAGTGTTTACAATACCGACAAAGCGCTGAATTGTTTTTATTAAATTTGGAGCTGGGAATTCTTTAGTTGCCTTGATGCCGTTATCCAGAGGGGAGAATGCCAACAGAAGTGATCTGGTGACTGAAGCAATCAAGCGAAGTTGCACCACTGATGCATTTAGAACTCTTGATGTTTGAATGTCAAACTCCAATAACTAAATTTGATTATTTTAAATTTTTTTTTTTGAATGAAACTAAGACCTTATCACTTTAATATTTTATTTTATTTTCCAAATATATTTTCGATCTCTAGGAGATCTTCTTCAGGGAAGAAGTTTCTATAAACTATTGGAGTAATTGATACAAGTAAAGTTTGTGTTGTTTCTCGGACTGGAGTGCCACAAGAATGCCGTCTTTGTAGACAACGACAAAGCCTAGATCTCGAAGTACTTCGATCACGAATCGCTGAAACGTTGGCATTTGAGTGAATTCGAATAGGATAAATGGAGTAGCGATTGCCGTTTTGTAAACGTACGTATGCTGATTTAGAAAATATTTTGAGCCATGTAAATGCTTGAAGAAATTTTGAATGTGTAGGGTATCGGATAACCTTCAGGTATTGTGACCGTGTTAAGTCTTTGATAGTCTTCACATGGTCGTCAGTCGTGATCTTTTTTCTGCTCCATGTGCAGAGAACAAGATACTGGAGAAGAGGATGGTCTGCAAATCCCTAATTCCACCATGTGTTCGAGTAGGATTAAATTTGCATGGTTGTGATACTGAAAACTTCTTTCAGTAACTATATGATGGACAACGTTATGACGTACAAGTAGGTTGTAATTCGGTTTGACTGTATGAGATGGGCATCGTTTAAGAATAGTTCCGTAGCCATTGTTGTGCCAAAATGTCCAAACCGTTTGTGTTTCAGGTCAATAAGAATACAATACCGAATTTGCATTAAAAGCTGCGCCAATAGTTGGTCGATTCACAGCAGCTATGATGAAGACATGCCTGAATGTTCGTTTGAGTCCGATGTTGACTTGTAGCAATTGTGTTCCATACGTGGGAACGCTAGAACCATTAGCAGCTGACAAAACAAAATCGGATGATAAAAATAAAAAATGAGTTTATTAATTTTATCTTGGATGAGGAGACGGTTAGAAATTTCGTGTTGCGTGGTGGCCGTTTCGATCCAGCTGTTGGTAGTTCTTCCCTTGGTATGATTTGTCTTCATCTATATTTCAGCTATTGGCGATGGGCGTTGCTTGAAATTGCACGGCATCGTACATTTCTTTGTTGTAAAGCCGACGCGTGTGATACCAACAGTGACTTGTGGAGTGATTTGAGTTGCTGTCATACTGTTTTTTTCTGGAATATGAAGTGCTGCGGTCTGTAGATTGCGATTGAGATCGTTAATCTATTGATCGGTTACGCCCTCGAAATAGTCCGCCGAGCCTTGCATTCAGTTGATTAAGACGACTCTCGATCGTACTTCTTGAGCTACCAGAAGGTCTACTCTAACCATCGCGGTGGGGATCTGTGCCGGTTGTTGAGCGAGGGTGAAACGGTTTCAAATATTTTGTCGGCTCTTTTTGATAACTCTTGTTGCGTTACGGTCTCTGTGGTGGTCAAAATTGCAATCTTGACTGCTTCTGGAAGTTTTCTAATCCACAATGATTTTGAGATGTGTGGTAGAAAGTTCTCGCCCGCGAGTGCGTCAATGTGCCACAGAAGGCCGTATGTCCCCCATTTGTTGGACTCTAGGACCTTGAGCTTGCGTTCAAGTGAAGTGCTAGAAGTTCTGTTCTATGAGTTTCTGGCGGTGGCGAAAAATTGCTGTTCTAATAGCGAAAATATTAAGCAATTGAAAAATTTCGGACACCTTCTTTACAGAAAAGTCATGTTGCATATTCCATGAATTACGCAAAAAATTACAAATATCTGATGTTCCCGAATTCATTCCAATTAAAAGTTATAACCCCACCCCACCCCAATCGAAAATCGAATCAAGACATATTGAACTCAAAAACTCGATTGTTTCTGATTGTCTTGAAACTTCTGTAATCGTTAGTATATCGTAAAAAAAATTAAAAAATGTTTTTTATTTCTTTACTGGTTTTGACATAGGGTGGTTCAAAATTTGTTAAGAAATTTAAAGACAAGGAAAGTTTAACGTTAAATTCTGGTCGACCGATTTTAACCGATTTTTTTTGTTCTCAAAAGCATTAAGTAAGCCTTTATAAAAACGTTACACTGATAATAGTACTATATTGCTGACATTTTTAATAAACAAGATTATTCTCGAGCAAAGTTTATTGCAAATTTATGATCCAGTTGACAAAAAACATTTATTAATTTCCTTTAATTTCGAAGAGCAAAACAAAATTACATATTATTTTAATATAACTTTAAATCAGTGTATGCGATTTTATTTTAAATTTTTTACATGCAAACATATGTCATATACAGACAAATAAAGTTTCGTTATTCTGTTGCGCTGATTAAAAAACTATAGCGCAAAACAGCAAAATTTTCATTATTCGTATTCCATTTATTATTTACCCAAAGCATTCTAAAATTACAGACGAGCGTTTTTTTTTATGTTTGAGAAAAAGGCATTTGAATCTTTTATCAGTTTGAAACTTTTTGTACTTTGAGCCATTTACTAAAAACGGTTCTACCGATTCTATTGAACTTTATTTTAAAAGGTATTAAATATGGCTTTATAAATAAAATTTATAATAAAAATTACACCAAAAATTTTTTTTGCTTAAAGTTATGCTCAATTCGACTCGTGTTCGATATTATTATGGATTGCGTCTATTGGTTATTGTTTAACGTAATGTAAATTTATTTTTGACGTGGTTTCGACATGATTTATTTTCGACGTTGTTTTGACTCCATCAGAGACTTGTTATTAGATTGAGAAGCCAAAACCAAAACATATCTGTATGTCAGGATGTATGTGTCTGTTTTATTTTAAAAGTCAAAAAGTGGAAAAAATAGGCTGAAATTTTATAAAATATTGGAAACATTTAGGTTTAGGTATTTCTAGATATTTTTCTGCTGCTATATAATAAAGACAAACAATTCAATGAAATTAAGTTGTCAACAAAGTTTATAACAAAATAGGAGAATAGGATAGGAGAAAGGTAAGCCGAAATAGGAGAAAAGTAAACTAGAATTAGAATCAATAATAATTGAGTTGTAAATAGATGAAAACTATGAAGAAACAACATTGATCAAAATACTACTTTTTTGTATAGTATTTTAAAATTATAATATATAATATTAATGTATAATTAATACTTTAAAACACAATATTCAGACTTCGCTGTTTTATTACATAAAGAGCGACAACAAAACAAACTTTAATAAGAATTCGAAGAAGGTTATCTATGTTCACTAATGTGAAAAGTAGTAGCGGTAAGATTGTGTAAGTTTAGATTTGATAAATTTTTTATAAAGAAATATTAATTATTCAAACAAAACAAAACATAGATTCAATTATTAATGACTTGTAAAATTTTAAACAATTTTTTTTTGTATTTTTAACCAGGATATTAATTACAATTACATATTAATATTAATTTAAATTACAATAATGTCTTATTAAAATTTGAGCCATATAAATTAATAACTTCAAAAACTTATCTCTTGTTATCTTGAACCCCATCATGATTATCGTTATAAAATTTAAGTAAAGGTGTTGATAATTGCCTAAATATATTTATTTCATAAAATCGGTTAATATTTGTATCATCTTCACTATTTGATTCGTAGTGAAATTTTCTTAAATCATCTAAAGAAACAGTAGTTCGATGATACTGATTAATTAATACTTTATTGTAATCTTGTTCCCCATTCAGTAAATTTGTTGTTGCTGTTGTTTTCTTATTATAATTATTTTGTATTATTTTACTATCATACAATTTATTTATTTGTAAGGATGTAGATTTTTTAATTATTATTTTATTATTATTTAACAAAATATTATTATTACAATTATATAATACTGTTGATGTGGTTGACGTAGTTGTTGTATTATTATTATTATTTGTATTTGTTTGAATACAGTTATTATTATTATTACTATTATTTCTAAATAAATTTAATATATTTCGTTTAGTAAAGTTTATAAAACATATTTTTACAAAGCCTCGACGAAATTTGGATGACATTAAATTATATAAAATTGGATTAACTGCGGAATTCAAATATAACATAATTCTACAAAAATATAAAATAAAATAATATTTATCGATTCCTAAATTTCGTACATTTTCAAATGGTACAATTATTATCCACAACGTGAGCAAACGGAATGGTAATAAACATATGAAAAATGATAATACAACAGCGCCGAGCATTAACACCACTTGTTTTCTTGCTTTAAAATTTAATTCCGATTTGTTTGGACATATATTGACCATCGTTCGTTTTTTTGATATTAAACTTTTTGCAATTATTGAATACATAATAATTAATATAATTAATGGTAATAAAAAAAATAATGAAATTGTCATTAGATAATATATTATTGTCCATAAATTAGAAGCTTGTGTTAAACATACGGCAACAATACTTTGATCTACATATTTTTCATTATCATATTTGGTAAATAATAGAATTGGGCTAAAATAAATAAAAAACCGAAAAGAAAAGAAAATTAATAAAAATGTATATAAATAAATTAATTTGATTATTAATAGAAGTACCTCAAATTATTGAGTGTGGTAAAGAAAGATGTAGATTGCAAAGAACATAAGCATATCTATTTCTGTATCTTTCAGAAATGAATTGATTGAAGAAACTCTGTTTGTTGGTATCCCAAACATATATTTTATGATTAAAACTTTTCTTTTTGTGTATAATTAGAAAAGTAATAAAATATTAATTTATATTTAAGCTATTATTGTATTAGCATTGTTAATTTAAAAATATGATTAATTATATTATATACTGTTTAACGTTACATTTATAAGCAATAATTATGAAGCATAGCAAAGCACACATTTTATAAGTAAATAACTTTTGATATAAAGGTACTCAAATTTCACAACAGAAAATGATCCACTGCAACAAAATCGATTGGATATTATTCAATTTTTTTTCCACAGAATCGAGATAGGATTATAAAATTTTGTCTGATGTTGGTTCAAATCAAAATTATATAATTAGGAGTCACTTTTGTTCTAGACTTCTAGATTTATTCTTAACTTCTAGATTTTTATCAAATTTTAATTCATTGAATATAATATATTGAATAAATATACCAAAACAGCAAAAATATAACAAACATATTTTAAAGTTCGTTCCTGCTAAAATCTTGGTGAGTTTAAGTTGGATTGATGCATATTTGTAATATTTAATTGTAGTATAGTAATTAGTATATCGTATACTATAAAATCAATTTTAATCAATTTTTTTTAAATTAACTTACTTGCATTGGAAATTATTTAAAAGTATAAAGTAAATTTGTTTAGAAAAAAAATACCACTAAATTAAATTCACACATCAGAGTAGTATTCGAGTTGTTATCTTAAACAGATCTTCTACACCAGTTCAAATTGACAAAAATAAGATAAGCATTCAATTTGAAAATGTTTTGTGCACTACAGATTACAATATGTTTAATAAAAACCCATGAATAACTTTAGAAATCTCTAGGTCAGATAACACCATGCGTTCTGAGATGATGATGTGCATTGCACACATTTGTTTTTAATTTTTGTGAATTGTTGAACTCGGCTGTCGGTAACTTATAAAACATTAATTTATGTGACCGGCAGTTTTTTATATTGATTACTCCACCCACTTATGTGTGTTTAAAAATGGCGTACAAAGCTTTGCAAAAGAAAAGAAACAAGAAAATTTTTTATCTGATATGTGGATTTAGTTTAGGTTAAAAGTTTTGCCATACATAAATTTATTTTTAAAGCTTTTTGCTCATTTACAACGAAAGTGTCTTAATTAAAAAAGTTTCGTTTAATACTTTTTAATTGTTGAATATTTTAGCATCAATTTATTATTCATTTAGAATTAAACATTTTAATGTTGTTATTTTACACTGAACTTAATTTAGTTCTATCATTCTGGTCTTACATCTTTTAAAAGCGTGTGGATTAGCCAAAAGAATAACTATAATTTTTATATTTTTGGCAATTATCTATAAATTATTTAAATTTTTGACAAACAAATAACTACAAACGTATACCTATGCAAACGTATATTTAATAGTATATGCGACTCAAAGCTTATACACTAGATTATATTTTTGTGTATTTTCTTTTCTTGTGTGTGTTTTCTTTAAAATTTGTAAGAATTTTTGGTATATTTCAGAGCTATGCGAATCTATTCCCGTATTGTAGATTTTTATAGTTATTCCAATTTTTAATAGTTTTTATTTATCTTTTGCAAAATATACCAGCGGTACTGATTCTTATTATTTTGTGGTTATTTCCAGTTTAAATTTGGCAGTTTATTGCACAATTTGCAAAGAGCATTATATGAGTAAGTGTTTGGCTGGCTATTTCTGGTCGAGCAAGCTAATAAAAAAGATTTAGAGTTGCTTATAAGTGTTACAGCTTCGTTAAATCTGCTATAACAGCTATGGAAAAATGAAGTCTAAATTGAAATCTAATCATTTTAGGCGCACATGAGATGGACATAACTACCCAGTAAAACCTTTATGAACAGAAATCTTTTTTATAACGTGAGGATAAAAGGCTATCGTCCAATTAATATTTCAAAGAGGCTTGGGTGAAAATGATTATGTAAAAGTAAAACATACTTTCAAATTTATGTTGAATCGACTTAAAAGTGAATCAGAAATAGTTACCGGTGCCTCTACAAAAAATGCAATCTGGAAAAAAATTTAGACTTAATACTTTTAAAAATATATATAGTGCAACTAGTTAAACGTCAACAGGATCTACTATTGTGTTGGCACATGAGATTGATAGCGAACGTTTTGATACATTCAATGAGATTGATGTCAATAACTGGTCTGTGGATAATGTTTACTTGATGATGTTGTTATTATATATAATATTATTGGATGATGCATTACTGCATTAGCGGACTGGAAAAAAGAATCAGAAGCAAAACCAGATAAACTACACCGAGAAAAATACGTGTAGTAAAAAATTAACTACGGTGTAGTTGAAATTACAACTGTCTTTTAAGTTATTAAATATACAAATGTCAGTAGTAAATATGATTATACGTACTAATTTTAATGATTGAGGTATTTGTTCCTAATATAAAAAATAGTGAAAATAAATAGTTATTAAATCTAGTTATTTTAACTAAAACTTGGTAGTAACAATTAATATTTGAAATGATTTTTATTTTTTATATAGTTAATACAACTGCATTATAGATGAATGAAATGAATGTTTTAGGGTTAAAACACATTTCTCTAAAACAAGGTTATGTAGAATTTTGCTCTTAATGTAAAAATGGTTGATAAAAAATCTAATCATGAAGTGTTTCAAATGTGGAATTAGAGAGGAGGAATTAGGGAGATTAAGGAATTAAGGACATTATAAACGATAAATTCGATTTTTTTGAAATTGAACATTTATTAATCAAAAATAATAACATCTATGTTTATTGTAAAAATTTTGAAATTAAAACTTATGATATTCATTTTAAATCATACATAATAGGGAACAAAAACGAACAAATTTATTTTAAAAATATATAGGATTTCGATGGCTCGCCCATTCATTTATACTATTTGCCAAATGGTTCAAACGCTGTTAGAATTAAAAATTCTTTTCAAGATGTTTTAATTTTTTTACATTAATTAATTTATTTAAATTTATTATTTTGTTGTTTATATATATATAAATTATAAATATATATATAAAAATCGTTAAAACGTTTGTTTTAACGTTTAAATTTTGTTGAAATCATGTTGTACATGTATTGTACAACATGATTTCAACAAAATTTAAACGTTAAAACAATACAAGTAATTTTTTAATATATAATTGCAACTAACCTATACTAATATATTATATGTGCACTAATAATACTCAGCGTAGTAGCTTCAACTACTCAAAATAGTAAAATATCTACTACCGTAATTCATTTTATTATACTGGTATTATTTGACTTTCAACTAAACAGGAATAAACATGTTGTTTTCTCATTACATTTTTGAGAGTTAAAGGTTTTAAAGTGGCATTTACTATTGTAATATTTAAAATGGAATATGTGGATATTTTTAGAAGTGACGATGTTGTAATTTATGACGATGATTTAATAATTGAATCTGTGCTTGAGTCTACGGAGTGTGTGTCTGGAAATGAAAATATAAAAAAAGATGGTGTTGATGATGATGGTGTTGAAACCATTGATTTTACAGATGATAGTTTTAAATTACATAATTTAATTGTTGATAAGTGGAAAATGGATTTTAGTACTTATCAAAGAGTTATATTATATTCCGTAGCAATGAATAAAAGTGGAAGAAAGAAAATGTGAGGATTTGTTATTGTTAAAAATAATATTTTAAATAACTAAATTTATTTTTCAGGATCCTCATTTAGTTGCTACAGCTACAACAGTTTCATCGTTTTGTAGCTCACCTGGTAGCTCCCAAACTAACAAATGGATAGGATCACGGGTGTAGTTCGATGAAATAAAATCGATTTCACAATTTTTTAATTATGTGGTAAAGACAGCGAGTCGTGTCAATATTTTTATAACATTTTTCTAAAAAAATAAATAAACAATTAATTTTGAAAAAAAAGTTATTGTTTCTACTACTTTCAATAACTGAAATTACTACCAGTAGGTAATAAAAATCAATATTTGTTATGTTTATAATTACTACGATATTTTGTTTATAGTTGTGAAAACTACTAATCTCAACAATTGTTTATACTACCAATCGTATACAAAACAACTCTAGTACTTTTAATTTATACAAAGAAACATAGTAAAGCCAATTACGACTTAAAATCACCAATATCTTTCGTATTTAAAATTACTACGTCGAAAGTAAGTTTTACAAAATTTTGTATTAAAAATGATAAAAATTTTTATTACTTTTCAACACAGAGTATTGCACATATTACTACCCTTATGTATTTAAAACAACTAAATTTCACTACGGGCGTAGTCATTTTTAGCTACCAATTTATTAATATTAATCACCATTTTTATTACAACCAACTATTTTTTTTCTCGGTGTAGTATTCATACTTAATCAAAAAAGAAATATATCAAATCCTTCGTTACAATTTCGTGGCCGTGGATTTGGGGTGATTTAGGACGAGAAAAAATCAGCAAAAATTAACCCAAATAGATTGCGTCATAGTCAAATAAAAATTATGTGCCCTGTGTTTTTTCATGGGTTATCAATTCTTTTTGAGTTCAACAAATGCGAAGGTCGTGACAGATGGCAGGAATTTGACAATCGGTTTGTCCTTATACCTGTTAAAACTTGAAGCGTAATTTCAGAAATTGGAGAAGTTTTTTGCATAAAGTAATTACTCTTGGATCCTTGTTTTTGGTTAAGGGACTCTTAACAATACTTCTATCACTCCTCGAGGTACTAGGAAAATTGATCAATTTATTCAAACGAAAGACAATACATTTATTTTGTAGGGATGAAGCGTAGATATCCACAAAAAAGCATTTTCTCGCCTTTGCTATGGAACGTGATAGTGGACAAAATTAAAATAAATGATAAAACTGTAAACATATATGACTTTGCCGATGATGTTGGTATTCTTTTGAAAAGAGTCAATACACCGTTATTCTGTATACATAACCTACAGTTGGTGAGACAAGAATGGTCTTACGATCAATGGTTCTAAAACTCAAATCGTTACGTTACTATACAGAAATATACTGAACCACTTTATTTGATCTTCGATCAGTAACAACAACTTAAAAAAACTGTGAAGAAAGTATAGTTCGACAAATTTCCAACTGAGCTTCGCTTATTGGGATCAAATGCGCAAGAGTACCAATATTTTTATAGGTTCATGGTGCATAGGTGTGACTTTAAAAATTATATCTTCGCTATAATAATTAAGTCAGACCAATTGTCAGTTATGAATATCTAGCATGGTTTTCGGGAAATGTTATCGCTATAATGATATACCGTACAATGACTTTTTTCTAATGCATTACAAACGCATTCAGAACAATGCAGACAAGCAATTTACATGTTTTCTGAGGGTTCTCTATCACCATTTATACGTAAGAGTGGAAGATATAGAGGTCATTAAAAAGGTTCGATATGTTTAAAATTGCTAGAAACTTCGGCAATACATTAAATTCTGGGTAAAAATCTAGAGAAATATTTGACCGATTGCCGATACTAGATAAAAAAATGAATTTCTTATTTCGAAAATACTCATTTATGAAGAAAACTTCCTCAACTGAAACTTGAGTCGCAGAAACTGTAGTTTTATGGATCGAAATACCGAAATACTTTACGCAATACTTAACGCAGTCCCTTATTATCAGAGCTCAATACTCACATATTGGCATCAAACTGTCTACGGATAGGAGATTTCTATAAAACAAATGTTGCAATTCAAGACTATTGGTTATTAGAAAAGGGTATTCACTTCTTATATATGATAATGGTATAGTGCTACGACGCTGTTTAGTCAGGTAGGAAATTCCAAGCGTTGAAACGTTTATGTTTGGAGACGGTGTAGGTAGACAAAGTATACACGCCACGCCTACTCTTCGATTTCGTTTTCAACATGCTATAGTTCTTTTCACAAGAGAATAAAACTAGACATTGGTGATCAGCTGATTTGCCATTCGAAATTTTTTGAATGATTGTTATTTCTTGCTAGTCATGGTTGTTTTAGGTAATCTTTGAATGATTCTTTACAAAGTATATTGTGATATAATCCAATTTTATTTCTAACTTAGTACAATTTACCTTATAGTGTAGTGTAATTGACATAAACAAATTTTCTTAGTCTAATTAACTGAGTTAAACTAGCTATATTTAGTTTTGTTTTGCTGGAGAAATTCTCATGACCTTTAAATTAGTTTATGAATACAATCAAAAACTTTACGTGGTTAATTAGAAAAATTTGTATGTGTTGTAGACTAATTGACTAAAGAATTAGAAAAAAAATTGTATTTTTCTTCGATAATGAAATTAAAAGAAAATATAAAACAATCAAAATTTGCAAGTGTGATTTTTGTTTTAAAAAGAAACGTGTACGTGCTTAGTCATATTAACATTAGTATGTACAATAAACGGGAAAAAAACTCAGCTAAGTTTACGAGACAGTGATTGAAGATCCAAAATAAAAACTGATGGTTTGAAAATTGCATATATTATTTTTTATTCGCCTACATATTAAAGTGGTTCTTTATTACTATGATTTGCGGCCGTAAAGTGTCACTTTTTAACAATATATTTTGTTGTCATAGTAACGTGCAAAATTTAAATTCAAAATCTCACAATCCAGTTAAAATTATTGTTATTATTTTGTTGTCATACAACACCATACAATTATTTTGAACAAAATACCAAATATTTTGTCAAACGTTACTTGTTCAACATATTTTCGTTTCAAAATTTATGCAAAATTATAACTTGATTTAGAATAAATATTTTTTTAAAAATATTTTGCTAGCGGCGAATAAAAAATAGTATATGACGCACGGACGTAAGCTATTTTGGACTTAATGTGGGTGCAAATCGAGGCGCTAGCTACTTATACGTCCAAAATCTTTAGCTTTACATCATAGCATCATAATGTACTATTTTGAATTCATATTTACTTCACCACAATTTTAAATTGTGTGGAGTAATGCAATATATCGAGAAAAAAAAATCTTACATACCCCAAATTTTGTTTTTTCTTTTGTTTTGGACCATCCTCTATCCAAATAGCCCAAAAACATGTTGGTGTGCGTGTGTGTGTGGGTGGGTGGGTGCGTGACATGCATAAGATCTCGATGAAACTTTGGTAAATGATCCAGAATCACTTGAAAATGTAAGATCTGGATTAATTTCAAATATGGACGAAATGGCGGGGGTCTCCCGAACACCTCTAAGTTTAAATCTAAAATAACTTCTAATCCCGGCTTATGATCTTATGGAAACTTGGTGTATAAGGTTTTACAACAGTTTCCAATATTTCTGCATACCAACTTCCGGCTTGCTACTTCCGGTTAAAAAGTTTTTTTCAAGTGATTATCCCTACTGTAGCCTACAATTACCGTTCGATTTTCAGGAAACGTTGGAGAACCTTTCAAGTAACATAAGAAAGATATTATCAGCTTTTGGGGGGCCACCATACAACAGGTGGTTTTTTCCACCATGTTTTTTATGTTTGTTGGGACTTGGCAGCATACAACATTCGTTTTTGAATGAATTTTGATGACACTTTGGAAAAAGATGCAAATATGTATGGCAAGGAACTGAATAGTTCTCGAGCGATATTGAACAAAGTGGTGGGGGGTCCCATGAGCACCCGTTTTTTTTAAAGCTCAATAACATCTGTACCTGATAATCGAATTGGATGAAACTTGGTACATAAGCATTTAGTACGGTTCACAACAATTTTGCATCCCAACTTCCGGTAAAAAAATTGTTTGTGTAATTTTTTGAAGTTTTTTCAGTGTGTTTATGCACACTACAGCCTACAATAATGAAGTGATTATGAGGAAACTTATGAAAAAGGTTTCAATTAGTGTGAGAAGATAATTATCATCTTTTGGAACACATTGATCAAAGTGGCGGGGGTCTACCATACAACTGTTGATTTTCACACTTGCTTTTTAAAGTTTGTTGGGAGCATTCAAACTTTATTCATTATTTAATTTTAATGAAACTTTGAAAAAATATGGAGACTTAAACGACAAAAATGATTAGTCTATGGACAATATTGGGATAAGTGGTGGGAGGTCTCACAAACACCTCTTTATTGTTTCAATATTTGTTGGGAGCATAAAACATTCGTTCGTGAATGAATTTTGATGACATTTTGGAAAAAGATGCAAATATGTATGACAAAGAACTGATTAGTTTTTGAGCGATAGTGAACAAAGTGGTGGGGGGTCCCATGAGCACCCGTTTTTTTTTAAAGCTCAATAACATCTGTACCCGATAATCGAATTGGATAAAACTTGGTACATAAGCATTTAGTACGGTTCACAACAGTTCTGCATCAAAGCTTCCGGTTTTTCACTTTCAGTTAAAAATTTTTTTTACTTTTTCTCGTACAACAGAAATTATGTTTGTTGGGTTACTACTGCTTTCTTTAATATTTTTATAATTAGAACTACGCGAAATCTATAACATTGGTTAGCTTTTAATTAAAGTATTTGATGGATATTAGGTCACTATATATCCAGAACACTATGTTTCCAGAGCTGTGGTGAAGTCAGCCTATGCATGTCGCAATATTTTTTCTTTGCAATATAACAATTTTTTTTAAACAAATACTTTACGCGGATAGTTCAAATTTATAGTTCCAATTAGATTAATTTATTGAAGGGTTAGTAGAATTAATTCAACTTTTGATCATGTTAGGATATGTAATTAAATCAAATAAATTGGCTTTTTTTTTAAATAGAATTTTAAATGGTCCATTTTATTAGCGAAAATGAACTTATATTAAACAACGATAACGAAAAATAATAAATTTATGTGGTGTACGAACACCTTCATTTTTCGGTGTGTTTTTAATCTGTTGAAAGTAAAATTTCAAGAAGAGAAAGAACCAGATTTCATACAAACTGCAATGTTAACCCTATAAATTTTGCTGGTGATTATTTTGGTTAATTTGAGTGAATTTTGGTTTTGGTTTTTTTTTTCTTGAAGGTTGTTACATTGAGAAAAATAAAACTCGTCGTCATCATTCTTGTATTGTGAAAGTTTAACGGGATATCAGTTATTATATTTCTGACAAGAGAACGCTTGTATTACATGATTTGATATAAAACATTTTATTAATATTGTTCAACAGTCGCCTTATCAATTGACGCAACTCATGGTTTAATTTATTCCATTTATTGGATTTTGCTCTACAATCGTCTTACCATTTGATGCCACGCTTGGTTTGAGTTATTATATTGTTCAACAATCTCTTTTACAATTGGTGCAACCAATACAATTAATCTTAGTTAAGATACGAATAATGATAGGCTAGGTGTGAAGGAGGTAGAGATGAGTTGGATATGCTACAATCATGAGGTGAGTCATTTATTTATTTGTTAATATTGTTTATATGTAAATGAAGAACTAGTCTGGGTGTAGATGTGACACTCTTGGCTTCTTCGATTCTAGGGTCATCAGAGTCTTTTTATGCCACAATTCAACGTGAGATCGGACCAGTAGCATTTATAAAAAAATCTACTCCCACTCCAGAACGAGTTCAGGTTCTGTGCTGGTGGATTGGAAGGAATGTATGCTTTAGTAGTTGACGGTTAAAAAAACCAACGAACAGTGAAAGATACATTTCCGTCCAATTGCCACACTGTTCTATTTTTCTTCCTTATAACATGATTACTTGGTATTTTTAATATCAGCATCTGCAAACACGCATAACAACAAACATAATATTATCGACAATGCACTACATTGTTCACTGTCCATACAATTAACAATCAATATAAAGAATCTATTAATCGCCTCTCCAACAATACGTTTCTCCTAAATCGTATTGCTTCATCATAACATTATCAATTTCTTTTATGTTAACTCTGTTAAAACAAACAATAGAAAAATCTACATAATTGCATTTTTTACATTTTTGTTAATATTCTCTGATTTTATTTAATGCTCCAAGTTGTATTGGTTTGTTGGTTGTAATAGTTTCGTTAAAATCATAAACGGTTTTCAATTTTTTTTTAAATTAATACCTGAAGCAAAAACAAACACAATTTATATGTGGTTGATTCTTTCTTTTTATAATTGACAATAAGAAGATGAAACAGAATGAAAATCCTAAACAAGTTTTCGTATTGCAATTTTTAAAATAACATATTGACGAATATGATTGATCTTCAACTTTGTAAACGGAAAATGAAATAATAACAGAGAGGAAGATACGAATGCTTGAATAATCATCTCCCTTACACACATTCGTTTAAATTATTTATAGAATGCGTTTGCATAACTCGAGTTAGTTCAATTTGGATTTTCGAAATCAATGAATGATTAAAATAAAAATCGAGTACGCGATTAAGACAAAAACAAAAATTTGTTTTGCAAAATCTTTGTCAGTTCGGAATTTAAATGTTGATCAAAGTGAACTATTGATTTGATATTTTTTTATAGTAAATCGGTGTGGTTATAAATAGTAATCATATTATAAATGTTATTTTTTAAAAAAAAATTCAATTGAAATGTTTGATAAAACAAAAGAAAGAAAAAAAATCTATTCCTTAAACCATTGTTTATATAAAAAACAAAAATTTAATAAGTATACCATACATGGTGGAAATAATATACGTAAATTGTGATTTTATTGGATTATTTAAAATAAAACAAAACTATTTAATTTTTTTGTGTTTATCATTTTAAATCAAATGTTTAATTCTTTTGTCAAAAGCTGGAAGAATTTTTGGTCATGTAATTAAATATGCTGGCATAGCATATAGGTGATGTAGTTATTTGTTCAGGACCATCAATGGAACCAACATTATACTCGGATAATATAATATGCTACTAACTGAATGATTTCCGTTTGATTTAATCGTACAGAACGTGGTAATATAATAATAGCAGTTACCAATAAATCCAATAGTGCATGTATGCAGAAGAGTTGTCGTCACAAACATAATTCAAAAGCTGAATACAATTAGGAAACTGAGGAAAACAATTTCGGTGAATCCAATGATCTATACAATCTTGGGAAACATAAAATAAAAATTGGAAGGAATTTATACGACATACAAGGACGAAAGTCGTTTCAACGCTGGATCTTTCTATTAAGCCAACACCAAAATATAATACATTAAGGTTAGATTTTATTTTTATATTCCATTTTACTATTACTAAATTATTTGAATTTATTGTTTGAATTATATTATGATCACGATGGTCTTATAAATTAGAGTTTTGTATTAGAGATTTTTCTGGGTAGAGTCCGCGCATCCGTCCGTACATTCCTGTAACATTTGGAAAAATTTAAAAAAACCCTTGGATACATAGATGCCTTAGGCATCAATTTGTAATTTGAAAAGCCCAGGCTTTACAGTCTCTTCTGTTCAATTTTTCTAGGTCCGTCTGTTCTTTCTTAAATGCGTGCATATTGGTTAATTTCTGCTGGATTCAGGGACGTTCATTCTCGTATCCACATGACTTTCGTTAGCTGGAAGGTAAAATTTCAAGGCGCGCAGTCCTCTAATTGCATCCTGTTGGTATTTTTAGCAATAGGTCCAGTCTTCATTACAAAACACGTGTTTTTTAGAAAACGTTAAAGTGTTTAAATTGTGGTTCGAAAGATTTCTGAAAAATAAAACCCAAGGTTACTTTTAAATCAAATTTGCAAGCGTTCGACTCACTCGATATCAACTGTTTTATTTGCGTTGGTAAGGTAAAAGACTATTGAAGTATTTAGTAGTTTTTGCACGCACTGCAAACACCAAATGTTTAAAGATGGCACTGATGCTGTAGGTAAAGCATTTTTTCACCTTACTCTAAACATGTCTAAATTTAAAGATATTTATTTTTAAAGGGGTGCATCTCAAGTCAAAAATTTAAATTTTAGATAAAATTGGTAATCTGGGCGATTAACACTGAACCCGATCAATTTTCATGTCACACATTATTAATACACTTTAAATATTCGTTTAGAATTTGAAAAGCTTCTTATTTAGGTTTTGCTAATGTAAGTTTTTTTGGTTTGAGAAAGAAAAACGCAAGACTTATGGTTAGACTTCGTTGTTCATCTTAAATCCTGTATAATCGATTTTCTCTAAAACTTTAGTTCTATCGTTTTGAAATTTGTCACAATAATGAAAAGTATTTTTCCACGAATACAGATCACTGAAGAACTTAAATTTTAGTTTTATCTATTTTTATAGAGTTAGATAAGGAAATACCAAACCTTACCCTGAACAAAGTTAATTGAGTTAATTTTGGAATAACGTTTTCGTAATAATTTATCTGTTTAAATCAAATAAAATGCTTTTAGAATTTTGCTTATTTTTGCTGAGCTATGCACCGCTTTCTAAAGATAACAAAGATAACCGTCAACAGACGCTTACAATTCCGAAACTAAAAACGATTGGCTTTAACGAGAGTTCATACTTATTATTCGAAACTGTTTGGCACATCTTCAAGCACAAACCAAGAAATTTACCTTAATTATGCCTTTATCCTTTGTAATATTTAATCCTTCAGTGTTCATTTACTTTAATCGTATTATAAGAGTCGCAAGCATAAATCGAAGTGTACCCATTTTGGAAATTGATCTAGATCCTGGTAAAAGTGTAAAAGTGGTTTGTCTAACCAAAGTTTTTAAAACTATTTTACACACAAAAATATTTGTGCTCCAATTTTTGTAATAGTTAGATCCTGAGGCATATTGAATGTCATCGCTGTCGTATTTGTTTTTTGTATGTAACTATTTTAACTGCATGTCTTCTGTAGATTTTGTGAAAAAATTTCTTATCAATCTTTTTGTGTCGTCTGATTTTCCTTCTGTATATATCTAAAGAAAGTTCTATATTGATTTTGTCATTTTCTGTAATAGATTTGTTGCTTTTATTTATTTTGAAATATGATGATGTTGGTAGATAACTTTAAGTCTAAGATGTAATCATATTATTTATTTAATATAGATGTTTATACATTTTTTTCTTTGGTTTCCAGGCCAGGTGTTTAAATTCTGGATGAATACAAAAAATAGTTTGTATAAGAAATCTTTTAGCTTAAAGCTACTCATTTAAATAAACCGATTATCAGTGCGATCCAGAAATATAACAGCGTTTAAAACCATCAGCCTTACAAAAACCATTATTGAAGCTTTTTAACTACTCCCTGTATAAGAACTGGAAGATTTTGATGACCTTTCATAACGTATAACCTCGTGATTGTCGCATAAACAAAAAACAAATGTTTTTCTATATGACTGGCTAAACCATTTACATTAAAAACTGATCCAATCTGTTGTTTACCAAAGTTCAAAACTATCTTGTCCCTTTTTTGTGCCCTATAATAATTTTTTGCAAGCATAAAATGCTTTTCAATCATCATCGTTTTTTTCTATCAAAAATATATCAAATGTTACGATTTTGCTATAGTTCTACGTTAAATTCATACTAATAAACCCAACAAAAAATCCATCATCCCAAAGAAACTTCAACACAAAAGTATAAAAATAAAAAACAAAAACAAATGTTGAAAAAAAAGTTTTGCGAATTGTAAGAATGATAACAGAATTAGACAAAAACATTGTTGAGCTTCATGAGTCAAATGTTACAATATTGATGTGCTTTTTGGGGTTTATGGATGAATGAAAACCCAAGAATATGAAACTAAAGAAACAAAAATAAGATTGTCATCAAAATTTCATTTTATTTTTTATTTGCATTTCGATTTATTTTAGAAAAGAAAAATTATGTTATAAGATTTCCGACATCATGTTTAGGTAAAACATGAATACGAGATAATGGATGGTTAATTGAATCTGCTTTATTTATTTAAGAGATCTGTAATCATTGGAGATTACACTATAAAATATTGGGGTTAGAATAATTCAGGCTAGCAATGAAACGTAGGTTTTTGATATTAGATGAAAACGATTTGTTATCTGCTACAAAGATGAAGTGGTATGACTCCTCACTTTCCGTTTAAAAAATGTTCGAAAAATAAATTTCGAATAGATGTCGAAAAATACATGCATAATGTATAGATTCTTCATAGTGATATAGATCACTTAATTTGTACGATAAAGTAAACTAAATTTGATAAAAATGTAGTAAAAGAATGAAGTAGAATTTGTAATGCGAGTAATGCGAGTAATGCGAGTTAAGCGATGCTGGGGAGTATCCGGACGACGTCTGGAGAGATGGTGAACCAATTCACCACACAAACTTAATTGGATTTAATTAGACCCTTCAATACAGGACTAACATTTCAATACTAATAATGCGTTAATGAAATCAGACAAAGTTCCCCCCCAGATCAGAAAATTGAAACTATGAATGTATTTTATGTTGCAAAAATTATTCGTGCAACACTTTACTTCATTACAAAACTTATTTCTACTCTTGATTTTTTCGTATTCATAATTCCTTAAATTATTCTTTTTATTTACTTTCACCTTGTATGCCAGGCTTATTTGTATCCTCTATAATTAGTTTTCTGGAATAGATTTTTGACATCTTAATAAACGGACAATCAATAATTATCAAACTACCAATAAAAATCACCATAATATTACACCTTCTACTCTTAATATTCCGTTTGATGGATAAACTAACGAACAACCTATAACGTTTTACGTAACGATAAAAAAAGAAAACCGAATTAGTTAGATCACTAATAGAATAACAATAACTTTATACAGCGGTATTGGATTTAACCGCAGGACCGATTCATTTTGGTAAAACGTTAGCTAACTAATTACAAGATTTTCAGATTTAATAATATGAGAAATAGAAGAAACTTCACTCCAGCTTACTTAGTCAAAGTGATCGAAAGATATTCTCCACTCACAAAACAATCACGAATTTAATTCTTCGTTCTATTGAAATTGAAAGCAATATTTTTCTACACTAAAAAATCCGGCAAAGACTTCAATTAAGAGCTAACTGTTGCCTTGCCATAGAATTTATTCAGCTAGAAATTTAGAAAAAATTAATACAACAAAAGTACATATATAGAAATTAATTTTGCCGAACGTAGCAAACCAAAAGAAATTCTGCAGAATTGTTATTAGTCTTTCAAAAAAATTCATACCGAATTACAAGAAAAATCGTTGAAGAAATAACGATCGCTTAAAGTTTGTCGATTTGGACTGCAGTCTTACATAGCAATAGTTTATTTCGATTACATGAATGTCCAGAGCTTGTACTGTGTGGAAAGCCAAGCGCATTGTTGTTGAATAAAAATGAAGGCAGTCTTGTAGACTGCCAACAGAAGTGAAAACTTAAAACTGTGAAATAGCTGTGTGTTTATCGTCTAAATACAACAAATCTTTAGTTACTTTACCACACTTTTACACTGTTATTAACTGAGACAAAACATCAAATTCAATAAAAGAGAAAAAACCAAAATATGAATCAAGAGAACGAGAGTAGAATTATTTATAATATATTATCATTAATTTCAACAATACTTAGGTTATTCGTACTATCAATTGCGTTTTCTTTATTAAAAAGTATAAAAAAAAACACAAATCATAAATATGACAGACACAATTTTTTGTTGTGCTTAAAAATACAACAAAATCTTTACTTACTATACCACACTTACTCACCATACTTAAACCGAAAAAAAAAATCAAATTCAATAAAAGAGAAAAAAAAAAAACAAATTATGAATCAAGAAAATGAGAAAAAGAAAATAACAAATGATTACAATATATCTCACTCTCTTTTAATATATATTTAATATTTATTTAACGTGACGATAACTCAAATATATAAATTTTTTCCTATACAAAATCGAACAACGCGCCTAAAGAAGTTTCCACTTCAAAAATGGTACTATGTACTTTTAAAAACTGAAAAAAATATTGAGATGTCGTAAAAATCCCCTGAATGCATTCTAAATGTTTCTTCACTGTGCTAACAGACAATAGCAATAACCTTAAAAAACTACACTATCGATAAATTTAAATACCGTAAATTGTCCGCAACCTTAAACTGCGTTTAAATCAATCTTTTGTGATGAAGATGTCAACTCATATTTAAAGAATAATACATACTCTATTTGAGTTTTTATTTTCCTAATTTTATTTCACGCGAATGAAATTATGGAAAATAAAGATTGGAAAGGCAATTTTTTATAGTTTTTAGCACTGCCTGCCAAAAAATAATTAATTTTCTTGTTAATCGAATCAGAAGAAGACAGTAGCTATAACTTTAAAAAACTGCATTATCGATCAATTTAAAATTCGCAAAAAGAAGTTTTTATGATTTTTATGAATTCATGAATAAAAAAACAATAATTTTAATGGTATTTAATAAAAATAAAAAATAAAAACAATAAACAAATGTACCACTCCAGGAATTGAACTCTTGACCTATTGATCCTCAGTCGACCACGATATCCATATTGCAATTTGAAACGTTAGTACCCGTCACCCGAAAGAGGCATTTTATATTTATTATATTTATTTAGCGTGATGATAACTTGAATATATAATGAAAGAACTGTCATGATTTTTTAATTAGTTATGTACCAAGTTTCATCAACATCCCTTATTATAGGTAATAATTATTACAGTATCAAATAAACAGATCTAAAGAGAATACCATCTACTGCTTTCTTCAATATCTCGCTAATCCTTGCCATATACAACGAAATTGTACAATACACCGCAAAAGTTAATCATTTACTTCGCATGTCGAAGGGCACCTTTTGACAAAGTTTTATAAAACTTTAAAAATGTAACCAGAAGTAAGACTCGAAAGTTCAAATATAAAAAAGTCGGACAAGGGAATATAACTGGCTCGCCGAGGGTTCCGTGTATTTAATATTCTACGAGAATAGTTCTTCTCAAAAAAATAATTATTATAATTAATCAAAAACGTTGCCTTCGCAAATTACAAAAAGAATTATTATGGAATAAAAACAAATCAAATCGCCGAGGTTAGAAATAATTTTTTTTTCAAAATTTCCACTCCCAACCCTCTAATAATTTTTTAAATGATAAGCTGACCGCTATAGTTTTCGTTCAATATTTTAAATATTTGCTATAACCGTTATTTTTTTTCCTTTCTAATGTTCCAAGTTAAGAGGGGACAGGAACAAATTTTCACATTTTTGAAAATATGTCAAGAACTGTACTTTCGAAAATTACAAACAAAAATTGTTTTGAACTAGAAAAAAGTTCACCTTTTATATGACATCCCACTCACTCTTCAAAGTCAAAATTTTTTTTTTCAAAATTTCCACTCTCGACCTCCTCCAAATAACGTTTCAAATAATGAGCCGACCGCTATAGTTTTCATTCAATCTTTACAACATTTCATAAAACCGTGAATGTTTTTAATTTAATTCTTTTGTAATATTCACAGTTAATGGGGAACGAACAAGAAAAAATTTTCACCGTTTTGAAAATAAGTCTAAAACTATGCTTTTGAAAATTACAAAAAAATTGTGTTGGACTAGAAAAATATTCACCTTTCATATGAACCCACTTCCCTCGTAAAGGCCCAAAACATTTTTTTTCAAAATTTCTACTCGCAACTCTCTTCAAATCATATTTTAATTGATAAGCCGACCGCTATAGTTTGTGTTCAAATCTTTACAACTTTTTCTATAACAGTGAATTTTTTCAATTTTTTCTTTTTTAATGTTCGAAGTTAAGGTGGGGAGAGAGGGGGTAGCACAGTAAAAAAATTCAAATTTTTGTAAATAAGTCCAAAACTGTACTCTCTAAAATTACAAAAAAAATTGTTTTGGACTACAAAAAAAATCACCTTTCATATGGCTCCACTCTCAACTATTGCCACTCTCAACCCCTTCCAAATAAAATTTTAATTGATAAGCCGACCGCTATAGTTTTCATTAAATCCTTACAACATTTCCTCTAACTGTGAATTTTTTAAATTTTTTTGTTCTGTAATGTTCGAAGTCAAGATGGGGGGGGGGGGGGGGGCAAGAAAACAAACTCACGTTTATGGTAATAACTCAAAAACTAGGCAGTCGATAATTTATAATGAATTTTTTTTGGACATTTATCAATCTTTTTCGATTTTTCTAAATCAAATTCGATTCCTTAAAAAGACTTTAGTTTTACTATCTCCTTATATATGTCTATGAAGCACAGATAAAAACAAATATTTGCTGTGAATATCTTGAGAATAATATAATAGAGTTATTGTAGCAGAAAACTGTTTTTGATTACGCAATTTTTTCATATCTTCCAATATATATATATATTTCGCTAACTCTTTTAACAACTAAGAAAATAATTATATTTTTGTAAAATATTAAATCAAATATAATTACAAAACTGAAAACACCATACTATTTTTTTAAACTAAAACTGATATAAAAATATATTTATAAAGCCTGACAATGGGTATTACATTTTCTTCAACTAAAAATTATTATAAGAAATAAAAAAATTTTAAACTGCATATTTAAATAAATCTAAGCACATTGGTTGAATATCAACATTCATCAATAAATTTTTATCCGAATTTTCTATATAGACAATTTTATGCTTTGGTGTTCCTTATATCTGTCACGTAATTTTCTTTTGTTTGTTCAATATATTTATGACTACAATTTGCTCATTTAATTTCATACACATTGGATTTGTTTAACCGTTCCAGTTCGTTTTTATGTTTGTTTGTTAATAATTTAATTTTGTTGGAGCTTTTAAGAGCTAATCTAATATTATTAGAGTTTTTTGCATATTTTCTTAATTTTTTTTGTTATTTCAGGTTTATATTCGATTGCCAGGTATTGTGTGTGCCCTTTTTTTTGAAAAAGAGTAGTTAACTTTTTAATTGATTGTTTAGTTAGCATTCTTTGTAAAACCTTATCGATCATTTTTTTAAAATATGCATTAATTTAAGCTATTTATTGCTATTTATTTATTGAAAATTCAAAAGTCTTGTACTCTAACATTTGGATTTGTAAAAGGCAAAACAAAATGTTTAATTCCATTTTTGTTGTGTAATCAAAACCAACCGGCACTCTTTGAAACCGTTATAACGGCCGTTTAGATACAAATATGTTTAATAAATTAATAAACTTAAAATCTTTAGAATCTTGTATATAGTTTTTTTCTAAATATAGGTCTCTGTAGTTAGAGGTCCCCAGGTAATCGGCTCCAACAAAAAAGTTTGCAACAAACCAAATGCATTTAAAACAACCGGCACTCCCACGGTCGCATTTGTTGAGCCAGATCAAAAAAATATCCTGGAAATGTGTGTTTTAATAATATTTTGGACAAGTTCGTAAATCAGCAAAATCCGACACATGGTTAAAAAACTTTAACAAAAAAGTTTCCAACAATCCCCAACAATTTCAAAAACCTTTAAACCAAACAAAAATTTTTGTTAAACATATTTTGGCATACTACGTAAATAACAATCAATAAAAAAATGAAAAAGTTTGAATAGAAAAAAATTATTTTTTTTCTTAGAAATAAACTATTATGATATTTCGTAGTAATTGCGTGACGTATGATATGGAGTAGGTTTGCCGTGTGCTTTTCATATATTGTCATACATTGTTCTGTGATAGATTTGATATTTTTTTTCGTTCGTAAAAATGCTCCAAAATTGCAGATGTAGCTAATTTTCTTTTTAAAATTTGTTTGATATCTGTTTGTAATAATTTTTTATTATATAAACTAATCTGATGTATCCGATTTTACTTGCACAAAACTGTTTTATCTCGAAATCTATACCAATTTCCAGCGTACATTCTGCCGCTAAGACTTTTTTGTAAAACCAAATGGCGTTCTTCTTTGTGATCTCCAGTAATAATTAGCGTGATTACAACGTCTAATAAGTTTGGTTGGAATTGTATTGAATCGCAATTAATCTACTTCGTTACATAAACCATAAACCCAAATCAACGAATGATTTCACATTCACCTATTTTACATTTTCATCGATTTGATACAACATTTGCAACAAACGAAACCGAAACATTTTCGATAAACCCAAAAAAAATTTTTTTGTTATTTAATATTTGCTGCTAATTTTGTTGATCATCTTTAATGCACTATAATATAAAATTCATAACAGACATAAAGCCTATAATTGAAGCTTTAACAAAAGATACTTAATATGGTTTAACCATTAATTCTGCTATTTTATTTTTATATTTATTACGTGACAGAAAATATAAATTAAAATCAAATAAATTTGAAATTCTATAAAAAATAAATAATCGACACTGTCAACCAAACAATTACAAATCGATAATCAAATCTAAAAAAATTCTTCACTTTTACCCAAGAAAATGGAATTAAACAATTGCAACTTCTATACCTAAGGCAGAAAAGCACTCCACCACAATTTGAAAGGTTTTAGTCAGTTTTTTTATCTCTTCAAAACATAGTTCGAAGAACCTAGCTTCATGGAATGACGATTTTATGACAGGTTCTAGATATGTGTCAGTTAAAAACTCTTGAAGATATAGTTCAGAGGCTCGCATCATTGTATATTAGTGGGGATCTAAGGAGCACACCTACCCCAGTACATAGAAATTTTATTTCATTTTACTCTGTTTGACATCTCCAAAGAGAATTCAAGTCAGGCAGATATAAAGTGGAATTTAAGAGTTATCGGAGCTCTATGAGTTAATCAATAGTAATGGAGAGCCCAGAGATTCTCACTGCCTTCAAGTTTTTGAGAAAAATTATCAGATTTGGAATCTCTTGATCAATTTGAAAATAGAATAGTCGACAAATTTTAAGAACCGGCGTTAAACCCCAAATCTTTCTGCACTTTAAACGATTTTTCTCTTGAGATTTGAAATCTTATAAAATTCACAACTTTTACAATGTTAAATCACCGAAAAATTCAACACAGGAAATTATTAATATAAAAAATCAACCATAAAAGTTATCGATTTCCTTCCAACAATCCAACACATTTTATGGTTCAATTATGTTTTAACCCATTGATATTGAAGTCAGATGTAAAATAAGTCCAATTTGAAAAAAAAAAACCAATGAAATCCGGTTATTTATAATCAAAACTGAAAAATAAAAATCTTAAAACAAATAAAACAATAATTGGAAATATTAAAAAAATATTGTAATATAAAATCGGGAAAAACTTTTACAACGTTATAAAACAAAATCGATTAGAAAGTTTTGATATAAAAATAATCGATTTCCCAAAACTATAAAATTTTCTAAAACAATTGAAAATTTTTGTAGAACATAATTTTTTTTATTAAAAGCAAATTGAGTAATAATGTTAGCTAAAATACATATAATTCTATAAAATTTATTTTTAAAATTATATAATAATTTTTTAACCGGGTTACAATTTATGTGTTTTTTGTTTGGCACAACCATAAGTGAGTTTCTGGTTGAATATTTCACGATAAATTTTGATGAAACTCTGATATATCTGGGTTCACATAAAAATGGGAGAGCTGGATTATTTTGATGAATTTTGCTTGCTACATAAAGTTTTAGTACGGTTTCACAAAGTTCTGTTTTTTCAGCGTTATGTAAATTTTGAAGAAAATTGGTTGGATGGTCGTTTGAACACTATTCTAGTTGCAACATCAAGTACCGATAAGCGATTTTAATGCAACTTGATCTAGTTCTTCACATGGTTTGCATCTCACTTATGATACTAAAAACATTTTCAAACGAACTTTCACCCCTTTTTATGAAAATTGCTTACAAATCTTCAAACTCTACTGCTATACCCTCTACTGTTATACGCAAAAAAAAAGTTTTCGATTTGTCAGATTTTGGTCACTTTAATCAGCGTCGATTTTTAGAAGCTCGTTTACATATATGTATTACAGCGTCTCTTCGGGTGATAACTTCTCATTCTAATCAGAAATTTGATCTATTTTGAAATCTATTTTGATTGAGAAATGCTCCTGAATTTTTTATCAAGAGAAATCTTTTTCTTTCTTTCTTTTAATCAACATTTTCTCTTCCTAATAAGCAATCCTGGATAGATATAGAATTATTTAGTTAGGAATTTGTAATATTTGGCACAATTCGTTAAATATGGAAACGAGTTGGTTTGATTGGAGCGCTGTGAAAAGGAATTGATAGATTTGTTCTGATTTTGGCTATTTGCTTTATCAAAAGAAGGAGTCGAACCAAGACCTTAATAACTAATACAAAATTTTTTATATCGAACACGAGTCGGATTAATCTTAATTTTGAGAAATGCGCATGTTGACATTAATCTGATGTTGCACCATTTTTGCATTGTATTCTATTCCGTTTCAAATAGCAATAGCAAATGACAATTGTTGATTTGTATTGATCCAGTATGATCTGAGTTTATGTAAAACATGGCATAATCTATTAGAAGTAGAGTCCATTGGAAGGGGTTTGTTCATATCTATATATTGATGGAGCATTTGATAACACCCCACTTGGAGCGATCAAGAACGCTTTAAGTGAGAAAAAGATTAACACCATCACAACTGATTGGATGTGTGAGATGCTAAAACTATTCGGAGGGCAACTCTGTGATATTTCTCAGAGGTGACTGCATCTTTTAGGAACTTGGTTCTCATTTGTTGGACTAAAACTCAATCCGAGTAAAATAATGTGGGTCCCGTTCACCAAAAAAAGAAAACATAGCAATATACCCATTATCATAAAGGGCTCCATAATTGAATCTGCACAGGAGACAAAATATCTGGGAGTAATTCTCGATAGCAAATTGCTGTGAAGAAACAACATGAAAGCAGTGGTAAGAAAAGCCATAAGAGCTCTAAAAATAATCAAACACCAGTCCAAGTATCCTAAGGTGGCTGTATACCATGATAGTGAGACTAGCCATCACTTAAAGAGCAGTCACTTAGAACAAAAAAAAAGCCAGGTTAACGCTAAGAAGACAGAATTTGAAAATGGTGCATAGGCTAACCGAAATCTGCATAACGGGGGCAATGAGAACACGTCCTACCATATTAATAGAATTGTTGTTAGAATTGATTGCAGCTTAAGAGCATAGCCAGGGAAATTGAACGAGTTCCTTGGATCGTTCAATGAAAAGATAAAAGTAATGTGCTCTAAGCTGAATAGAAATAACCTGAGAATACTGATAGGGGTCTAACAGGACACTGTAGATTTAAAAAAACACCTCAAGAACATTGAGATGGAGACACGAATGCAGATCCTGTGTATTGGAAAAAGAGAGCCGAGTTCATTTTCTGAAACATTGTGAACCTTTGAGAAGGTTTTATGTGGGGGTAGTATTATATTGGGGGGCATGACCTGCATAAACTTAACCCTCTCCATATCCTGAAGTGCCTAAAAGAGGCTCGATATGACGAGATGCCCAAAATGGGTATTTACCAGCGACTAGTAGGGTGGGGTATATTTTAATAGATCATTTTTGTTGCTGAACAACATATTACTATTGAATTTAATCTAATTTAATCTAAAATACTACAAAATGTGTACTGCCTCTGCATATAAGTTCTGGCTATGGATTTTTATCCTAAATCATAAAGTTGGAACCATCATGGGGATAAAATTAAGATCATCATATATTTATAGAATTGAATCCGTTGAATATGTAGTTTGATTCCAATTTGTCGGAGCTCTGTGAAGAAATGTGAATTTGGAAAATTTTGTCGTTCTTGGGATGTGAAACATTTCGAAAAACATTGACAAATTTCTTTTACCACAAAAACAATCTTCAATCTCCTTAATAATGTAACATTCAGCGTTATGATGTGGAATATGATTTCATTTTTCCAGAGCTTCGTGTAGTGCAAGTGAAGACGTTCTACTGGTTTGTTGTATTTTCTGCATCACAAAAAATAAATTTGTATGCTTTATTCAATAGTTGTTGGGATATTCGAGCAATTAAGCACAGTTCAATTTATCTGGAACACAAGTTGGATATAGCTTTTTAGAGGAGATGTTGACTTGCTGCCGGTAATTTTTTGAAATCATCTGTACCTTCAAAATCAGCCCGATAAATAAATTGTAGTTGATTATAGTTGTATTTGGATGATTTGACTCCAGCGGATCTCGTATAGTAGACAAGAAAAAGGTTACGCAAATTTGTGTTATTATGAAATTGTCCAATCATTGGAATCCTTTTATACGATCAAGGAACATAAATCATATTGACAAATGCTTTGGTAAATGGAGTCATAGTCATTAATCATTTTTTTCTATGTTTTCGCGCAATCCGCGAACTCTGGAACAATTTGCAGATTGGTTGAACTATTTTTCAGTTTTCTTTTAGTTTTCTTTTATTTGAGGCTTCCCGTTTTGCCGATGCAACAGTTGCATATTATTATCCTATAAACTTCAAAAATAGGAATGTGAAAATTGACAATCTTTATACTATGATAAGCAGTCAGTCTGAGAAAGTGGTTCTCATATGGCCTTATGGGCATTGACGCCTAATATTTGGATATTGACCCAAAGAAGAAAACGAAAGTTTTAAGAATTTTTTGATCACAAATGACAAAAGTTGTTAATTTGTGGATTACCGACAACACATTGCTAGAGACCACAATTTACCACCTGCAGATATTATTCCGAGTTTAATTGTTTTTCGGGTATTGGTTATTATTGTTGAGCCCCACAAAATAGTCTTTTTTGCATCAATCAACGTCATAGTATTAAAAATGTTAATGCTGCTACACGAACAATCGATATTAGTTTCTGTTTCAAGAAATTGAAAACTTTTTTGCTTCAACACTTTGCTTTGCTTCAAGACAATAAGCTGACATAAGAAATATACAGTAAACATACTTTCAAAAGAGTTTTAGTAATTTACGCTTATTTTAGTTGGAACTGCAGAACCAACTGAATTAAAAATAAAACCTTTGGGCGAAATGAATCAATACCGGTTGTAATATACTAGTGTCCAGTATGCCGGTTTGTCTAATTTTAATACCGCAAATCTGGTATTGAAATTTTGGTCTGGTACGGCATTTAGTACGGTTAATCAACAACTGCAAACCCGCAAAAACCAAGTTTAGAAAGAAACAACTAGAGGTGAGGAAGACGAGGAAGGGATAGTGAAAGATGAACTGAAGTCGTTCGCCTTGAAAAACGAAAAGTTCATAGTGAACGATTTTAATTTATCCCTCAGGCTTACTTCCTCGTTTTTTCTATCCTGTAACAATTGGTCCTATCTAAAATTAATATTTTTTAATAATTTGGCTGATATTTTTCCTATTACTAGAAAATGATGTTCAACTTGAAACTCCAGAACTAGATAAGTAAGATGATATAAGGTTTTGATCGCCATTCTCTGGAACAAAGAGGAGCTAAGCAAATTATTGTTTTGAAACTTTTTTTAAAGAGTTGTAACTACAATGATTTGTGTTCGCAGTATCATGTTAGGACCGTTTGCTGTTTTCCCAGCAGAATCAGTATGAAATTTTATTTTTTTTTACTTGGTTTGACGTTCAGGACTATTAAATGATGTAGCTCATGCAGAATTTTAGTGACTCCACTTTTGGAAATTAGGGCGTCAGCTCATTTCTTACGGATCTAAATCTTCCAAACCTCAGTTACTGGCGCAGTACGTCACTACGGTATACATAACTGCAAAGCAATTTGTTCTTTTAGAAAACTGATAATATAAAAAGTCTGGGAGTTACTTAACGTCCCCGTTTCAAGTGAATGTTCGATATGAATTTCACTCCTAAAATATAGTTTTTGTAATTTATTGAGTTGTTAAATCCTGAATGAAATATTATTTTCACATTTGAGCTGGAGCATAACATACAAGCTTCAAATGTTTAGTTGCTGTTCAACGAAAAGCAACGAAAATTATAATAATATTTTTATCTTTTAAAATATTTCTCTAAGTTGAAATAAGTTAAAACAATTTAATTAAACACAGAACAAAACGTTCACCCCATTGATTCTTTTCTATTAGTTCTATAACAACAGAGTTACAGAAATTTATAAAAATTAAAAGGACATTTTCTTCTACGAATAAGAAAAACGACAAATTAATTTTTTTATAAGGCTGCTATACATAGTATGTAGTAATGGAAATTCCAAAGACACATTCCATTCAATATCAAATGAATGACCTAAATATATTAAATAAATGGGGTATTGAAAATAAATCCCTTAATATCACAATAAATGTGACACACTAAATCCATAAAATGAACTCAAAGGAATGGAATGAGTTGGATGGATAAGGAATAAATTTAATTTTGGTTTAGTTTAGTTTTAGCGGGTAAAGCAATATTTACATTGAAACGATAAACAGTTATTTTTATTGATAAAACCATAAAGTTTACTAGCCATATATCTGTTTATCGGCACTAGCCGTAGTCCAAATCAAATCCACCATGCGTGAAGTTTCTAACTGAACAGATAACAGTTTTTCACTTCATTAACCTATTTATAAACTTATACATATATCATTTATCAAAATTTGAACCTACTTGCTCGTATTGCTTATGATTAACAAAATTATTCGTTTCCTTCATTTTAATTTTAATGCATTCATAAAAATGTCCTACTAATTTTGTCTATTTATTCTTTTATCTTATCAAGGGATTTGTTTAAGACGTATGAACCGAACCGTATGTAGGTCAAAAAGAAATAGGATAGGAATTTTTGTACGGAATTTCCTTATTTATTTTTGGAACAAGACAAAGTAGTGTATTTTTATTTGCAAATGTATGTCGTATTATGTAGTTCTATTTTTATTTTTTATACAATTAAATTAGGAAAGGGATTGCAAAAGTCGGAATCTTTTTTTACGATTCTCTTAATTTGATCCTTTTCATTTCATTTTAATTTACGATTGAAGAAATATAATGTTGATTTTAGTCAATCATAGTATCTTGGTAATTCGATCAGACAACGTTTCACTTGTGTATCTTAAGTGAGGTTTATTAATAGAGTTGGGTGAGGTCAATTCAATACGAGGTTGGATTCGGCCTTTCCACACAAGGCAGCGTAAAAATTTTTGATGGACGTGTTCCAATTCAAATATGGCACTCCAACTTACTTTATAGGTAAATTATATACAAAGAGGTAAGAAATGAAATCGTGATGTGCTGCACTAAATAGACGAGTGATCAAGGAAAATGATAAGGAAATTACCTAGGTTGCAGTAATGTAATAGAATTTGATGCACGAGTGCATTATACATAATAACTTATAAAATATTTAACAGACAACAATTGTCATAATAAACCGATCATATATGAGTTTATGAGTTAACATGAGGTATCACTATCAGGTGGTCCCTCCATGTTTTGTTGATTTGTAATTTTTTTATTTTTACAAGGGTGATAACGCCGCATACGCATACAATCACTGTTATTGACAAATGAATTAACGCAAGATGTCACATACAACTGACAATAGCTTTTCTCCTAGAGAAATACTTATTGGTGTTTCGGTTGGGATTCAAACCTATATCAGTGCCTTGACTCTTTGGCCGACGTTCCATTCTTTTGTTCTACCATGAATTATGCGAGTTCTTATTCGAATTTTGTGTATAAAAAGAATGTAAAAGGATATATTTCTTGATCAGTGTCAGTTAATCTAATAAATTATTATCGACCATTTCCGATTTCCTTGGAACTTCGGTAATCTTTAGTATAATAAACAACAATTAATACGTGTTTTTGATTACTTTTATTTTTTCTCTCGTTTGAACCCAGGGTAGCTCAATATTGGCCAAGAATTGTAGGCAATAAAACTCAAAAGCAATTTTCGAAGTGAAAACTTCTTTAGACGCGTTGGGTGATTTTGTATGGGAAAAAATTTATATTTTTGTGTGATCGTCACGATATCAATTTTAATAAAAATAAAAATTTAACACTACAAATATTAATAAAAATAAATATTTAAAGAGAGATAAATTGTAATAATTTGTAATTTTCTGATTTTCGTTCTCTTGATTCATAATTTGTTTTTTCTTTTCTATTGAATGTGATATTTTACTCAGTTTAAAATAGTGTGTAAGTGTTGTATAGTAAAGATTTTGTTATATCTGTAAGCAAAACAAATGAAGTAAGCACTGTGTAATGACCAACAAAAATCTATTTAGTAGACATTTTCTTTTAAAAATCTAAAACAAATAGTTCTCACATAATCACACACTCCGTTCGTCCTATTAAATTCATTTCATAAATAATATCTGTCTATTTATGACGTTCCATTATAGTGCATAATTTTCTTATTTTTAAACATTTTGTAATGGCCAAGATATTACATGTCAGTTGTGCTTCCATTTTCTATCCTCTTTACCTATACTAATAAACTATAGAGATCTTCATATTCAATCAACTTCTTAACCTACTTGTTCATAAGAACACATTCCATTAAAATATTTCTTAAATACGAAACTTCCGGAAGCCGTAATAAATTATTCGCTGTTTTTGTCTGTTAATTTTTTTTTTTGCTTAATTATGGAAAACCTAAAGAGAATCAACAGAAATACTACATAAATAATTTTATGCAAAAGAAAATATATGCTGACTCTGGTGGCATGAACATTTTTTTTAATTAGCTTTTTTAGCAGTTAATCAGTTGGTGGTTGGTAGATGAGCTGGACAGTGAGTTGGGGAGTTGGTGCTGAAAAAGTCAGGTTTGTGATATTGAGTTGACTGTAACCATTAGTTTTTTTGAGTCAAGTTCTAGTCGGGATTGAGTTAATTTACCACTTAGCTGGCTCAGGAATAAAAGAAGTTTTGGTCGTGAAAGTGACCAGGTTGTTGATTGAGTTAGTTGAGAAGTAGTAGAATTAACCTAACCCTTTTTTAGAAATCAAGGTGAAAATTTATAACAGAAATGAATTTGGGAATTCATAGCACTGTGCGACAGCCCAAATCCGCTGGGGCTCTGACTACTGGGAAAAGTTATATCGGTCAAAAAAAAGTTATACGTGTCCCGGCGTTTCGCTGGGTCACGTCTAGGAATCGAGATATATCGATTTGAAGTTAGTAGGTATCATATAGGGGAAATTGTCACGTTTGGGGGTCTTTTTTGACATAACTCGAGAACGACTAGCCCGATTTTGCTGAAACCAATTTAGAAATTAAGAATTACAATTCCTTTAATCTACTGATATAATATACTGAAAAAGTAACGAAAAAATAAAAAAATAAAAAATAAAATAAATATAAAATAAAAAAAATTAAATAAATAAATAAATAAAATAAAAATAATAAACTAAAATGAAAAAATAATAAAAATAATAAAATAAAAATATAATAAAATATAAAAAATAAAATAAAAAATATAATAAATAAATAATAAATAAATAATAAATAAATAATAAATAAATAATAAATAAATAATAAATAAATAATAAATAAATAATAAATAAATAATAAATAAATAATAAATAAATAATAAATAAATAATAAATAAATAATAAATAAATAACAAATAAATAATAAATAAATAATAAATAAATAATAAATAAATAATAAATAAATAATAAATAAATAATAAATAAATAATAAATAAATAATGAATAAATAATAAATAAATTATAAATAAATAATAAATAAATAATCAATAATAAATAAATAATAATAATAAATAACAATAATATATAATAATAATAAATAATAAATAATAATAATAAATAATAATACTAAATAATAATAATAATATTTATATAATAATAATAATAGTAATAATAAATAATAATAATATTATAATAAAATATAATAAAAATATAAAATTATAATAAAAATAATAAAATAAAATAATAATATAAAATAAATAAATAAAAATAAAAAAAAAATAAATAAAAAATAGAAAAGTAAAAAAAAAATAAAATCAATACACAATACACATGTCCAAATACATTTAAAACAATAAATTTTAGAGTTTATTCCAGTAAAAATATTTAAAAAAAATGTCTATGAAAAATCAAAATTCTTGTCAAAATGAGATACCTTTACTTAATTGTGAATAAAAGCGAAACGCGTTCATCGATTTTCATGATCTATGTCTCATTTTGTGCACAGATTATGTGATTTTACGTCAAAGTAATAAGACTTGACACTTTTTTCCGTTTTGAATTTTTCATGATTTCTTAAAATACAATTTTTTTATTTTTTGCGCAAAAATTATTTTTCTTCTTCATGAATTTATTTATAACTGCGAAACTATTGACTGTGTAAAGAAATAGTATAACAATTGTAGGAAAGGAAAATGTAATTCTTAATTTTTCTAAATCTGTTTCAGCAAAATTGGACTAGTCGTTCTCGAGCTATGTCAAAAAAGACCCCCAACGTGATAATTTCCCCTATATGATACCTACTAACTTCAAATCGATATATCTCGATTCCTAGACGTGACTCAGGGAAACGCCGGGACACGTACAACTTTTTTTTGACCGATATAACTTTTCCCGGTAGTCAGAGCCCCAGCGGATCACTGACCCCTAACATTTGTTGCACAGTGTAATTAATACCAATTGTAAAATTATTATTAACATAACACAGTGAATTGTAAACATTAATGTAAGAATTATTGCAAATTGTAATATAGATTTCGTCAGTAAACAGTTTTGTTTGTTTTTTTTTAATTTAACCAGTTTTTAAGTTGAACTGATTTTCTGAAAATACAAATATGAATGATAAGAATATTAACAATATTGGGGTCTATTCAATAAAATCTTCTATCGAAAGTTTTTGTTATTCTTTTATTTTTTGTATGAAATTTTATAACGGGAAAATAAAATTTCATACAAAAAATAAAAGAATAGCAGAAATTTTCGATAGAAGATTTTACTGAATAGGCCCTATTATTTATATGATAGTTACAGTGTAACAGTGAGCACCATAGAAGAAATTCAATAATAATAAGTTTGTGAGATATAAACAAATAAATATATATGTAATTCAAAAGCAATTAATGAGAGTGCTCGAATTTTATTTATATGAGGAAATCCCAGTATTGTCATGTCAGGGCAGCCGAGTTAAAGGATCCAACTATGGATCAAATCGAATCATCACGTCATCAACTGCATCGGGACAGTATAGTTTATTTTTTATATGATGTGTTAACGTAAATATAATTTAGGGAGAGTTGTGACCTGTCAGTTCTCCCTTCTGGAGATTGTGGGTGATGTATTGCAGGCACGCGATGTTTTAGGTAGATTTCATATAAAAATCTACCTATTGCAATGGGCTTCATCTCGGAATTTCGGAAAAATTTTTGTGCCAAACGACTATATATGAAAAGCGGAGACGAAAAAACAAAAAAAAAAAAAATGTATATATATATATTATATATATATATATATATATATATATATATATATATATATATATATATATATATATATATATATATATATATATATATATATATATATATATATATATATATATATATATATATATATATATATATATATATATATATATATATATATATATATATATATATATATATATATATATATATATATATATATATATATATATATAAACGATATGAGATATAACGAAAACGACCAGCACTCTCACGGTCGCATTTGTTGAGGTAGATCAAAAAAATTTTCTGTACTTTTGTGTTCTATTAATATCTTGGACAAGTTCGTGAATCAGCAAAATCCGACAAGTGGTTAAGAAACTAGAGGCTTTTTTCTGAAAAAAATTGATTTTTTAAAACCGTTATAACGGCCGTTTGGATACTAATATTTGTAAAAATTTAACAAATTTAGAATTTTTGGAATCTTTTTTATCAATTTGTTTTAAAAATAGACCTCTGCAGTTAGAGGTTCCTGAGTGAGCGGCTCCAACAAAAAAGTTTGCAAAACAAATTTTTTTTTTGAAACATCCGGCTCTCTCACGGTCGCATTTATTAGGCCAGATCAAAAAACCTTTTTTAAAAATGTGCGTTTTACTAATATCTTGGACAAGTTCGTAAATCAGCCCCATCCAACACATGGTTAAGAAACTAGAAGCCTTATACTAGAAAAAAAACTCTGTTTTTTAGATCCGTTATAACGGCCGTTTGGATTCTAATATTTTTAAAAACTTCATAAATTTAGAATCTTTAAAACCTCTTTAATCAGTTTCTTTAAAAAAAAGACCTCTGCAGTTGGAGGTTTCTGAGTGAGCGGCTCCAACAAAAAAGCTTGTAAAACACAAAATTCGTTTAAATCAACCGGCGCTCTCACGGTTGTATTTGTGGAGCCAGATCAAAAAACCTTTCTTAAAAATGTGTGTTTTATTAATATCTTAGACGAGTTCGTAAATCAGAAAAATCTGACACATGGTTAAGGAACTATAGGCTTTATCTAGAAAAAAAAGTGGTTTTTTTAATCCGTTATAACGGCCATTTGGATACTAATATTTTTAATATCTTCATAAATTTAGAATTTGTGGAAACATTTTAATCCGTTTCTTATAAATATAAACCTCTGCAGTTAGAGGTTTTTGACTTGTTGGCTTCAATAAAAAAGTTTGCAACAATCCCCAACTACAATTTCCAAAAACCTTATAACAGTCAATGTCAACCTTATAACAGTCAAAAAATAAAAGATTTGAATGGAAGAAATTAATTTTTTTTTCTTAGAAATAAACTGTTTTGATATTTTGCAGTAATTGCACGACATATGATATAGAGTAGGTTTGTGTCATAAATTGTCACACACATGTTCTGTGGTAGATTTGATATTTGTTTGTTGCAAAATTGGATAGATATAATTTTGCTTGTAGGTAGCTAATTTCCTTTTTAAAATTTGTTTGATATCTGTTTGAAATTAGTTTGTTTTGTTTAAACTAATCTGATACATCAGATTCTACTGGTACACAAAACTGTCTGATCTCGAAATCTACCTATTTCTAGCGGATATACGTGCTGCTTGGACTTTTTGTTTTGGTTATGATTCTAAGTTTTCTTGTTAGTGAGGTTCGTCGGAGAATTCACGCCCGCTGGAGCTAGTGCAGGGTGAATGTAGGTTCGCGTACAACACCAACTAGTAGACCTTCACGGTCTACTCGGCCTCTTACTACAATTTAACGGATCTTGTATTTCGATATTTAATCAAATGTTTTTTGTTAATTTTCGTTTATCAATGTGAAACAAATAAATTTTTTTTGTTAAACAGATATTGAAATAGAGTAAGTTGGTTCTGTGCTGGCATTGAATCATTAATAAGGTGCTTTATTTTACATTATAATTAAGAAAGAATGTACGCAATGTTAATACTTGGTTGAATTATAACCCTATGTCATTTTAATTTAATAGTAGGAGACGGTTAATTTTAATAATTTTTCTCTGCCTGTTTCATTTTTTTATACGGCAGATTTTCTTGTATGGGTAATATTTATTTGAAAAATGAGACTATTAATCACAACGATGACATAAATGGAGTCCTTTTACATAAAAAAGAATCGTTCTGTGAATTGATGCTAAAATATAAGTTTAGTTAAGTTTTTGCTTCGAAGTCGATTTTTAGTTTTGTATCGAGTCGATACACTCCTTCATTTTCATAATAGTATACTTTTTTTACATAAATTTTGAAACAAGATATCATTAGTATAAATGATATTATTTTTTTTAAAACCAGGATAAAAACTAAAAGGAAAAAAAAATTACAAATTTGAAAAGAAAATTATTAATAATGTGAATTTCTTTTGTGTACTTATAGATTTTGAAATGAAATTCATTTTTTTTGTAAAAACAACAAATTAATATGTATGATTAACCAAAGTGAAATATATATTACAAAAACTTGTGTGAAACATTTTAGTTTCAAGTTTTTTTTGAAACAGCTTTGTTTTTATTTTTTTAGAAAAATAGAAGGATTGTTGTTAGTTGATTATCTCGCCAATAAATATTGAAAACTTAACCAAGAAGGTAAACAGTGCAACGGGCGTAGAGTAAGGTAGTTTTGAATAATTGCCGTTTGTCGATGCCGCATGCATTTCTTAATAACAGGAAGTTTGGCACTTGTTCATGGATTAAAATGTTTTGGATTATAAAGTAGTTGCAATATGTGCAACTACTGTGAAACAAGGCTATATTGATACACATGCGTATTATCACATTGTCTGCTGAGGTTATATTTTAGGAATTTTGCGATAAATTTGAATCAATTCTGTTGCTCCTAAACGGACCAGCTGATTGTTTTTATTGGTCAAGAGGGTTTGACGTACTATAATCAAGACCTTAAGCTAAGTTTTTTTTAATTTATTATTATTATTATTATTCTTATTTTCTTTTATTTTATTTACTTATATTTCGGAGTTTTGCTTTATAATGACCAATTTATTTCATTGAATTACACATTTTCCTGATCCAGAGATCATGTGTTAAATTTGTTCATATTTGTAACATCCCTGTATAAACAGAAACCTGTTTATTACAACTGCTTTAGGCGCGTTGGACGATTATGTATGGGGAATATTTTATGTATTTGCTTGTGACGATCGTGCTGTGATAATCGTGCTAGATACATACTTAATATTAAATAAATATTAAAAGAAGGTAAGATAAATTGTAATCATTTGTTTCTTTTTCTTGATTCATAATTTTTCTTGATTCATACAATAATTGAAAGATACAAAGAACGCTGCTATTTTACAGTGTTGAGTTTTCACTTTTGCCAGCATTCCTAAAAATACTTAATGTTTAGGGTGCCGTACTTTGAAAAAGTAAAAACGGTACCCTATTGGTAAGACTTCGGTATTCGTTCCAATTTCTACAGAATCGATTTTCTTTTCTCACAAACTATAAGTGCTATCAAATTCAAATGTTCTACGGTTATAAAATGTATTTGTTTACGCCTACTGAAGACAGTTGTCTGCGACTGAAAAATTGCAAATATTTGTTTTCATCTATATTTTATAGACATAGCTCCTTATCTATAGTAAAATAAAAGTTTTTTTAAGGAATCAAGTTTGATTTAGAAAAATCGAAAAAGATTAAAATATTTAAAAAAAATTCAATAAATTATCGACTGCTTAATTTTTGAGATATTACCAAAAACGTGAGTTTTTTTTCTAGAAACATCTCCCCCCTTAACTTCGATGTTGTAAAGATTAAATGAGAAATGAGCGGTCGGCTCATAATTTAAAATGTTGTTTGAAGATTTTTGAGATGGTGTATGTAAGGTGAATTTTTTTCTAATCCAAAACCTGGCAACCTGGGAAATCTAGACCTGTTATATTTTTTGTTAGCAAATAGTCAAATTCATTATTCTTGTCAATAAAACAAAACGGCTGTCTGCCATTTTAATATGTTTTGGGTACTTTTGGGTACTTTTGGGTTTCGCCATCTTTGAAAACTAAATTTTTGAAAAATTTCATTTAAAAAGAGTAAAACATTTTTCAGCGTGATTTTTTTTAGTAATCCTTTTATGACCTTTTAAACACTTAAAACTAAAAAATATCCTATGAAAATAGTATTATAAAGCCTTACTAGTACCTCTCAAATAAAAAAAATTATTAAAATCGGTTAACCCGTTCGAGCACAATTTATCTTTAAACTTTGTCTCTAAAATTCTTAACAAAATTCGAGTCACCCTTTGTCAAAATTAATTAAAAAATAAAAAAAACACATATCAAGAAAATCGAAAATGGTCAGTTTCAAATTTTATATTTTATTGGCGTCTTGATTCGGTTTTTTATTAAATGTAAGTGCAAAACAACGTACAAAAAACAAATAATTAAGTTTATACTTCAAACTATTTATTTTCATTGCAAACAAGCCAGTTTTTGCTTTTTTTGCCTGTCAACGCGAAGTCATTTGTAATGACCTGAGGAGCACTTGCTGTCTTTGAAAAATACCAAATTTTTCTCTATCACAGATATAGTGTGTCATATATAAAGGCTATAAATCTTAATCGAGTGGTTCCAAAAATTATTTAATCCCGCAAGCTTCATCTTCTGCGGGTATTACATCTCAGTACATGAAAGAAACAAATTTCGAGATACTAATAGTACTTTAACACGATATTTCCGTTACGAGGGGATGAACAATATATTTTAATTTGAAAAAATCATCAAACATGGCATAACACATTCTCAACACGTTTAATCCTGTTTTATTTTTCGATTAGAAAAATTGTTTTGTCGTTATATCACAAAATTCATAAAAATTATATCAAGCAATAAAGAGGATAATGTTACTGTTTACATTAAAAATTGAAGATGAGAGTGGTTATATTTTGGAAAACATATTTTAGAAACAGAATCAGTGTTTATGTTTTTAATTGAATGAATAAAAAAATAGACAGGCAATTTAAAGTGGTAAAATAACAATAAAAATTTCACAGCTGAACTTGTTTTTGATTATGTGAAAAACGAAGGAAAGATCCTTAAACTTAATCCTTTCTAAAGCCTTTAACAAAGGCGACTATCCGAGATAACAGTTTGCATCCGCTCTAACAGTGGTGGTCTTTCAGAGTTTGAAATGACTAAAATATGTATTTTAGTACACCAGGGACTAATAACGATTTTAACAAATTCAGCTGTCATGGTATACCATACAGCTGTTGCGAATTGCCATGCCATGGTAAATATTAGAAGCTGATTGGTTCGGTAACGCTCCTACATGGAAAATAAATACAACAGCAAACGGTTTTGCACTTTCTTTTAAAGAGTTATTCATGCTTATTATATAGCAGTACAGTATTATCTAGAAAATATTTTATGTCAATTTTTTTCAAATGCTCTTGAAAAATTTAGCCTATTCGGCCTGATGAAAAACTGCTCATCTCAAACACATTTTTGTTTCGGATTACTTATTTTAAATTTTTGGTTTTTTGGGTGTGACAACCATACGTCCTTCAGTCTCTGCTATTGGCATAAAAGTTAACGTGTAGAGAACAAATTTTTATTTTGATCTTATTTGTAACGGGTTCCTCCACTTTGTGAAATTTACTACATCTATTTTTAGGTAGATTTCATATAAAAATCTACCTATTGCAATGGGCTTCATCTCGGAATTTCGGAAAAAGTTTTGTGCCAAACGACTATATATGAAAAGCGGAGACGAAAAAACAAAAAAAAAAAAATTTATATATATATATATATATATATATATATATATATATATATATATATATATATATATATATATATATATATATATATATATATATATAAACGATATGAGATATAACGAAAACGACCGGCACTCTCACGGTCGCATTTGTTGAGGTAGATCGAAAAAATTTTCTGTACTTGTGTGTTCTATTAATATCTTGGATAAGTTCGTGAATCAGCAAAATCCGACACGTGGTTAAGAAACTAGAGGCTTTTTTCTGAAAAAAATTGATTTTTTAAAACCGTTATAACGGCCGTTTGGATACTAATATTTCAAAAAATTTAACAAATTTAGAATTTTTGGAATCTTTTTTATCAATTTGTTTTAAAAATAGACCTCTGCAGTTAGAGGTTCCTGAGTGAGCGGCTCCAACAAAAAACTTTGCAAAAAAAAATTTTTTTTTGAAACAACTGGCACTCTCACGGTCGCATTTATAAGACCAGATCAAAAAACCTTTTTTAAAAATGTGTGTTTTATTAATATCTTGGACAAGTTCGTAAATCAGCCCCATTCAACACATGGTTAAGAAACTAGAAGCTTTATACTAGAAAAAAACTCTGTTTTTTAGATCCGTTATAACGGCCGTTTGGATACTAATATTTTTAAAAACTTCATAAATTTAGAATCTTTAAAACCTCTTTAATCAGTTTCTTTAAAAAAAAAGACCTCTGCAGTTGGAGGTTTCTGGGTGAGCGGCTCCAACAAAAAAGCTTGTAAAACACAAAATGCGTTTAAATCAACCGGCGCTCTCACGGTTGCATTTGTGAAGCCAGATCAAAAAACCTTTCTTAAAAATGTGTGTTTTATTAATATCTTGGACAAGTTCGTAAATCAGAAAAATCTGACACATGGTTAAGGAACTATAGGCTTTATCTAGAAAAAAAAGTGTTTTTTAATCCGTTATAACGGATACTAATATTTTTAATATCTTCATAAATTTAGAATCTGCGGAAACATTTTAATCCGTTTCCTATAAATATAAACCTCTGCAGTTAGAGGTTTTTGACTTGTTGGCTTCAACAAAAAAGTTTACAACAATCCACAACTACAATTTCCAAAAACCTTATAACAGTCAATGTCAACCTTATAACAGTCAAAAAAATAAAAGATTTGAATAGAAGAAATTAATTTTTTTTTCTTAGAAATAAACAATTTTGATATTTTGCAGTAATTGCACGACCTATGATATAGAGTAGGTTTGTGTCATAAATTGTCACACACATGTTCTGTGGTAGATTTGATATTTGTTTGTTGCAAAATTGGATAGATATAATTTTGCTTGTAGGTAGCTAATTTTCTTTTTAAAATTTGTTTGATATCTGTTTGAAATTAGTTTGTTTTGTTTAAACTAATCTGATACATCAGATTCTACTGGTACACAAAACTGTCTGATCTCGAAATCTACCTATTTCTAGCGGATATACGTGCCGCTTGGACTTTTTTACATTTCAATGTACAAACGGCTGCCTCAATTTGAAGTCGATGTCATATAATCGAAGAAATTGTAGTTTTCGGCAACCCAACCAAACATTACTCCAATCAACTCTGGCATTAACTCCAAATTATTTTTGATCTTTATTGAGCAGACGTTAATGAGAGCGACGAGTTTAGAAGGACCGTTCAAACGAGGTTGAACAAACAGTGTTGTCTTCAAGTGAATAAAAAATATTATAAACACTAAAGAAAACATTGATTTTTTGAGAATTTTTGTGATTTGGAATTCAGTAAAGATCACCAGCATGTAAATTCAAGAGATACTAGGATTAAAAGAGATAGAAAAGATGTTCTGACTATACAAGAATTTTTATTAGAACACAATTCAATTGAAGATATTGCTAATTTGCAAAATATTGTCACCGAATTGATTTCGACAGAAGAGATAAATTGTTACAATACACTGGCTGTTAGGATTAAAGCAACGAAAGCACTTAATGATAAGAATTTTGGTTTAATTAAACAATCCAAAAAATATAAAATAATTTCCTTACATGAAGTCAATAGTAGATTTAAGATTGGCAATAAAATCATTCCTGTTGATCCACTATTATTGTTCCAAAGAATTTGAGTCATAAAAAAAGTGACGAAGAATTGGAATGTCATTTAAAGTTTGAATAAGCGCCGTACCCGTTTTCTTTATTTGATGAAGTGGAGATGAGAAAAACGTATGCGTTATTCCAACTATTTGAAATCACCTTAGATAAAGATAATTCTGAATACATTATCGATGGCGGCATGCTTTTGTCCAGAATTAAATAGCCAATAAATGGCACATTGACAGCAGTTTTCCAGGAATAAATCCATTATTTGAGAAGGAATTTTGGTAATAATATTATTGTTGTATTTGATAATTATTATGAACAAAGTACTATGGTGGTAGAAATGTAGAAATACCAGTTTACGAAGGAGATACCTACGTCTATTAGTCAAGACAAATTTTTTTCTAACTATGCAAATTGAAGCAGATTTATAAACTACCTCATGGAGGTATTAGAAAAAAAATCGATCTAGTACTATCAAGGAGAAGCTGAAGCTGAATAATTAATTGTCGAAATAGCCGTGAGAGCTAACTCAACATTACAAAATATCAGTATAGCAGAAGAATTTGATATCCAGTCATTTTGACTGCAAGAGCTACAGTCGAAGAAGATATTACTTCGGTTTTGAAAAAACCTAAGTTTGCATCCATTAGCCAAAAGTGAAATTCTTATCCCCAATTTTTTTGGCATCTCTCGACGCTTTAGGACCTACTGATTCTAAAACAGCAAAATAAAATGTATGTCTGTCTGTCCGTACTGCCGGCCGTCACAACCGACGAAATCTAGAAAACTGCTGAAAACTTTTTTTCTAAAAATAGGTTTATTCAATGTGGGAAGAGCTGAATGGATGATGTGTTCGATAACTGTCCCGGAAGTGTGTCAAAAAAATCATCGAGTGTGTCAAAACAAGGAAATTTGCATATTTTTTGCTTAAAAAACGTTCATTTTAAGTGATTACGAATAGAAATATTGAATTTGAAGAAATCTTGATGGTCGGGATTGGTATGTGAGACCAAAAACTAGATTATTGCATTTTAAGTTTATCAAAAAAATGTTGTCAAGGGTGTAAAATAATGAATTATACTAATAACACTGCCATCTATTAGTTTGTATTTAAAGTAATTTTATCTTAATTGTTTGTATTGGTAGTACTGTTTTATAATATGATATAAATCGTAACTATGTTCAAGAGACTTAGTGTGTGTTCACCGAAGTAATAACACGCGTTTTTAGTCAACCTGAAATAAATATATGAATAAATAATAAAAGGAGGAAATTGCATCGAGTGTTTTATTTAAAATTGTTCTCCGGATTTCCAACCTTTTACACATCAGGTGTGGGGTATAGTATTAATTTTAATATAACAACCCATAATTACATTTTCATCGAGTGATTAATAGAATTAATTACGATTTTGTTTTGTTTAAAAAAAAAATAATATATTAAAAATGAGTCTTTCCGGTGAAGACTATTTTTCTGGAGACTCTAAATCATCGCCGTCAGAATCATCATCACGAAAACCTAGAAATAAAACTATTCATCGACGTGGAGAAGTTTCTTCTCATAGTTTGCATGATGATCATATAAATACATCGCCGAATTTCAATTGTGAAAGTTCATCGACAGCACCACAAATAAAAAAAGATCACATATCCTCGAATCCATCGAATTATTTTTCATCAGTATTACATCAAAATTTGGAGCAAATAAATTCACAATCGCATCATAAATATACATCACCACATCATCCACATCAAAACGTGGATTTTAGTTATGGACAACCATCGTCAACCAATGCAACTAATTATAATTCACAAAATCAATTTTGTCAACAACAGCCATCGTCGTCTAGTGCATTTAATTATAATTCACAAAATCAATTTTGTCAACAACAACCATCGTCGTTTAGTACAGCTAATTATAATTCACAAAATCAATTTTGTCAACAACAACCATCGTCGTTTAGTGCAATTAATTATAATTTACAGAATCAATTTTGTCAACAACAACCATCGTCGTTTAGTGCAGTAAATTATCAATCACAAAATAAATTTCATCAACAACAACCATCGACGTCTAGTGCAGTTAATTGTAATTCAGAAAATAAATTTCAACCACCGTCATATTGTGCAATGAAATATAATCAATCTTCTTAACATCAACAACCAATATCGTCCAATGTACCTACTAATACTGTAGAACCACCGAGGATAAATCAAAATCAATTTAAGTTTAATTATAATGATAACTTTTTATTAAATAATAATAATTTTAATTCTTTTCATAGAGATAATATAAATTCTGCACAAAGAGATGGATCATGTCAAAATAAAATCACACCGACAGGTTCGTTGTTAAATTATCGGTTATCTTCGAATGATATAGCAGAACTGATATGCGAATTTGATCTTGCTAAATGTTCCGTTCACAAGTTTGTATCGACCGTCGAAAGGGTGAGAAATATATATAATATAAATCATTTATTATTATTTCACGCCGCTGTTAGTAAACTACGAGGTATTTCGCGATTATGGTACGAATCAGTAATACTGAGTGTGTGCGATTGGCAAAGTTTACGTTTTCGCTTATTAGAAGAATTTGGTTATACTCGGGATGTTGTGGATATTCATACTCTATTGGCAAATCGTTGCAAGAGAACTTCGGAGAGTTATGTTGAATATGTTTACGAGATGCGTCGTATTGCCGCTGAAGCGAATTTGGATCAGTCAGCTGTAATAAAATATATTTTGTTAGGTTTAGGTGAAAGTGAACTTGTTCGTTCGTTTGCTGTGCAAAATATTACGTCGATCACTGAATTGTTATCACGACTACGTCAATATGAATCAACGATGCTTTCGAAAAAATTATTATCTATGCAAACTAGTGACGGTAATAGAAATCGTCCAAGTAATAAATCTTCAATTTCGAAATGTTATAAATGTCAGTCAGATAATCATTTCGCTCGTGATTGTAGAAAACGACTACAATGTTCATATTGCCATAAGGAGGGCCATTATGAAATTAATTGTGATAAAAAAAAAAGTGGAAAAAAAGATGACAGCAAAACAAAAAATGTTAGTCGTATCGAACTGTCAAATGATGGATTGGTAAAAACAGTTAAAATACATGACATCGAAATTAAAGCTTTTATTGATTTAGGTAGCGACGTTGTGTCAATCAAAGAAATTTTAGCTGTCGATTTAGGGTTAACATGGGATAATTGTCAAATAATTTTAAAAGGGTTCGGTAAAGGAAGCGCTGTTACATTAGGAAAAATTAATCAATTTTTATTTGAAATTGATAATATAAAAATCTCGTCGGAAGCATTAGTTGTTTCAGATTCTGATCAGAATGAAAATCTAATGATCGGTCGAAATGCGTTTAATAAACCCCAGATTGCAATTGTTAAGGCTCATAATTTGTTTAAGACCATCGAAGTGCCAAATGAGTCAAATCTACAAATAGAATTAAGTCGCACCGATAATGAGGAAATTAATTGTTCGCATTCTTCAAATAAAATTGAAACATCGTTGTCAGTTAAGATAGATAGTAGCACGCCGGATATTGAATTAGGTAAATCTTTCCTTGACAACACTTCACCGCAAATTAAAGAGTCTGCTGATACAGAAAATGATATGTCTAATTTAATTATTAATAATATTGTGAATTCCGAATATAACAACGTTCGCGTCGAGAATATACAAGAAGATTCTAATTGAGAATTCAACGAAACTTTAGAAAAATGTTTAAATAGTAACTTAGATACTCCAACGAATGATAGATTAAGAAAATTAATTAATAGTAGAACACCGGTATTAGAAGCAAATGAAGTTGAGCCCGCTTCATTGAATGTTTATAAAGTCGACATAGATGATGAGTGGATAACCGCTCTGCAGGAAACAGATCCTGAATTAGTAAATATTAAATCAAATCTTCGAAATGGTATAAAGACCAAAGCTGAGGAAAATTTTTGTCTTCGTAACGATCGATTGTATAGGATCACGAAAAACGGCAATTCTTTCGTTGTACCAAAACGGGTACGTAGCAGAATTCTACGAGAAACACATGATAATAAGAGGCATTTTAGCTTAGAAAAAACGCTTTCTCTTATTAAACAAAATTACTGGTTTAAGAAAATGCAATCTTATACAAAGAATTATATATCGTCGTGCAAGAAATGCTTGTACAATAAGAAAAGGGGTGGTAAGACAGGCATTGAGTTACACCCCATTGAAAAAGTTCCCATTCCGTGCCATACATGGCATATCGACCATTTGGGTCCATTTGTAAAAAGTACAAAAAACACAAGTCATGTTTTGGTTATTGAAGACGCGTTTACCAAATATGTTTTTCTTCGAGCGGTAAAAGACACCTCAACAAAATTTGTGATTAAAATGTTGAATGAGTGTGTTGAACACTTTGGTACACCAGTGAGGCTTATAAGCGATAAAGGTTCCGCCTTCACTTCTAAATCTTTTTCTGAATATTGCATCGAAAATAATATTAAACATGTTCAGAACGCCACAGCAACACCGAGAGCCAATGGCCAAGTAGAGCGCGCCAACAAAAGCATACTCAACTCACTTCGTACAATGACTGGAAATACTGAAGATCAATGGGAAAAATTGTTGAAGCAAGTACAGTGGTCTTTAAATTCATTTCCTAATTCCGTTACTAAATTGTCACCGCAACAACTTTTGTTCGGATATGTACCGCGCGATATTTTTAAGGATAAATTGTTGTTAGAATTACAAACGGAAAATATTGTCGATGAAAGGGAAAATGCAGTATCAAAGGTGATCGAAAATCGTAAGTTAGCATCGGGACGTATCAAAAATCATCAAGAAAAGTCAAAAGTTTATTTTGATAATAAACATAGGTCGCCGGATAAATATAAAATCGGGGATCTTGTCGTCGTGTTTCGTGAACCGATTTCGACGGGTCATAGTACTAAGTTGCAACCACGTTTTCGCGGACCATATAAGGTTGTGGATATCCTACACGGTGATCGATACCAAATTGAGGACGTGGTATCTACGCCAGGCAAACGTAGATTTTGTGGAGTTTTTGCCTCGGATAAAATGAAGCTTGTAGAGCTTTCTGCGGATGATGATTTTAGCGACGATGATCTGTCTACGAGTGATGATGAGAATTAGGGACAATTCTTATATTCAGGATGGCCGAATGTAAAATAATGAATTATACTAATAACACTGCCATCTATTAGTTTGTATTTAAAGTAATTTTATCTTAATTGTTTGTATTGGTAGTACTGTTTTATAATATGCTATAAATCGTAACTATGTTCAAGAGACTTAGTGTGTTTTCGCCGAAGTAATAACACGCGTTTTTAGTCAACCAGAAATAAATATATGAATAAATAATAAAAGGAGGAAATTGCATCGAGTGTTTTATTTAAAATTGTTCTCCGGATTTCCAACCTTTTACAAGTGTGCCAAAGGAAGATTTTTATTTATTATTTTACCCAGTTTTTTGGAAAATTAAATTATTTGTATGACATGAAATTACTTCGGTTTTTATTTTATTATTCACAGCTCTGAGATATCAAGACTTCGGTCTGGGTTAAGGATTTTGATATAGTTTTCGGCAAAAAACTTTTATGTGGACATGGTTTTTAGTTTTGGGCAGCGATGTATATCAAACATAACTCTTTGTTAAAGTACGAGTACTTTTTTATCTATCTCTGTTTAGAAATTTATTACAAAACTAACATGAACCATCAATACGATGCCGGAAAATTATAACAGATCATAAATTAACATAATTTAGTGAAAAGATGATATACACTCAGCAAACTACTCAAAAATCTCTCCATTTAGCGTTTCGAGAAAATATTACAAAATCAAAATTCATATTTTTTTCAAAATTCCAAAAATATTGTAAAAATTAAACTAAATCAAACTTTTTTCAAAATTCCAAAAATTTTCCAAAAATTAAAATAAAATCAAATATTTAAACTTTTTCTAAATTCCGATAATATTCCAAAAATTCTTAAAAATTCAAACTTTTCCAAAATTCTAAAAATATTGCAAAATTATTACAAAATCAAAAATTGAAACTTCTATCAAAATTCCAAAAATTATAATAAAATCAAAAATTTAAAATTTTTCAAAATTTCAAAACTATTCCACAAATTCTTACAAAATCAAAAATTAAAACTTTTTTCAAAATTCTAAAAATATTGCAAAAATTATTACTAAATCAAAAATTAAAACTTTTTCCAAAATTCTAAAAATATTGCAAAAATTATTACTAAATCAAAAATACAAACTTTTTTCAAAATTCCAAAAATATTTCAAAAACTATAACAAATTCAAAAATTTCCATGTCCAATTTCATTTTCAATTACATTTACGTCATAAAAACAGCTATATTTTTTTCCAAAAAATTGGCTAAAAAAATAAATGAAATCATTTTTTGACACACTTGACATTATTTTTTTGACAAACTTATAATGCCATAATTCTCTATAATAATAATAAAATTTCATGTCATACAAATTATTAATTTTATTTTTTTCCAAAAAATTGGTTGAAAAATAAATAAAAATCTTTCTTTTGACACACTTGACAACATTTTTTTGACAAACTTATAATGCCATAATTCTCAATAATAATAATAAAATTTTATTGAAACAAATAATTAATTTTATTTTTTTTTTTCCAAAAAATTGGGTAAAAAACTAAATAAAAATCTTTCTTTTGACACACTTGACAACATTTTTTGACAAAATTATAATGCAATAATCTAGTTTTTGATCTCACATACCAATCCCTACCATCAAGATTTCTCCAAATTCAATGTTCCTACTCGTAATCACTTAAAATGTAAGTTTTTTAAGCCAAAAATATGAATATTTGCTGTTTTTGACAAACCTAATGATGTTTTTGACACTTCCGGTACAGTTAACGAACACTGCGTTCTTTCGGGCCTGCCCCTTTGAGTATACCTATTTATAGAAATTTTTTGAAATCACTCCATCGGTTTTCCCTGCAGCGTAGGTAATGACGGCCGGCCGGACGGACGGCCGCTAGACAGACATACATTTTTTTTTGCTTTTTTAGAATCAGAATAGCAATTAATTTCTTTCCTTTCTGTAAATAATATAATTATCAGTAAATAGTTCAGTATTAACAGTACTATCATTTAAAAAGGTTTCATTTAAGCAAATGATATCATAACAACACGTCCTTACACATTGTTCAAAAAATCAATCGTCTTTGTTCTTAATCCATTAACGTTCTGAAAGTAAATTGACAATGAATTCATTGCAAAACTTTAGTTAAATAATTCAAATTACAAAATAAAAATACAAACAAAGAGATGAAACAAATCAAAAATTGATTTTATACACCACCACTAGCTAAGTATACACATATTTCCTTAAACCAAGCAACTCCTGCTATTATTTTAACGATATATTATTTTTAAGTAGATCTTGAATTTGTTCTTCAGATTTGATCTTTATAATTCTTGTACTATTGCTTTTGCGCACCAGAATATCATTTTTTTGCTCCCATACGTATTTAAATTTTTTATCAATTTTTATTTGTTTGGCCTTAAATAATAAATTTTTTTTAAACACTGTTAAATGATTGGTGATGAAATAGTAGATTTTTATACAAGTGGTGAAAACGTCTCTTTTTGCGTGACTGAACGGTTTGTCCACGAGACGCGATAGCGATAAGTTCAGGAACGCAAAAACGTTTTTACCACGCGTAGAAAACGCTATTTTTTCTACGCTTGTAAATATAAATGATAATATTTACGAATTTCTACTAAAAACTTACAAAACGACATATCTAAATTTGACTGTGTAAAAACTAAACAAGATTGTATAATTAACACTGTTTGCCGTTGGCACTTGGCGTAAGTTTTCAAATAACATAATGTCAATCTCTTGTTACTTTACGCAAATAACTTATTTAATAAGTTTAATAAAAAATTAAAGAAAACAAAGCTTTTTTTTAATTTTACTGTTACTCTATATATATTTCAGCTTGTTAGGCCATCTTCTGGAGTAATGATTGAATAGTTACAATAAAAATCTTATATATACAATTTTTTACAAAACAATACGGTAAAGAGAGAGAAAACAATAACAAAGAACATAATAAAATACTTAAATTAGCAGTTATGAAAAAATCTAATATTAAAAAGAGACAGATATTTTAAGAAATAAAACTATTGTAAAACTAAAATTAAAATGAAAACAAAAGGAAAATGGCAGATTTAGCCACATTAGCCGTGATTTATCAACGATTAACAGTTAGAGTGAAAACTACAAATAACCATTTGTGGTACAATAGTGAGTGCAAAAACCACAACTTGCTACCAAAATATACATATATTCGCTTCAAAACAAAATCTAAACTAGCGATACAAGCAATAAGTAAAGCTCGTCAATTGTGGAGAGATAGAACATCAAGAGGACTATATGCAGTTAGATGCAATATGAGCACACATCTGAAAATCGTTCATACGGAGCTAACGTCCAGATTACATCATGTGGAATTTGATATTTTTGATGCAAAAGTTCGAGCAGATGCAGAGGAAAAAGCCCACAAACAGTACGTTAAACAAACAAGGAAAATCGAAGCATTAATGGCAGAACATCAAGCACAGCAACTTCAAAGAGAGCCGGTTTTGGATGATAAAGAGCAATTCTATCCAAGATTCAAAAATTTTTCATCCACTAATTTTACAAAAGAAGAGGAAGAAATTTTAAGTCATGGTGTAAACTTTTCACCACCAGCGGAAACCACAATAAAAAATATGGAAGATCTAGCTATCGACGCAGAAACAGCTCTACAAGGTGAACCCATACGGTTAAAGGCAGCTTGCGCATTGAGAATTCAACAAGAATATGTGAGTACCAATTTAAATAAAAATCCCTTGAATTCCAATAGAATCATAAAATCAATTAGAGAAAAGGTTGTAGAAAATGACGCTATTGTATGTAAAGCTGATAAAGGCACTACTATAACAGTGCTTGATAGGTACGGTGACCATTTTTTGGAAGGGAAAATACAGGACATAAATTAATTAAAACTTTATGCTAAAAAAATAACGGCCCTCTGCTACCTACCTCAAGTAAAAGTGTGTTAAAAAAAATAATTATATAAGTTATTTATTATTATTAATATTATAAAAATTAAATGAATCTAATATAGTCCCTGGGCCTACGCCGATTTCATTTGGTGATTACCACATATTTTATACTTGGTGTAGCGCCTGTCCTTGACGAGTCCAAAACTTTTGTTCTGCCATTTTTCTCGATTCGGCCGCTTTTTCGTTCGGCAATCTCCGAAAAATGCCGATTGCCCTGGTCTTGTAAATTTCATGAGGGTAACCTTGTCCGACAAAAATTTGTCTGCTTTTGTCAAGTCCGACAGCCAAAATATACCAAAATGTCAGTTGTCGGACTCGACAATGGCAGACACATTACCCTCGTGATCTAAAGCAGTTAAAAAAATGTGGTAGCAAATTTACAAGATCGCGGGAAATCGGGTTATTCCTATCCGTTTTAATCGTTTCTTATCGTAAAAGGCGAATTTTAGTGCAATATCCTATCGTTTTGAATCGTTTTCAATGGGTTTTTAACTTATTTTTTTTTTGTTAATTCCTATCCGTGTTAATCGTTTCTTATCGTAAAAGTCGAATTTTAGTGCAATATCCTATCGTTTTGAATCGTTTTCAATGGGTTATTTCACATTATTTTATTTTCTGTTAATTAGTATCCGTTTTAGTCGTAAAAGCCGAATTTTAGAGCAATATACTATCGTTTTGAACCGTTTTCTATAGGAATTTCACAATATTTTATTTTGTATTAATGTAATGGATTTTCATTTTGATCGTTTCCTACCGTAAAAACCAAATTTTGATAGAATAACCTATCGTTTTGAATCGTATATTGTGTACAGAGAAATAAATGGAAGGCAGCTAAATGGTTATCAAAGACTTTGTACTATAGTTTTTCGTGTTTTAAAGGTTAGCGTTAGATAAATATCATTTAAATCCATTTGTACTGTTGATACGCAGTCTTTACGTACTGTTTTAAGATAGATGCTTCTCATCCCGCTTTGAATCAATGCGAATTGGTATTTATCAATATGTGGCAGAAATTCAATTAAAGAACGATGTTGCTGAAGCAACATTTAACTTGCATAGTGCTATTCATTTATGTGAATCTGTACGCCGAATTGCCCCTAAAGGGAAACATCCCCATTTCCCTATGAAAGTAATATTTTTAAGTCAAAGAGATTAATCAAAAGTCCAAAAATCCAGTTGTTCAAATAGTAGAAAACTTAATAAAGTGGTTGAATTTTAATAGTTAAATAGAGGAAGAGAACTCTTCAAACTCAGAACTGTGCTCATTATACTGTAAATCTCTTTTTGGTCGTGTTTCGTTAACACCGAATGTTACAAAAAGCACAAATGGAGCAATACCTTAAGGAACAGGACTTTATGAAAGTGATGTGAAAACCTATGTCCAATTGTTGCAGAGGCGTCACTTGGGTAGGGCTGGGGGGGGGGGGGGGCATTGGCCCCCCAAGGATCTGATACTATCAATACATCGATTCAATGGACCTACGCCGATTTCATTTGGTGATTACCACATATTTTATACTTGGTGTAGCGCCTGTCCTTGACGAGTCCAAAACTTTTGTTCTGCCATTTTTCTCGATTCGGCCGCTTTTTCGTTCGGCAATCTCCGAAAAATGCCGATTGCCCTGGTCTTGTAAATTTCATGAGGGTAACCTTGTCCGACAAAAATTTGTCTGCTTTTGTCAAGTCCGACAGCCAAAATATACCAAAATGTCAGTTGTCGGACTCGACAATGGCAGACACATTACCCTCGTGATCTAAAGCAGTTTAAAAAAATGTGGTAGCAAATTTACAAGATCGCGGGAAATCGACATTTTTCGAAGCTTGCCGAACGAAAAATCTGCCGATTTGAGGAAAATGGCAGAACAAAAGTTTTCGAACTCGTCAAGGACTAGCGCCTCACGAAGTATAAAATTTGTAATCATCAAATGAAATCGGCGTGGGCCCAGGGACTAATAACACACGTCTTTTTGACTAGAATACTAAGATTAAATACTAAATTTAATCTTATTTTATTCAAAGAAGTACCCAATTTTTTTGCTCGCTAAAGTAGCTTTCTAGTGTTTATCGGTTGTAATGGCTGGTCGGCTGACAGACAAATATTTGTTTTTGCTGTTTGAGAATCGTTAGGACCTAAAACGTTTAAAAATGCCAAAAAGTGGGGCTGGGATTTTGACATTTGGCTCGATATTGTAATACTTTAGACAAATTTTTGGGAAATCTAGAGAAATTATAAGAGGACATTTGCATATCAAATTAAGAAATAAGGGACATTGTACTGTCCTGTATTTGCGAAAAAATCTCAAGGGACAGCAATGCAAAAAACAGGACAGTCCTGTAAAATACAGGACGGATGGTCACCGTATTGATAGGGTTGATTACCACAACAAAGTGTTAGATTTTATAAAAGATAGTCGTGCCATAGTTTTAGCAAAAGATCCCACCCCAAGTTTTAAGTTATCCGTTAGTCAGTGTATTAGGGAGTCAAAAAGTGTGTTTCCAAATGATGGATGGAAATACACTATGATGAATGGTTTAGCCCCCATTCTTAATGGTTTACCTAAAATTCATAAGGAAAACACACCTATTAGACCTATTGTTTCTTATTGTAGTGCTCCAGCATATAAATTATGTAAAAAGTTGAACCAACTATTTTCACATCATACCAGCTTCTGTTCAACATATTCAGTTAAAAACTCTGTAGATCTAGCGCGAAAAATTAGTAGTTTCAATTGTGTTTCTAAGGCTAAATTAGTGTCCTTTGATGTAGTTAGTTTATTCACCTCAGTCCCAATTAAAATTTTAACAGATATAGTGTACAGGTTTATTAATGAAGATGTCTCTGATCCTTCTATTAGAGATGATCTAAAGAGAATTTATAGAACTTGCATCGAACAAAATTATTTTTGTTATGATTCAAAATTTTATAAGTTTTCTGATGGTCTTCCTATGGGTTCCCCTCTTTCACCTTTATTTGCAGATATTTTTATGAACCATTTTGAGAAACTTATACTCTCACCTTCTAACCCATTTTACCGTAATATAGTCTTTTGGTATAGATATGTAGATGATATACTTTGTTACTGGCAAGGTAAAGATAGGTTACTGGATTGTTTTTTGTCTTGGCTTAATACACAATTTTCATCAATAGATTTCACCTTAGAAACTGAGACCTTAGGCTCTCTTAATTTTCTTGATATAACAATATCTCAAATTAATTCCAAATTCGACTTTAGTATTTATAGGAAACCTAACTATACTGATTCTGTTATACCCGCGCACTCTATCCACCCCATTAATACTAAAATGTCAGCTTTTCATGCTTTTATAGAGAGATTAATTAATATCCCAATGTCTAATGCAAACTTCAGTAAGGAACTAAACACTATTCTTACGATTGCCTATAATAACGGCTATGACAAAAGAATAGTGTTTGGTTTGTTAAAGAAGAAACAAAGAAAAAAGCTCTTGGGTAGCATTTATCCAGTGAAGAACGCACCTTCATGGAAGTGGAGACGTGTGGGATATACTGGTAATGTTTGCTCAAGATTAGGTAATTTCGTTTCGAAGTATTCAAATATTAGGTTTGCGTTTTCCAATAAAAGTACAATTAAGAAACTTGTTTTTAATAATATACCAAAGACGGATACCCTGTTGAAGTCAGGTGTATATGAAATCAAGTGCAATGATTGTAGTTTTAAATATTTAGGCCAAACGGGTAGGTACTTCAAAATTAGAGCTAAGGAACATCTAGCTGCAGTAAAGTTAGGAGAGACGGATTCTGCTTTAGCTAACCACGTAATTGATTCTAACCATAGTGTCTCTATAGATAATCTCTCAATATTACATATTGAACCTAAGGGGAAAAAGTTAGATATTTTGGAATCTTACGAGATTAGGAAAGCACTGTACTTCAAAAAAGATATTTTAAACGAACAAACAGAAATCCTATTTTCTCCTTTGACAGATCCTGCGTTATTTCATAAATAACTTCAAAACGGGTTTTTTTTTGTTTTCTATTTTGATCTTTTCTCAAAAGTTTTATAACCTCTTAATCCCTTACTTTCTTTATTCATAAATCATAATGTTCGGTAATTCCTACAATATCAATATAATCTTAAAACAACAGTTTTAATTTTGGTTGATCTTGTAATCTTATTCTTGTTTTATAATTGGTTTCCTCCTACTACGTCAATTTTTTCTTTCATAAATTTTAAATATTTTTTCTTTTAATTATCCTTTTATTTTGAACAAGATACTGCATTGGAAATTTTTTACTTTTTATAGATTACTTCAACTATTTGGGATCATAAAACATAAATATTTTTTTCTGGAGGATGGACCATGGGATTCAACACTTTTGTTTTCATTTTAATTTTAGTTTTACAATAGTTTTATTTCTTAAAATATCTGTCTCTTTTTAATATTAGATTTTTTCATAACTGCTAATTTAAGTATTTTATTATGTTCTTTGTTATTGCTTTTTCTCTCTTTACCGTATTGTTTTGTAAAAAATTGTATATATAAGATTTTTATTGTAACTATTAAATCATTACTCCAGAAGATGGCCTAACAAGCTGAAATATATATAGAGTAACAGTAAAATTAAAAAAAAGCTTTTATAATGGCCCTGATTCGAAGCCACGTTATTATTTTTGGTTCACTATGTGAATCAAATTGGACCTTTATTACAAAATATGTTGCCACGGGATACAATTTCCCCTTAGCGAATCATAAACTTTGGGAATCTCTTAATTGGAGTAATTTATCTCAACATTACAAATGGGAAAAAAGGAATAATTAAACAAAAATTAATATATTTAAAATCAGAAATACCTTAAATTATAACTGTTGATTGGTGTAACCACTAACTTCCAGTATGATGTCCTATTTCCCAAGGTTTAATTTCAAAAAAAAATTCAGCAGCATCTGATGTTAGCTTTTAATTCCCTTCCTTAAATAGTTTTATAGCTTGTTTACAATTTCTCAGCAAATTATTGATAAATATATTGAAATGTTCATTTGTGTGTACTACAGGCATTTGATCTCCATGTTTAAAATAAATCAAACGTAATTTATGATATGTATCACTTTATTATTTTATTTTCGTTTCCAGACACATATAATTTGAAACACACTATTCAAAACTTCATAGAACATTTTTTTGTGTGGTTAAACATAGCATTACAAAAATTTGATATAATTATCAATGAACTTATTTTTTTACTAAACATAAAGATGTTTAGAACAAACTTTAACAACAATCTAAAATTATGTTTATTTCTTATTTTTAGTATAAAAATATTTGTGTCGTTATTGACACAAAACTGAATTGTTTTCTTCTTTAATAACAAAATCGGAATTTTTTAAAAAACTGAATTAAACATTTTGTTTGAAGAACAAAAATGGAATGAATGTTGGAAAAATCGAAAAATGTGATTTTATTTTCTTTGACATCTTCCGATGTCAAAATAAATCGTGTAATACTCAAAATTCAGCAAAGATTAGTAACGACATCTGTTCGTTAGAATTGGAAATAAAATTGAGTACGTTCGTTTGCTTTTTATAGTATATTCGAAATTTAACTAGCAGTTAAGTATTAGAAAATTTTAAAATTATTATTAATGTAAAAAATGAACGGAAACTAATGAAATACATTTTTATTGAATTAGAAAACGAAGATGAATTTGGTTTTATTATTGTTTTGCGAATATTGCGAACGTTACACCATGAATTCAAGGTAAAAACCCAAGATTTTTACTCTTGAAATCACAAAAACGTCGCCACCCCCTCTACGTCAGAAACCATCGAACTACTTCCCACAACTAATCTGTATCTGGGATCGAGATACCCACAGTCACTGGCGTCAAGACCGATGACCGGTTCCAACACTCATGAAGTCCCTAGGAACTTCACTGAGTACTGAGACCGACCATCCATCCGAACGTCAGCACTATGGACACCCCGATACAACCAGTAAGTATGACCCGGGAGGTGTGAACCCCAGAGACGACAACCAGCCAGAGGAACGACCCTACCTAACGAAAAGACATCATTCCCTGATGTCTTTCGCGTGATGGACTCCAAGATTCTTACCGCTCATATCTGTGCACTCATAGAGTACATTCCCAATCTTAGTCTTAATCATCACAGGTAAGAACTTTGGAGCCAATTTTGCCGAGAATTTTTTTGTAGCGTCACTCAAATGATGTTGCCGTACAAACACACGTTGTTGTGGTTGAAAAGTCCGTAATTTAGATCGCAGGTTGTACTGATGTTGCGATTTTTTGAAAGCTGTTTTTAAATTTCCCTGAACCCGGTTCCGAAGCAGAGTCAAATGATCAGAACGTTCTAATTCCTCACCAGCATCTTCACCAAGCTGGTGTAGTGATCTCAACAAATGGTAAGTATTTCCATCCGAGACTGGATGTTGACCAAATAATAGATAGTACGGTGAGTACTTGGTAGCAGAATGTACTGCAGCCCGCAGTGCATATGCGATTTCACCAATTTGTGAGTCCCACTTGGTATGTTGACCTTTTATGAACGCTCGAATTGCTGCTAGAACTGACCTATTGACCCGCTCTGACGCGTTGCTTTGAGGACTATAGACACCGGTCCTAATGTGCTTAATGCCGAAATCTGACAAGAGACTTTGAAAGTTCCTACTAGTGAACTGTTTGCCATTGTCACTGTGTAGAAACTCTGGTACCCCATATGTAAGAAACACTTCATTCCTTAGAAAAGCATTCACCTTCGGTGAAGTTGCGTTTCTAAGTGGTTTCAATAGTACAATTTTCGTAGCATGATCCAGAACTATCAATAACACCGTATTCCCAAGTGTAGAATGAGGATACGGTCCCAAAAAATCTATATAGACTCTCTGCCATGGACGTGCTGTTTCGAATTGATATTGCATCGGAGGACGCAATATCTGATTCGTGGCTTTTGTTTGTTTACATGTGTCGCAGGACACAACATAGTTGTGTACCTGTGACGCCATGCCCGGCCAATAATAAAGACGTCGAAGTAATTCTAAAGTCTTTTTAACACCCCCATGAGCAGCAGTACTATCATCATGATGTTTCTGAATCATGTTTGAAGTCATCGGTTTTGGTACCCAGAGTTTCCACACAGGAACATCGTTGGGTATTGCATCAGGTTTTGGCTCAATACGTATGTATAGCTTATCATCCACGACTTTAACTGATGGAAAGTCCTTAGGAGATGATTGAACTTTAGCTATCATATCCGTATATTCGTTGTGCCGATAACCTTCATTGTCGATTTTAATGTCGTTAATGTGATGTGTTAATGCTTCCGTCAATTCCTCGTGTGTATCGTCATAAAGACGAGATAGAGCATCAGGGACTATATTTTGGGTACCTTTTTGGTGGACAATGGTAAAATCCATATGTTGGAGTTTTAGGCTCCACCTAGCCAGACGACCACTCAAGTCTTTCTGTGACATAAGCCACTTCAGACTTGAGTGATCAGTCACAATTGTGAATCGGTGACCTTCAACATAGCCCCTGAATTTCTTCACACTCAGAATTGCCGCAAGACATTCAAGCTCAGAAACCGAATAGTTTCTTTGAGCTTTGTTTAGCTTCTTCGACATGAAGGCTATCGGACACTCTTGTCCGTCAGTATCAACCTGATACAACACACTACCTACCCCTGTCAGACTCGCATCGCATCTAATAAAGAACTCTTTATTATAGTCAGGGTTTACTAAAACTGGTGCTGTAGTCAGCAATCGTTTTAAATTTTCGAAAGCAGCTTGCGCTTCCAATGTCCATTTCAATTTCCCCGAACTCTTCTTTAATAAATCTGTAATTGGTGATACCACACTTGCATAATTTGGTATGAAACGTTGGTACCAACCAGCCATTCCCAATAATCTCCGTATTTGTTTCACTGTTGACGGAGCTGGATACTCAGCAACAGCTCTTACCTTGTCAGGGTCTGTTCGTAGACCATCTTCACCAACCAAAAATCCCAAGTATTTCACCTCTCTCAGAACAAATTTGCTTTTCTTGAGGTTTATGGTTAACCCAGCCGCTCTTAACAATGAAGAGACTTTGGACAGCAATTCCATATGTTCCTGGAACGTGGAAGAGACTACCAATAGATCATCTAAATAAACAAAGACATTTTCGTGATATTGATGTGGTATCACTTTGTGCATTAGCCGACACATTGTCTGGGGAGCATTGCACAATCCAAAGGGCATAACCCGGAATTGATACAATGGACGACCAGGCACTGTGAAGGCTGTCTTGTCTCTAGATGCTTCTGCCAGAGGAATCTGCCAGAAAGCATCTTTGAGATCAATACTGGAAATGTACTTTGTGCTATTTAGACGACCTAGTAAGCCATCAATCAAGGGAAGTGGGTATGCGTCCTTTTTCGTTAGTGAATTGACACGACGGCTATCAATACATAATCTGTTTTTACCAGATTCTTTTTGTACCAAAACCACTGGCGAGCACCAAGAACTGTTACTCTCTTCGATCACGCCCATTTGAAGCATTCGGTCAAGTTCGGCATAGACCTTTAGTTGAACAGCCGGCGATGTGGGATAATGTCTCTGTTTAACAGGTGCATTATCACCAACATCGATGACATGTTCAACCAAAGAAGTCTTTCCGAGTCCAGACACTTCAAATGACGGGAAAGAATCCTTGATCATATCCAGTTCATGTTGCTGATCAGTGGTGAGGTTATGTGTATTTAAAGGTTGTAGCTCTGTACGAGTCAGTTCACTAACAAAAGAAGGAACAATACCGAATTTCTCCCAGAAATCTATGCCCAGGTAGAGCTCTTCTCGTAATCCAGGGACAATATGAAACCGCATTGGTTTAGTGGAGCCATTCACAGTTATTGGAATTTCAATGTAACCTAAAATTTTAATTGCAGTACCATCTGCCGTACGAATACACGAAGTGTACTTACGGTAAGTTGTACCTGCTGATTCCAATAATTCCAAGGAATTTCTTCCAAGTATAGTGATTGACGCTCCACTATCCAATAATCCTGCGATATTTTTGTCCAAAATCCTTATTGTCAATCGCGGCCGAGGATCCTTTGTTTCTGAAAGGATAGATGAAATACAAGCTTTACGAAATAATTTCCTCATCCTCCAATATCTGATGTTACGTTCAAGACGTCTAAAATACGTTCGATGTAATGGGTTTCATTGGTGGTTGCCGATCGTCCTGCGTTCCTACATCTCTCGTCGCTTTCTTCGGGCTCATTGGATGTTGAACCGAGGGTACCATCCCCGAAGCATGTACTCTCGGACGGTAGTTTAACGACGGGTGACAATATGAACAATTTGCATAAATTACATCCGGCTTGTTACATTTCCAACAATACAACTTAATTCTATTCTTAGAGCACTCAGGAGCTCGATGACCATTTACTCCACATCTGAAACATACTATTGGTTGTCTGGATATTGATGGACCAGGTTGAATGTTATCCGATGCTATGCCAGGTCGCTGCAATATCCGTCTCTGTGTTGAATCCACCGCTTCAATATATCCATGTTGTTCTGGTTCAGCCTCCACTTCGTAATCATCCGTATGCTGTAGCTCGCTAATTCTTAAATTTGATGTTCTGGTCGGAACTGGTGTGGAACACAAACGTTCAAACTTCTGACATAAAGTCCGAAGTTCATCAATAGAATGTATTGTTGCAGCCAGAGTAGCGTTTTTGAGCTCCACACTCAGTCCCTCCCGAGCAATCTCTAGCATTTCACGGTCAGCAAATGGACGTGCTAAGCGACGGTTTAACGAACCAATCTCCACTAGATATTCGTATACGCTCTCCTTTAACTTTTGTTTGCGGTTCAGAAGAACGCGCAAAATCGCCTTATCATCAGTGAGCGTACCGAAGGTTTGTAGGAGTCCCTCCCTTAGCACTGGATAGGTCACCACCTCATATTCATGAGTTAAGTTCAAATAGTATCTGTCGGCAGCCCCCTTGAGATACCGTGGAACGATAGACCTAAGGTCGTCCCAATTCACACGGTCCCTCCTGGCAGCCGCCTCAACTCTGTGAACAAACTCATGAACATCAGGAGAGTGACCATCTCCTGTGAAGGTTGGAACCCAATTTGAGTCATAACGACTCAAATTGTTCCCACGAACCCCTCGGTACTCCACTGGTGCTAACGCTGGAGCCGCGTCACGCCATACCTGAGGAGGTTGGTTGTATGGTGGTGGTGCTGTAAGTGGAGCTTGTGGATATACTGGAAGTGGTTGTACCTGTGGTACTGATGGATAATTTAATTGTACTTGCGGTTGTACTAATGCTGGATTATTGTGTGTGTGTTCAGATTGGAGTGATGGACCCAATTGTGGTATTGCGAAGTCCACTGCTCTCAAACCCGATTGCTGAAAATAAGTCGGTGGTAATTGTTCCGAGCGTCTCTGTTGTTGATGATTTGTACGATTCAGACTATTTATTGTCTCAGTTATTGGCTGTACTGGGATCGGTGTGGATCTCTCACCTGGTTGAAAAGCAGGTGAAGCAGATGGAGCAGATGATACTCCTGGTTTACTCTGCAATATTGGACGTGTTGACAACGATCCTATTATATTCCAAGCGCGTGACAATTGTGAGATGGCGTAGGTGCGGGCTTCTTGCAAGTCATTGCGAGGACCCAACCTATTCATCCTACCTGTGTAATGCAACACTCGATTCGCCAAACCATCTAAGAAGGTCTGATTAATCGGTGGCCGAAGTCGACGTACCTGATCTAAAACAAGTTGTGCTGCCTGCACCACCATTTGAGATTCCTCGATCAAATCTCTCGCATGATACACTGTTATTGGAACTGACCCATGATCTCCATGGTTTCGCAGTTCCTCTGCCCAATTGACCCCCCTAAAGTCCACACCCCGAATCAAACATTCGACTTGCAGTTCGGTGGGTTCCAAACCATAGAACGGATGGTCAACGTCTAACTGGCTTGACATTTCGATGGTAAAATTTATAAAGTCCAGAATTCGAAAAAAAACACGTCAATAATAATAACAAAACCAATTCCAACAAAAAAATGTAGCTAGTACGCTGTAAAAGTGAAAATAATGAAAAACGCAAAACAAAAAAAACCACGAACGCCCAAAAAAAAAATTTTTGTAAAAACAAACTTGTAAAGGAACAAAAAAAAAACCACTGTCGCCGCTAATCTTTACTTCACCTTTCACAAAAATTCCTATAATATTATATATAAAAATATAATTTATTTATTTAATTTCAGATATACTGAAATATATATATATACCTAAAATTAGTTATTGAAGATAGCACCCCTAAAATATATTTATTTATTTTTTTAAAAAAAAAAATTGAAAAATAAAATATATTCAAAAGAATGTTTATTTATCGGATGCACCGTCTTAACTTTGATTTATTTATTTTTTTTAAAAAAATGAAAAATATTTATTTAAATCTTGAAGTACTCGCTTATTTAAAAAAAATTATGTATTTACTTAAAAATTATTGATTCCTAAATTTAATTTATTTAATAAAAATTTTTATTTATTTATTCTCAAAAATTTATTGTTTTGATTTAATTTATTTTTTTATTTAATATATAGATAAGAGATTCCCAAATTCAGACTCGTCTGGAGACAACATAAAAGTAAGTATGATTACAATGACCATTTTATTTAGTATTTGAATTATCGCGTTCGCGAGCCCACTCCAACAATGCATGTGAGAACCGACTAGAAAAGCCCTAACGACCAGATTCTACAGACCAGTTTCTCCCCAACCTAACAAAAACAATCGCAACTGTCACGATTAGACCCTAGGCCCATTTCTACTGACCCAGCTGCGGTTGTTCTACCTAAAAATAAATTATCATTAAACTAATGCCATAGTCGAAGAACGCTCTCGAACACCAGACTCCAAATCCTAAACTCCATGAAAATTGTCTATTGTAAGCTAAATGTAAAAGTGGAAAAATTTTGAAGTTGTGTGAGGTGAAGCCTCGATCCTGATAAAAAAAATAGATTGGTTCTCCTCTTCATTTCGTTAAAGAAGCTTCTGTGCAGGGAATGGTACTACTGGTTTGTACCTAAGTACAAACACAGCAGTAGTCATTCCCTTATCACCAGAAAACTCCTTCTGAAATGAAGAGAAGAAACCAATGAACTTCGATCGCATGTCCATAATGGACAGAGGCGATCTAAGAACATAATTATGTTAAGGGGATAAGCCCCATGGATGGCTTGTTAGGCCTACCGCTGAAGAGAGAATTATATTTATACACTAATACAACATATACACTATCAAAAAAAAAATAATTTACAAAAAAAATTGTACAAATATTGTACATAAATTCAATAAATAAAAAAAATTTAAACCACAACTGGTTTACCCAAAAATTCATATATAGAAACCAAAACTGGTTTATCAAAACAAATAAAAACTGGTTGACAACGCCCAGTTTCATCCGCGCCAAAAATTATGACTCATATAATTCAAATATATAAAAAAAACCCTACAAAGCCCCAGGTCCCTGTTTCGGCGCCAGTTATTATAATGGCCCTGATTCGAAGCCACGTTATTATTTTTGGTTCACTATGTGAATCAAATTGGACCTTTATTACAAAATATGTTGCCACGGGATACAATTTCCCCTTAGCGAATCATAAACTTTGGGAATCTCTTAATTGGAGTAATTTATCTCAACATTACAAATGGGAAAAAAGGAATAATTAAACAAAAATTAATATATTTAGAATCAGAAATACCTTAAATTATAACTGTTGATTGGTGTAACCACTAACTTCCAGTATGATGTCCTATTTCCCAAGGTTTAATTTCAAAAAAAAATTCAGCAGCATCTGATGTTAGCTTTTAATTCCCTTCCTTAAATAGTTTTATAGCTTGTTTACAATTTCTCAGCAAATTATTGATAAATATATTGAAATGTTCATTTGTGTGTACTACAGGCATTTGATCTCCATGTTTAAAATAAATCAAACGTAATTTATGATATGTATCACTTTATTATTTTATTTTCGTTTCCAGACACATATAATTTGAAACACACTATTCAAAACTTCATAGAACATTTTTTTGTGTGGTTAAACATAGCATTACAAAAATTTGATATAATTATCAATGAACTTATTTTTTTACTAAACATAAAGATGTTTAGAACAAACTTTAACAACAATCTAAAATTATGTTTATTTCTTATTTTTAGTATAAAAATATTTGTGTCGTTATTGACACAAAACTGAATTGTTTTCTTCTTTAATAACAAAATCGGAATTTTTTAAAAAACTGAATTAAACATTTTGTTTGAAGAACAAAAATGGAATGAATGTTGGAAAAATCGAAAAATGTGATTTTATTTTCTTTGACATCTTCCGATGTCAAAATAAATCGTGTAATACTCAAAATTCAGCAAAGATTAGTAACGACATCTGTTCGTTAGAATTGGAAATAAAATTGAGTACGTTCGTTTGCTTTTTATAGTATATTCGAAATTTAACTAGCAGTTAAGTATTAGAAAATTTTAAAATTATTATTAATGTAAAAAATGAACGGAAACTAATGAAATACATTTTTATTGAATTAGAAAACGAAGATGAATTTGGTTTTATTATTGTTTTGCGAATATTGCGAACGTTACACTTTGTTTTCTTTAATTTTTTATTAAACTTATTAAATAAGTTATTTGCGTAAAGTAACAAGAGATTGACATCATGTTATAAACAAGATTGTATTTATATATATGTAACATTTTTACCAGTGTAAAATAATGTTATTATTGTGTTCGCCTACAGATGGAATAATAACAGGCGAACACAATAATAACATTATTTTACACTGGTAAAAATGCTATATATAAATACAATCTTGTTTATTTTTTACACAGTCAAATTTAGATATGTCGTTCTGTAAGTTTTTAGTAGATGAATTTGACAATATGAATAATGAAAAAAGGTCATATATATTCACTAAAAACTTTTACAGATATTACAGATATTATTTTTACCGACTGGAAGTCATCGTTTAAAGTAGAAGTTTAAAAAATTGTAAGTTTCAATTAAAAACAAATAAAAATAAATTTTTTAATAAAATTTATTTATTTATTTAATAAATTTTATTTTTATTTTTTTTTTGGTGGAAAGAACTCAGAGAATTTATTTTATATCTGACAGTTAATTATCGGAGAAAATAATTATACGATATATCTGATACAAATTTTATTTTATCGCTCCGATTTCTCCGAGATAGAAAAAAAACACACTCATTATTAGTTTAATTAATTAATTACACACAATTGATATAATGATTAGTTTCGATTCGATTCGATCAAAATATTCAATCCCTTCAAAATACTGCGATATTGACAGAAATAAACACAGCAACCGAAACAACAACAGAAACAGTAAATCAAATTCAATCTCAAATATTTAATCAAATATTCAATCCTTTAAATAACCACCACCTGCAGGCGACCACCGAAACTTATTTACTTTTAGTCCTAGTGACTGAAAACATTTTCAGTCACTACTTAGAAAAAAAAAGTTTCCCTTTCACATAGGTTTTACTATATGCGTAGTTCTACAAACATAGGAATTTTGGACGGCTCTGCTTATTTCGTATATTGATATGAAAAAAAAAATTTTTTTGCAAATGAAATTTGTAAACCTAAACTATGCCTAGCTGGTCATTCAAAATAAACCCGTTTCGAAATATATTTCTTACAAAAAAAATTATTCAAAACGTCAAATTCTCAGTCCACTGGCGTGTCCCACCTTGAAAATTAAAGCTGGTAAACTAAATAATTAATGATTCTAAGTGTGTAGAGACAAATTTACACTGTAGTAATAGTTTTGAATAACAATGCTTTAATAATGTGTAAATAATCATAATATTACTCTATAGTTCATATAAGATATATCCTATTAAGGTTTGTCCCACCAATTTGTTATTATTCTCCTGCCCAATCAAAACACATTGAAAATATTGGAAATTCATATTTCTATCAAGTTATCGCTCGTCACAGGAATTAATTAAAGTTCAATAAATATAATATTGCAAGTGTTTTACTTAGTCCGAGGTTTTATCAATCAAAACAGTCATCATTACTAGCAAGTTCGTGTGTTGTCCAGTCAAATTATTAGTCCCCTGGCAAGTTTTTTCGTAAAAAGGATTTTAATTACAGGTAATTTTGTAGTTTTATACGTCGTGAATATGTATTGCCTTGGTATAGAATCCGTTTATTTTTTTTTAGACGTAATTTTGTCATTTTTAAGCCAAATACTAATAAATTTTCAGTCCCCTGGTCTCAAAGTGACTTAAATATTTGGGATTTTGACTTCAATGGATGTTCATTTCGTATTTAGAGATAATATTGAGATAATTTTGAGTTTATTTAGGAGCAAGAAGGATTTTTTTTATTGTGACTCTTGTATTTTTTTTTTGACGGGCTACATTCAGAAAAGTGGAAACAACGTCATCAACTTTAACTAAAACTACTTGCCAGAACTTATACGCCTAAAACTTGTCGTGCCGTAATTAGCTCCATTTTCTTCCTTCGTGTGTAGAACTACCCATATATTAAAATGACATTTTAATAGCTTGAAGTAGAAAAAAATCATTATTATCACAACTTGACGAGTTATATTAGATACATCAATGGAAGTTGGCGGGATGTCAAGAAACTTGAATATTTCAGTAGATAAGTTTTGTAAATTTTCACCATCGTTTACTGGAATTCCATGCAAAACCAAATTTAGATGATTAGCTTTTTCATTGAGATGATCCGCCGAACGTTCAATATTGAATATTTTGGTTTTCAGCTGTTTATTTTCATCTTCAAGCAATTCCAATTTGTGGCTGTTTTGATCAATTTTTTTAGCCAATTTTATAATACTATCGAATTTGAGATTTAAACTGTTTATTGACGAAACTGGTTTAATGGTCTTGGCGTTTATTTAATGAGGTTAGTTCTTTACCAAAAGAGCTTAACGAATGTTGTAAGTCATCAACAGGTTCATCCATATCATCACTTAAGTTTATTTTAGAAGATTCAGAGATAGATATATCTTGACAGGAGGCACATTTTCATTGCAAGACTCCGGATTCAATATCTGATATAATCGAAACTGAAAACCAGCACACGATAAATGCGACTCCAGGTTGCATACGGCACATTTCACACCTTTTTTATTTCTAGAAATTTTGCTGTTGCAAGTTGTGCGTACAGGCTTATCACTAACTATTTACTATTTGTATAACCAAAACAGTAATTAAAAACACAATGTTGATAACTTTAATATTACAAAATAAGAAATAACTTTTAACAAATAGATTATTCAGCAATTATGCGAACGTTTACCTGTTCAGTGAATGAACTGAAGGTCTTTGAGTTTTGTTTATTTTGGAGGGGGATTTGATTAAACTTTTAATTGGTTTAACGATAAATAAAATTAAAATAAAATATTTACGATTGGTTTAACCGAAAAAGTTATAATAACGGATCATGACTTCTAACTTGAATTAAAAATAAATGGGAGAGATTGATTTGAACAGTGCTTTGAATTGGAAACCCCCTTAAGGAAACCAAAAACTTGTGATAATAATATAAATGAACATAATATTGTGAAATTTAAAATTATTAATAAGCTTAAAAGTGTTGTAATAAAGGCGCATAGAAAATTATAACCAAAACTATTTATATGTGAAATAATAAATCCTGATAGTACAACACATCAAACCAACATAATGATTTTAAGTGGGAGTACGTTAAAAATAGTTGTTGTGCTAGTTTTAGTTCAAAAGTAAATTTTAAGTTATTTATTTATAAGAAAACTTAACTTATTCTGTTTTAACAAACAGTCTAACCAATGTGTCTGGAATTCGTTCTCGAAAATTCCCGGAAAACTTTAAACTGGGAGTCGCCACAGCAGCATATCAAATTGAAGGTGCTTGGAACACAGACGGTAAGTATTATAATTAGAGATTAAGGAATCGTAATGCTGATGTTACTTGATCAATTAGGACTATTCACGTAACAATCATAGCTGAATAGCCATAATTAATCAAGTTCGGCTTGAGAGGAGTTTATAGATTCATACGGAAGATAAACACAATAAGATTAACAAACTAAGTGGAAAGAAGACATGTCATTTATGTAATGCTAAGCCTAAGCACATATATACTGTGATTCTATAGAACTTAAATTTTTTTTTTATTGGAGGACCTTGAGACTTGCAGTTCAAGTAGCACTGCGACCTGAAGGTCTATTCTGCTTACCCTGATTGTTTTATTAGTCAGTCGTCGTCTATGCCGTTACTGGTTGTATTCTGTAATCCGAGTTGAGACTTTTAACAAAATGAATTAGCTCAATTGGAGTGACGTTTTGTAGTAGTGGAAGTATTAGTCTTCTATGACCAAGTTGGTTGTATCTGTGCCAAGAGAGTTAAGGACAAATGATGTGTTCCATCGTTTCCGCATCCGAGTAGCAGAATCTACACCTGTCGAAAACAACAAGGCCCATTTTGTTAAGATGGTGGTTTAAAGGACCATGTCCAGTAACGCACCACGTTAAAATTCTTAGAGACTCTCTGTTTAAGTCGATTGTTTTTAAGGGTAAAACAGGAAGGCTACCTAGAACTTAAATTAAATTGGTTAGAAAATATTACAACAATTTCACAAAAATATAAATTTTGAAACACAAAAAAGTAATCAATTTTCATCTAAAATAAAATATTTTATTGCATACTGATATCTAAAACGACATTTTTCGGATTATTTATGGTACGAAAAGTTGAACTTTAACGTCCTAGGACTTTAAAATTTTATAAAGTCCTAGGACGGTAATGTTCAACTTTTTGTACCATAAACGTTGAAATTCAACGTCCTAGGACTTTATAAAATTTTATAAAGTCCTAGGACGTTAAAGTTCAACTTTTTGAGCAAAATTTAAAACTCATTTCTTTTTATTTTAATAAATTTCCATTAGGAAATAAAATTTTGTATTTATCTCAAACGAAAAGTGTTTTTAAAGATACTCACTAGTAAACAACTAGCTCGTACTTTAAAAATTCACTATTCGTTCTAGATAAATAAATAACTATAAAAGATATATATTATATATGTTACAGAGCCACCTGAAAATATTTTTCATTCTTCAAAATAGTATTTGTCGCATGCGAAAATATTTGATGCTCTCGAAATAAATGTGTCAAACATCAAAACACAATATATTTTTATACAATATATTTTTATTATAAACTAAGAGATCTTCATAAGAGATTTGCAACTTCAAATCGTTATATGACCATGACACATTATTCTAGAAAAGCAAAAAAAATACATGTCTGTCTGCCGGCCGACCGTCACGACCGACGAATTTTAGAAAACTACTGGAGGGATTTCTAAAATTTTTGTTTTTAAAAATAGGTATATTCAATAGTAAGAGACGAAAGGACGATGTGTTCGATAACTGTACCGGAAGTGTGTCAACAAAATCGTCAAGTGTGTCAAAACAAGGAATTTTGCATATTTTTGCTTAAAAAACGTTTTATGTTAAGTGATAACGAGTAGTAACATTGAACGTAGAGAAATTTTGACAGTTGACATTGGTGTGTGAGACCAAAAACATGATTTTTTCATTATAAGTATGTCAAAAAATTCAAGTGTGTCAAAAGAAAGATTTACATTTATTTTGTTACCCAGTTTTTTGGAAAAACTGAAATAACAACATCAAGTAAAATATCATCAACATAACGTTTATAAGATGGAAGAACAGATTCAAGATTCAATAACTTTAATTTCGATATATTCCATAATTAAATTAGCTATCACTGAACTAGCTGGAGAACCCATAGGTGAACCATAAATTTGTTGATAAAAACATTATTATAAGAAAAATAACAATGGTTTAATACTAAGAGTCCTACAATGAAAATATCTTTTTCGGCAAACGGCTAGGGAGTTAGCTAAAGTCTTACTTTTTAGCCTGACAGCAAAAGTAACGTCTAGCGACAGCAAAAGTAACGCCATTTTTATTTTATATTACGGAGGCTGTAAAGTAGCATTTGTTATTTGTTATTCTTTCAAACATATTGTATAACCATGACAACAAAAAATATTGATTCTCATATTATGAAATTTTGAAAAGGCTGCTTTGATAAAAAAATTTTATTCATACAAATTTAAATGTTTTTTTCTCTTTTTTGGAAGTAATTATGACGATACAAATTCATATTTATAAAAAGTTTGATGCATTAATTTCATATTTATAAAAAATTTAAACGTTTGCCGAAAAAATAGTGTACGTATTTAATTCGGAGCTAAAGTGACTTTTTGTGTTTCGTCTATAATTGTCGGCCTCCCTGCGGTCGGCCGTCAAACTATAGACTCAACACAAAAAGTATCAATTTATCACTAATTAAATAATGTACTATTTTCTAAAATTTTATATTGAATATTGTTTTTTATTTTTCTAATATTAACAGAATTTTGTCGTCGAATATTACTAATAATGAATTAATGATTAGCGATTAGCATTTCTTGCATAGTTATTTGAATTTCATCTCATTTACTTTCTATACACTAAAGAACTAATGAATTGGGAATATTTGTGAAAAGTGATGTAACATTCAATGGCTAACCAATGTTATAGATTTCGCGTAGTTCTAATTACAGTCAAACTTCCATAAATCGAACTTCTATTATTCGAATTTCTCTATAAATCGTATTAATATTTCGAATTAAAATTTTGAATTTCTTTATAAATCGTTTCTATATTTCGAAATTTCCCTAAATCGAACTAAAATTGATGGCTTTTGGTGGTTCGAATTATGGAAGTTTCACTGTATATCAATATTATGCTGTAGTAAAGCTGTGGTATCCCAACAAACATAAATTCTGTAGTACGAGAAAAAGTAAAAAATAAAATTTAACGTCAATGACAGAGCAGAAGTTGGGCTGCAGAACTATGGTGAACCGTACTAAATGCTTATGTACCAAGTTTCATCCAATTCGATTATTAGGTACAGATGTTATTGAGCTTTTAAAAAAACAGGTGTATGGGACACCTCCCACCACTTTGTTCACTATCGCTCAAAAACTAATCGTTCCTTGCCATACATATTTGCATCTTTTTCCTAAGTGCCATCAAAATTCATTCACGAACGAATGTTGTATGCTCCCAACAAACATTCAAAACAATAAACAGGTGTTTGTTGCGGGGGGGGGGGGCTACCACTTATCCCAATATTGTCCAAAAACTAATCAGTTCTTAGTCATTTAAGTCTCCATCTTTTTCCAATGTGTCATTAAAATTGATGGATGAATGAAGTCTGTATGCTCCCAACAAACTTTAAAAACAGAGTGTGATAAGTCAGCAGTTGTATGGTAGACCCTCCGCCACTTTTATCAATGTGTTCCAAAAAATGATAGTTATCGTCTCAAGTTGTTTGAAACCTTATACATAAGTTTCAGCATAATCACTTCATTATTGTAGGCTGTAGTGTGCATAAACACACTGAAAAAATTACAAAAACATTTTTTACTGGAAGCGAAAAACCAGAAGTTGGGATGCAGAACCGTACTAAATGCTTATGAACAAAGTTTCATCCAATTCGATTATCAGATACAGATGTTATTAACCTTCCAAAAAAAAACAGGTGCTCGGAGGACCCCCTACAACTATGTTCATTATCGCTAAAAAAATAATCAGTTCCTTGCCATACATATTTGCATCTTTTTCCTAAGTGTCATCAAAATTCATTTGCGAACGGATGTTGTATGCTCCCAACAAACATTGAAAAAATAAACAGGTGTTCGGGAGGCCCCCACCACTTATCCCAATACTGTCCCAAAACTAATCAGTTCTTTGTCATTTAAGTCTCTATCTTTTTTCAAAGTGTCCTTAAAATTGATTAAAAAAGGAAGCCTGTATGCTCCCAACAAACTTTAAAAACAAAGTGTGAAAAGTCAGCAGTTGTATGGTAGACCTCCCACTTTGATCAATGTGTTCCAAAAGATGATAATTATCTTTTCACACTAACTTTAGCCTTTTCCATAAGTTTCATCATAATCACTTCATTATTGTAGGTAGTAGTGTGCCTAAAGACACTGAAAAAACTTCAAAAAATTACAAAAAAAATTTTTTCCAGGAAGTAAAAAACCGGAAGTTTTTTTAAGAATGATGGGTGGAATACCGTCCAGACCAGCGGATTTGTTAACATTGATAGAAAGAAACATTTTCCGTACAATATTGCAAAGAAAAATAATTGCCAGTGCAGGAGAATGGAAAGGTTTAACTATAATTTTTGAGTTTTCTGTGAAAATACGATCCAAAAGATCCACCTTCTCTTTTGATTCGCTCACGTGAATGTCGTTAATAACTAAGGTTGGAATAGAGGATCGAGCAAAATTGCTCTGGACTGATTTAAGTTTTAACTGCCTGAATGAAACTACGTGAGCCAAAGGGTGTTCGGCGATTTTTTTTGCTTTCTTCTGGATAAACGCGTCTTTGTCCAAGTCTATTTTGTATTTACTAATATTTCATGCTTTCTTACGGGTTTCTAATGGGTTTCAGGTGTTTTATTTGTTTTATTATCAACATCCATCGTGAACTGAGGCTCAGTTTTAGGAGTGATTAGTCGATTTGGAATAAACTGCTGCATGCCATCGTTTATTATTTCCGAAACTCTTAATGCTGATGTGCTAGTATCTTGCTCAGTGTTTTTTCAAAATATTGTTTAAATTATGTAATTTCCATTTTTTTGTCATGCATATAGTTATTTATTTTTTGTTTGGACCTGAAGATAGCTTATGTTGAAACATGTCGTAAAATAAATAAAAAAATAAAATTAATGTAACTATTATACTATTAACTTACTATTATTACTATTATTAAAATTAATGTAACTATTGTACTAAAATCTTAAAATACAATTCTCCGCATGGATGGATCAGTTTTTATTGTTTTGAATTTTTTTTTATTTTTGATCTACGGGTGTGACAACCCCGCGTACTCCAGTCCTTGCTAATGACATACGAGTTAACGTGAGATATCACATACCACTGGCAATAGCAGTTAGGTATCACTAGCCAAGATGTCATCTTAGGGGTGGTGGCGGATGAACTGTATTCAGTCTACGGTACCACCCTCAATCTTAGCTGTGAAATAATCCTTGATGAAGAGACGCTATTGCTTCCTTGAGGAAACGAGCCTTCATATAACTATGTGTGGGCTTTAATCTTCAAGAAAGACAGTGCGTCACAGGACGCAGGATCAAGGAATATGCAACCGGCTGGATTATTGGCAACTACATTTTTGTTTTGTTTCAGCAAATTTTTGTAAACATATGCTATTTACTTTTTAATTTAGTTTTATTGTCTCTATTCTATCATAAAATATTGGCCTATGTCATATTTTGTCAGTGATAGGATTTTTTGTTTAGTTATCCATTCTTTGACCAAAAATATAAAAAAAAGAAAAAAAGAAAGATTTACGTCCATCAACATCTTTGAACGTATGTTATTGTGGGACCTTTGTCTTAAAAGGTTTTTATGTGTTATTGTGACACATATTGTAATCCCTACTACACAACACATTTTCTTAAAAAAAAAAAAATATTCTTTAATGGTTATGTTATGATAATAGTTTTAGGTATGCAAGCGCCCCATTTTTACAAAGAAAATATGCATTTACATTCTCCAAATATTTATTTTCTCTTCTTAGTAAAATTTTGCAATTATTCTCTTTTCATCAGATGAAAAAACATTACAGGATAAGTTGTTTTCTTCATTTGGGGTTTTAAGTTTTTAATGAATGTCATGTTTTTCTTGTGGACAAAAGTCAAATTCTTTAGACTTGGAAAATATTTGAGCGCACTCAAACATAGATTTTGGTGTCTGCTTATCGATTGTTGTATTTTGTAAACTGGAACGATTAGCATGTCTCTTAACAACTCCACCAATTCCATCACGTGCACTTTTCGCGTGAGCTGTTTTGAAAACAAATCGTTCCTCTATTATCCCATTATCGTTTTCATGATATAACAATTTATGAAACTATACTTATTTTTGTAATGGGAACCAGCACTATCAGAAAAATATTTTATTTTAATTATTCTTAACTTAATATTTAATTTTTTAAATTCTAAAGTAACAGAATTTTGGACGCAACATGCATAATTTTTAGCGAAATCCAAACAGACGGTTATATTAACTATCTTGCAGAGAGTCTTTTGCTTTGTTTAATAATAATTCGAGCCTGGATTTTTGCGATAAAATCGTGTTTTAGAACATTGACGAAATCTTTTCCTAATTCTTGCAGAAACAGTTCAACCGTTTCTTCTTTAAGCTGACGTGCACATCTTATCTCTTATCTTTTTACAATAGTGAATAGTGCTGCGTATGGGTTTTCATAACGCGTATAAAGATGAAACTCCTCAACCGATGATGAAAGAAATAGATAGTTAAAAAAAATTTAAAAAAACCAAAGCAATTTTTGTTTTTTGTTGAAGTTTGTTTGTTGCCATGGTTAACATATTTTCAAAATTTTTCAAATTAAGTGAAATAACAAAGCCTACCTAATTATTATTTTAATGGTTTTCATAAATTTAGAAAATGGTAATATTCGATGATTCGGCCAGGAGATAATAAAAAGAAAAAAATATTTGCCAGTAAAAAGTTAATGAATGTCATTAAATATATAAAACAAATACAACCGTTTTTTCAGTTTTATTCAGAACGCACTAACGACGGCAGTTAGCGTTCTTGACGCTTGAAAAGTGACCAGTTCTTCTCTTCATTTATGTCTAAGAAATATGATTGGAATTTAAAAAAACACTGAACGAATTAATTTCCGTACGGCTGCAACTAAAAAAGCGGCCTCAAATATTTTCATCTTAAGAAAAAAAATTGTAAAAATTTATTGAAAAAAAAAAAAATAAATATTTGGAGAATGTAAAAATCATATTTTCTTTGTAAAAATGGGGCGCTTGCATACCTAAAAACTATTATCATAACATAACCATTAAAGAATATTTTTTTTGTTTTCATAATTATCATCTTGATTATATGTTGTTGAATACACAATAATTTAAAATCATCTGCAGCGTTGAGAAGTCCTTGATTTTCCTATTTGTTTATTGCCAATGGCGATTTTTATGACTTAAATTTTAATTTTTTTAATTATGTAATTTTTTCTATAAAATATAAACCAATCTTAGAATTTTTACTGTACTAAAACTAAATTTCATTTGTTCCATCAGGAGATATCGAAATATAAACACGAAGCCATCAAAAACTTTGAAGGCGTATAACTTATGAATAAATTTTTTTTTGAAATTTAAAACTGGTATTAATTTTAGATATATTAAATTAACCGACTTAACAATTTTCGCTAAAAAAATCGCAGCTCATGTTTTTTCTGATCCACTTGAGAAATTTTCACTCTATATTATAATAATAACTTTTAAATAATATTTAAATTTTTGTAATGACTTTAAACCAAAAAAAAAGGTAAGGGAGCTAATGTTTGGGATACATTTACACACAATTTCCCGGAAAGAATTGCAGACAGATCAAATGGTGATGTAGCATGTGATTCGTATCATTTATACAAGAAAGATGTTGCAATGCTCAAAAAATTACATGTAAGGTTAAAAGGTCTTAACTAAAAGTAATGTGAATACACAAAAAATATTTTGTTTTCTTTATAGACTCAGTTTTACAGGTTTTCATTTAGCTGGTCTAGAATTTTTCCAACTGGAGAAATTTCGTCTATAAGCCAATTGGGAGTTGATTATTATCATCGATTACTAGGTGAACTTATCAGAAATGAAATTGAACCTATTGCAACGATGTATCATTGGGATCTACCACAATATCTACAAGACTTGGGTGGATTTACCAACCCTTTGATAATACAATACTTTGAATCTTTTGCAAATTTTTTATTCAGTGAATATGGTAACAAAATTAAACAATGGATAACCTTCAATGAACCAATAACATTTTGTGGTTCTGCATACAAGGGAGGGGAAGCTCCGTCTATTAATGCAAGTGGTGTTGGGGAGTATATATGTGCTCATCATATGTTACATGCTCATGCTCGTGTATATCATTTATATAAAGATTACTATTATATCATACAGCAAGGAATGGTTGGCATTACATTAGATGTATATTATGGAATTCCAAAAACCCCATTAATACAAAAGATGTTAAAGCAACAGAGAGATATATGCAATTTGAGGTATTGTTACTAGATATTTTTTCATACTAATTTTATTTAAAGGAATTTTCATATTATAGCTGGGGTTATATGCAAATGCGATTTTCTCACCAGAAGGAGATTACCCATCAATTGTTAGAAAAGTAGTTGATAGAAACAGTGCGAATGAAGGCAGGGAATGGTCTCGACTTAAAAAGTTCACCCCAGAAATGGTAGAGTATATTAAAGGAACTGCAGACTTTTTTGGATTAAATTACTACAGTAGCCGTTGTATTGAGCCAGCGAGTCCGGATTATTATCCTAATCCTTCAAAAGAACGCGATACGTCTATAAGCAGTACCACACCTGAAACTTGGCCACGAGCCAAATCAGATTGGCTTTATTCATATCCACAAGGACTTCGTGGAGTATTAAATTGGATAAAAAATCATTACGGAGATATTTCTATAATGATTACTGAAAATGGCTGGTCAGATGATGGTGAACTAGAGGATTATGATCGAATAACATATTTAAATGTAACTGTTAATATCAATAAGTTAATTATTTGGATTCAAATGCTTTTTTATAGGATCATTTTAATGCAGTTCTCGATGCAATAGCAGATGGAGTTGATGTTATTGGTCACACTACTTGGAGTTTATTGGATAATTTTGAATGGTCGCAAGGATATACGTGAATATAAATTTGATTTAACAGAATTTTGCACATTATATCCTGCTGACAATTTTTTTTAGTGAGAAGTTTGGAATAGTGCGAGTAGATCAAGCAGATCCCAAACGAACAAGAGTACCGAAAAAATCTTTTTCATACATAAAGGATGTATTTATTACGCGAGAGGTATCTGAAGAATCAACATTTTGTATTTGATATAAAAATTGTATTAAATTACATTTGCTAAATTTTATCGAATTGTAATCCTGTTTAAACATCTAATTAAATACAATTACCAAGTAGTAGCAGTTTGATTATTCGAAACGATTATCTCAAAGTAAAATCATAGATAAATAAACCCAATAATTAGAATTAATTGTATTTTCACTTAAAGTGGTTTTATAATACCTTTACTATCTTTTAAAGAGGAATGGTTGAGTGACATAATTAAAATATTTTATAAGTACAACAAATTTGATAGCTTTCAAATATATGATTTTACCTACCTTCTCTCGTAAACGGTTGTATGTAATTTTACTTTTGCAACTGTATTTCATCTTACGTTTCTATTTTTAATTTGAAATGGCGATGATAGGAGATGATTAAAGAAGAACAAATAGCAACAACAATAACCTTTTAAAACCAAGGCCCCACATCAGCAGACAGCATGCGTTCAAAGGTCTTAATGGGTTTAAATTTTTGTTATGTATTTTTTAAAAGAACTGATAACTAAACAATAAATCACATAACATAATATGACATGGGCCAACATTTCATCATGTTGGACAATAAAAGGCAAATTTTCTAGAAATATTCCCATGAACAAAACTAAATTTATGTAATGGTCCAACTTGAGAGATATGATAATTTTTATCTTGATTAAAAGCCTTAATATTTTTTAATTGCGAATTAAATGTAAAATATGGATGGTTTAAAAGCAAACATTAAGATGGCGGTGTAAATTAATTAATTTACTGTCAAACCAGGTTTATCGACTTTTTAATCATCCTTTTAGGGCCCATATAGACTATCAAATATGTTATTGAGCGATTATTATGTTCCGGTGTTTGCCGCAATGGCGCTACAAAAGGAGAATAAATTCCAAAAAAATTATATGGGATTTCATACGAAACACAACTTGAATAATTTTAAATAATTTAAATTTCTTTATGAACTATTACTGACTGTATATTAAGCATATTATTTTCTTCTGTTCGTAAAACAAATACGAAAATAGGTTAAATTTTTCATGCAACTTTGTATGGGAAATTTTGGCAATTTTTATGTTTCTTTTTGAGAGACTTAAGAACACACAGAAACATTGTTTACGTTAATTTAATAAGATCGTCCCATAGTTAAAGATATTCAGATTTCACATTAATACTCAAAGAATAATTTGATTTCTCATTAATTTTCAAATTTGAATATTTTTAATTTAAGGTGACAATGCACGTAAAAAAAGGCATAAGATTAACCGTAATCATTTTTCTTTCTTGCAAAACAGTTACTATGATTTCGTACGAAATGATGTAAATCTCGTTAAATTAAAGGTTTTCTATGTTAATTTCATTTAATTTAACGAGATAACTCATAGAATTTAAGCTTCGGCTCTATTGTGATACAAACACGAACAATAATTGCATTAACTTATGTCGTTTTTGATTGAAGAACTATTTAATAACTAGTTCTTAACGAGTTCTTTTTTTCAATCGAACATGCAAACATTCAGTGTTTTTGTATAAGTAAATTGAATTGGTTAAATTTTATTAATTATGTTTGAAAAGCAAAAAAACAATACATTTTGCGAAAAAAAAATTAATTTGATAACATATATTGTTAAATAACTAAAAATAAAATTAAATTATTAATATCATGCTGCATTATAATTATAACGTTTTGATTTAGCGTTTGTTGTGTATATTTTTGTCATAGTATGAGTAAAACTCAAAAATAACTGAAAATAAAACTAGTTCTTCAAAACTGGAAAAAAGCACAACCAGTTCAGAACTAGTTCTTTTATTTTGCTTCAATCGAACATGACTTGGAGGGGAAATAATTTTTTTGTATTGAAAAAAAAAGAACTAGTTATGAACTGATTTTCAATCGAAAATGCTATTAACATGATAAATTTTTAAGATAAATCATTCGGTTTTCTTCTTATGTATGATGTACGCGTTGTATTTCTTGCTTAATAAATATTTTAAACAAAATGGAAAACTCATCTTATGAAAAAGATATATTAAACAATTAATTAATTACAATATTTACCACCAATGTAAATAATGAAAACAGTGAAATGGATTTTGAATTCGGTGAAAATGTTTGTGAAGTGTCGTCAGTGAAATTTAGTGATAAAGAAAATAACGAGGCCCAGGCTATTCTTAAATCCTGGGGTTTGAAAAATATTACATGTGCTATTTTAAAAAAATATGGTAATAATTCAATTCAGTGTATTGAATCTCTCACAAACGAAGATATACATGAAATATTTTCTGGATTGGACCAAAGTTTTTTTGAACAACGATCAATTCTGAAATACAAATTGAACGAATGGAAAAAAGATCGGATAAGTAAAAACAAATAGTATAACGGTAGTTATAACTGTTTTATCTATTGAAAAGATTTTCCATACTTCAGTGTAATGTGCATAAGAGTGGTGATTAAACGATTCGTTTTGAGCATATTCATAGTTCAATACAACGGTTTTAAAGATTTGTCTTCCCGAAATTATTTTTTTACAATAGTTTTATACCGGTCCCCCAACAAACGTAACCCAAGCTTTTTTAATTCACTAACAAAAATTGTGGACGAGATTAGAGCAAAGTCCCCTGATTGTGAAGTTATCGTTACCGCTGACTTCAACTTCCACAACAAATCATGGTTGGAATTCTCCAAATCGACCGACGATGTCGACAATAGTGGAAAGCTGGCAGAAACTTTTGCCGCTCCTCAGGGCCTATTCCAAATTGTTAAAAGCCCAACTTTCACTCCCCGTAATGGCGGTGATAATAGTTTTCTTTTAGATCTCCATCTTACCACAATGCCAGATATTACGAGTGTCGATGTAGCGAAAGTTAGTATTGGATATTCTGATCATTATTTAATTTCATCAGTTACCAAAACTGATTTACTTAAAGCTACAGCTCCCAAACCCCGTAAAATATTTCACTACTCAAAAATGGATAAGAGTGGTCTTCAAAATTTTTTCCATGGTTTCCCTTTCGACCGTCATGGTTTTTACACTGACAATGTAAATGTTTCTGCTCAAAACTTTACAGAAACCATCCAATTTGCTATCAATAAATTTGTCCCTTTTTCCATTGTAAAACCCAAGCAAAAATACTTGTATTCAAAGGCTGCCAAAGCGGCACTTAGAAGCAAACGTAGATCATTTAACATATGGATTCAAAATAAAACTCCCGCTAATCGATCCCAATATCTAAAGGCCAACAAAATATCTAACCAGATTATCTCAAACGAAAAGTCTGAAATTGACAGACCGAAAGCTTCAAAACTTACGTCTATGTCTATTTCTGATAAGAGTTTCTACAGTGCCATCAATTCTTTAAATTCTGGTACAAAATGTTCTATTCCCCCTATTATTGATGGTGATTTAATCGTCAATGATCCCACAAGAACAGCTAACTTGTTCGCTGAACGCTTTGCTCTGAACTCCACTGTTTTGGAAACTCCTAAAGAAATACCCCAAATCCAGTCTTCAGGAGTTAATATGAATGAACTCCACTTCAAACCCAAAATAGTCGCCAAACTTTCAAAGGGGTTAAAAATCAACAATGCCTCAGGAATGGCCAATATTCCACCCATCATTTTAAAAACATTTTCTAAAGAACTTGTACCAACTTTGACTAAAATATTCTACCATCCTACAAATCTGGTATATTTCCCTCGTGCTAAAAGTTGGCCAATGTCAAGCCCGTCCCCAAAAAGGGACCAAAATCCGATATATCAAATTATAGGCCAATAGCTTTACTATCGGTCCTATCCAAAGTCTACGAGCATTATATTAATACACACATTTCAAAATTTCTGGAAGTAAATCATTTAATAGCCGACAGCCAATACGGTTTTCGAAACAAAAGATCAACCACCGATCTATTAAACTATGTAGCGCATTGTTGGAACAGCATACTTGATAAAGGTGGTGAAACATACGTTATCGCTTTAGACATCTTCAAGGCATTCGATCGAGTCTGGCATGCCAACTTGATTCACAAGCTCGTTGCGAATGGCTTTCATCCCAATATTGTGAAGCTGATTCAAAATTTTCTATCCAACCGATACATTTCGGTCTCCTTAGACGGATTTTTTTCTGAGTCTAAACTAATTAACGCTGGTGTACCTCAAGGCTCAGTATTGTCCCCAACCCTATTTTTGATTTATATCAACGAATTGTTGAAAATCACCAGCAACCCAATAAATAGTTTTGCAGATGATAGTACTCTGCACAAGTCGTTCGAGCCCCTTCCTTCAAAAGGTAAAATGCACGAAAGAATTAATCCCGACCAGACAGACGCTGCCATAAACGTGAATAAAGACCTAAAAAATGTCGCCGATTTGGGTGACCAAAACCTGGTCAATTTCAACTCTACCAAAACACAGCTGTTGATTGTTTCCAGATCAAAGACCGAGTTCCCCAAAGATATTTTATTCAGTATGTGTGATGAACCAATAGGTGAATGTAAAAGCATTCGTTTATTGGGTGTCACAGTTTCAAATGACCTACTCTGGAACGATCATGTAATGGCGATGGCAAAAAGCACGTATGGTAAAAAGCGCAGATCGCTGGAAAAGACTTCTTTGTCCAAACTGCATACAAATGGAATAGTTTGCCGGAATCCTTAGTCTCAGGTGACTTCAACCCGCAGAGGTTTAAAAAAAGCGTTCATCATGACCTTAGCACGCCAGTTGATGTGGGACCTAGGTCTAAGCCTAGGTCTTAAAAGGTATTTATGTGTTGTTTTGACACATATTGTAAACCCTATAATACAACACATTTTATTCAAAAAAAAAAAAAAATGTGTAAACGTATATATAGAATGAAATTTTCATGTTACGCGTTAATTTTACCGAATTATGGTAAATGATTTTCATGAAGAGCAATTAGTTGCATCAAGGTCAAGTTATAAAAACATTATAAATTGTTTTTTTTTTGGCAAATGCAATGATTTTAATTCCTTCGTTTTTTGAAAATTTTGTTTTAAAATTATAGAACGTTCCAGTAAACTGGTTAAACGACAGTTCAGGTATACCAGCTCAAAAAAATTTAGGCTTCCTTGAAAGTATCAGTGGCGCTGTTTGTAATGATCGCCGTGACAGTTCGTTGTCATTATCAAACACTATGTCTACGCATCTATGTAATCCAACAGAGGACGACATCAAATACATATTACAAACTAGCATCAATGGAGGAAATGTCATATCACACTATACAAAACACAAACAATTAAATCCTACCCGCCAAAGACTGCTAACAAACTGTTTGGTGGATTATTTTAAAATAAATAATAAAAAAATGTCTACTTCAGATATGGAGAAATGGGCTAGTGCAGTGGAAAGATTTTTTCCAAATGAAAAGTCGGTAAGATTTTAAATAGGATAAAACACTTATTAATTTGTTATATTAATAGTATATTGCATTACGAGTCCGGAAATAAGGATTTTTCCGTCCGCGCGTGACAAATTCTCTTCATGGGAAGTCATGCTAATGTGACGCATTAACCACATTAACCGCAGATATTCTCAATGGCAATCAAGAATTACAACAAATAGGATAGATATAAGAATAAAAAGTATTTCTTCCTCAAATCCAATGTGGTCTGCTCCTAAAATTCAATCTAAATTATTGTCAGAAGACAAAACAGCACCGCATCTCTGCCCACTATTTGCAGAAGACTTTACAAAGAAAACAAGCATGGCCGAGTTGTTCGAAAAATTCCGTTTATACGCAAAATAAATTTACAAAAGAAGATGAAGTTCTATGCATAAAACGTTTTAAAACCCGAAAATTTTTTGCAAAAAATACTTTGGACGGATGAATCTTTGATCCGAATAAAATATAATAATGGCCAAATGTACGTTTGGCGCAAAGTCGATGAAGCATTGTCATTTAAATGTACAAAGCCAACACTTAAGTCTGGTGACAAGGGCTTAATGGTTTGGGGATGTATTTCTGCTTATAGAGTCGGCAAAATAGTGGTGCTTGAAGGCAAAATTAATTCACATGTGTATCTTAAACTGATGAAAGATGTAATAATTCCTGAAGATAAGCGTATTTTATCCTACAGCAGGACCATGCACCTATTCACAAGGCTAAAATTGTTTCAAATTATATAGCCGATGAGAATATTAGTGTCTCCTCAAAGCCCTGGCCTATAACCTATTTAAAATGCATGGACATGGCTGAAAACTCGAATCAGTGAAAAGGGTCCTCGAAATTTGACTGAACTGAAGGATTTTGTCCTTGCTCGTTGGCCTTTGTTTTCTCCAGAAATGTGCAGAAAATATGTTCTTTCCTTACCAACTCGGCTGGCAAGAATGTCTCAAAATAATGGCGTTGATTGCGGTCATTAAATGCAGTGTAAAAAGTTGTCAAATCAGCAACATTTCATCTGTGCTGTAAAGAATCAAGCTCAAACTCTTACTAATGAGCTTGATTCTTTACAGCACAGACGAAATGTTGCTGATCTGACAATTTTGTACAAATACATTATGGATGAACGAACTTCTGCAGAGATTAAATCAATTTTACCTGAACTAGCAAACCTATCGCGTAACACCAGATCAAATGTTGTAGCCCATCCTTTTACGGTTTATATAAAAATGTGCAGAATTGTTACTTTTCAACATGATTTTTTCAACAGAGTCTCTCATCTCTGGAACGCCTTACCTTCATGAGTTTTTCCTGATAGCTTTAATCCTCAAAATTTTAGTTGACTTTAAATCCATAAATTTCTTTGTCCATAAATTTCTTAGAGAAACTTAATTTATTCAAACTTAATCCTAATCCCTAGTTGGCATGGTATCTTCGGATATTCAGAGACGTTGATTAATAATTTATTATAATTAACACTAAAAGTGCCGAAATACGGTCTGGAATTTGCACATTTTTTAGAATAACTCAAAAACTGTGTACCACAAAATTCTAAAAAAAATTGCAAAGTTTCTGAAATTCGGTCCTCTTTCAAATGACACCCCACTCGCTTGGGTCAAAAAAGTTTTTTTCACCCTTCCCCACCCCAATCCCTTAAAAACACAAAAATATAATTATTTGAGAGTTCGCTATATTTTTCGTTCAGAGTTTATCAAACTTCCTGTCTCTGTGAATTTTTTCAAATTTTTCTGTTAATTAGGCTCGAAATGCAAGGGGGGGGACCAACTTTTTGTGTCACTTTATTGATGATAATAATAAATAATTCAAAAACTATGCATTGCAAAATTCTAAAAAAAATGGCAATATTTCTAAAATCAAATGCTCTTTCAAATGACACCCAACATGACCTGGTTTTAAATGATGTTTTTACCCCTTAACATTCCCACCCCTTTAATAAATATAGTTATGAGTGTCTGCCCTTTTTCTATATTTTTCATTAAAAGCCTTCTCAATTTTCTATCATTTCAAATATATTTCAAGATTTTCGATGAAGTAGGGTCGGAGTTAATCGGGGCAATAAAACATCCCGAAAACGTCATTTTTCAAAATTATACAAAAAATGGTGAGGTGTAAAATTCCAAAATATATTTTTAAAAAATGCTTAAATGAAGCCCTTTCATATGATACCCTACTCGTCTCGCTAAAAAAATGTATGTTTTCAAAGGCTTTACATCGTACCTCCTTAAAACAAACGAACGCAACTTTATTTATTTTTTAACCCGCCATCTTGTGTGGATAGGTTAGTTTTATAAGCACCTCAAATTTTAAGTTCATCGGATTAATGGTTCACGAGATAATCGAAATAATGTGAAAAACACGTTGTACTCTCACCAATAGTGTTCCGTATAAAAAACGGAACCCTAAAAACGTGTTTACTTATATATCACACATTTAATTTTTAACTTTTCTGTTAAAATCATCGAGTTTTTGGTTATGTTTTCTGAATTGAATTTTTGTTGTTTTATTTTGTTAATTAAATATTATATTTTCGAAACTAAATGTTACTTCCTGGTTTCTAAAATAAAACTTCAAATATATAAACTTGATTAAAAATACTAGTCTGTTTACTTATTTATGACACAGTATATATACTAGCCACTGCTACTTATTTATGACACAGTATATATATACTGCCACAGTATATATATCAAAGAAAAATAAATTATTCCATTCGCTTTTTCAATTCAAATCAGAAAGTTTAAATCTCGGAAATTAAGGAAACCAAAAACTTGTGATAAATAATATTAATGAACATAATATTGTGAAATTTAAAATTATTAATAAGTTTAAAAGTGTTGTAATAAAGGCGCATAGACAATTATAACCAAAACTATTTATATGTGAAATAATAAATCCTGATAGTACAACACATCAAACCAACATAATGATTTCAAGTGAGAAGACGTTAAAAATAGTTGTTGTGCTAGTTTTAGTTCAAAGGTAAGTTTTAAGTTATTTATTTATAAGAAAATTTACCTTATTCTGTTTTAACAAACAGTCTAACCAATGTGTCTGGAATTCGTTCTCGAAAATTCCCAGAAAACTTTAAACTGGGAATCGCCACAGCATCATATCAAATTGAAGGTGCTTGGAACACAGACGGTAAGTATTATAATTAGAGATTAAGGAATCGTAATGTTGATGTTACTTGATCAATTAGGGCTACTCACGTAACAATCATAGGTGAATAGCCATAATTAATCAAGTTCGGCTTGAGAGGAGTTCATAGATTCATACGGAAGATAAACACAATAAGCTCAACAAACTCAGTTGAAAGAAGACATGTCTTTTATGTAATGCTAAGCCTAAGCACATATATACTGTGATTCTGTAGAACTTACATTTTTTTTCTTATTGGGGGCCTTGAGACTTGCAGTTCAAGTAGCACTGTGATCTGCAGGTCTATTGTGCTTACCCTGATTGTTTTATTAGTCAGTTGTCGTCTGTGCCGTTACTGGTTGTATTCTGTAATCTAAGTTAAGACTTTTAATAAAATTAATTAGCTCAATTGGAGTGACATTTTGTGATAGTGGAAGTATTAGTCTTCTATGACCAAGTTGTTTGTATCTGTGCCAAGAGAGTTCAGGACATATGACGTGTTCCATCGTTTCCGCATCCGAGTAGCAGAATCTACACAGAATCTACACTGTCGGAAACAACAAGGCCCATTTTGTTAAGATGGTGGTTTAAAGGGCCATGTCCAGTAACGCACTACGTTCAAATTCTTAGAGACTCTCTGTTTAAGTCTATTGTTTTTAAGGGTGAAACAGGGAGATTACATAGAACTTAAATTATATTGGTTAGAAAATATTGCAACAATTTCACAAAAATAAATATTTTGAAACACAAAAAATAATCAATTTTCTTTAAAATAAAATATTTAAAAGATATATATTATATATGTTACACAGCCACCTGAAAATATTTTTCATTCTTCAAAATAGTATTTGTCGCATGCGAAAATATTTGATGCTCTCGAAAAAAATGTGTCAAACATCAAAACACAATATACATTTATACAATATATTTTTATTATAAACTAAGAGTGACATCTTCATAAGAGATTTGCAACTTCAAATCGTTATATGACAATGACACATGATTCTAGAAAAGCAAAAAAATGCATGTCTGTCTACCGGCCGACCGTCAAAACCGACGAAATTTAGAAAACTACTGGAGGGATTTCTAAAATTTTTGTTTTTAAAAGGTATATTCAATAGTAAGATACGAAAGGACGATGTGTTCGATAACTGTACCGGAAGTGTGTCAACAAAATCGTTAAGTGTGTCAAAACAAGGAACTTTGCATAGTTTTGCTTAAAACACGTTCTATTTTATTTACGTGATAATGAGTAGTAACATTGAACGTAGAGAAATCTTGAGGGTTGGCATTGGTGCGTGAGACGAAAAACATGATTTTTTCATTATACGTATGTCGAAATGTTCAAATGTGTCAAAAGAAAGATTTTCATTTTTTTTGTTACCCAGTTTTTTGGGAAAAAATGAAATTAGTTATTTGAATGACATGAAATTTAATTGAACATGAAATATGGTTATATCCAACTTCAGCTTTTCCCAACTGATAGGAACAGTTGGAAAATATCAAGTTGTTGCATAATAAATATCGGTTTTTCTTAAAATTATAATTACTAGGGCTAGGGCAATGTTTATTGAGAAATTTTCTGTTAGAATCTTCTTGTAAAAAGTTTGAATTTTTGATTTTGTTTAATTTTTGGAATATTTTTGGATTTTTGAAAAAAGTTTGTATATTTGATTTTGTAATAATTTTTGAAATATTTTTAGAATTTTAGAAATTTTTGATTTTATTATAGTTTTTAGAATATTTTTTAAATTTTGATAGAAATTTGAATTTTTGAGTTTTAAATATTTTACCGAAACGCCAAATGGAGGGGTTTTTGAGTAGTTTGCTGAGTGGATCATCTTTTCATAAAATTATGTTAATTTATGATCTGTTATAATTTGCCGGCAACTACCCGAAAATATAATCGTGATAAATCAACAAAATTACAGGTAAATTCGAATAAAATGACATTATTTTGGCTCAGACGTTTTATTTAGTTGAATAGATTGCGTGGCTGCTTTTAACACTCATGCACAAAACTTTTTCTGTCAAAAATAATAAACTTAATGTTATTTCGACAGTGAGTGCAGTTGTTATAAGCATCTAGAATTTGTGAGCTGTGAAATCGAAGTACATTAATCGAAGCACATTAAAATAAACACGAGATAATGGTAAATCAAAAGCACTTACGTCGAATCGATATACAGCTAATTTTCAATGTTATCGGAATAGTATTACTTTCACTACAATGGGAAACATCAATCCAACAGTGTGTTTTTTTATTCGAAGGTATGGTTTTGGTTTTTTTGATGAAATTCATTTAAGTGACATAAAAAACAACAATTGTTCTCCTTGTCGAAACGATTTGAATTGACAAAGATTATAGCTGCAAAAATTTGAAGAGAAATTAAATTTTATTTTTCAAATAAAACATTTTTTTAATTTTTATCAAAACCAGTTCTTTGTCATTTTAGTCTCCATCTTTTTTCAGTGTCATTAAAATTGATTAATGAATGAAGTCTGTATGCTACCAACAAACTTTAAAAAAAAGTGTGAAAAGTCAGCAGTTGTATGGTAGACCCCCGCCACTGTGATCAATGTGTTCCAAAAGATGATAATTATCTTTTCACACTAATTGGAACCTTTTCCATAAGTTTCATTATAATCACTTCATTATTGTAGGCTGTAGTGTGCATAAATGGACTGAAAAAACTCCAAAATTTAAAAAAAAAATTGTAGGCTGTAGTGTGCATTAAGACACTAAATAAAACTTCAAAAAACTACAAAAAAAAATTTTCACCGGAAGTAAAAAATCGGAAGTTGGGATGCAGAACTGTTGTGAACCGTACTAAATGCTTATGTACCAAGTTTCATCTAATTCAAATCTCAGGTACAGATGTTATTGAGCTTTCAAAAAAAACAGGTTAATGGGATACCCCCACCACTTGGTTCACTTACGCTCAAAAACTATTCAGTTCCTTGCCATATATATTTGCATTTTTGTCCAAAGTGTTATCAAAATTCATTCACGAACGAATGCTGTATGCTCTCAACAAACATTGAAAAATGGTGACCCAGTAAACAGGTGTTCGGGAGGCCCCCCACCACTAATCCCAATATCGTCCAAAAACTAATCAGTTCTTTGTCATTTAAGTCTCCATCTTTTTTTAAAGTGTCACTAAAATTGATTAATGAATGAAGTCTGTATGCTCCCAACAAACTTTAAAAACAAAGTGTGAAAAGTTAGCAGTTGTATCGCCGCTTAGATCAATTTGTCCCAAAAGATGACAACTATCTTCTCACACTACTTGGAACCTTTTCCATAAGTTTCATCATAATCACTTCATTATTGTAGGCTGTAGTGTGCATAAATGGACTGAAAAAACTCCAAAAATTTAAAAAAAAAAATTTTTACCGGAAGTGAAAAACCGGCAGAACTGTTGTGAACCGTTCTAAATGCTTATGTACCAAGTTTCATCCAATTCGATAATCAGGTACAGATCTTATTGAGCTTTCAAAAAAACAGTTGTTCGGGGGACCCTCCGCCACTTGGTTCACTATTGCTAAAAAATCAATCAGTTCCTTGCAATACATATTTGCATCTTTTTCCAAAGTTTCATCAAAATTCATTCACGAACGAATGTTGTCTGCTCCCACCCAACAAACATAAAAAACATGGTGGAGAAAACCACCTGTTTTATGGTAGACCCCCAACCCTGTATCCAATGACTCCAAAAGCTGATAATACCTTTCTCATGTTACTTGAAAGCTTTTACCAACGTTTCATGAAAATCGATCTGTAATTGTAGGCTACAGTAGGGATATATATGCCACACTTTACAAATGCTTTAGATATATCAAGTGAATACCATGGTTTCACCATTGTTTTCCAGCGATTTGTTCCAGAGATGGGATACGTAGGCTAACAGATCACCTGTTGTATGACTTCTACGAAAACCATACTGCATATCATCAATAATTCGTGACATCTCCAAATATTCTATTAGATTGTAGTTAACATATTTTTCAAATATTTTAGCCAAAACGGACAGAATTGCAATTGGTCTTTAATTGTTGGTCTATCTTACTGTCTTTTTTTGATATGGGTTGAATGCTAGCCAACTTCCAAGAATCGGGAAATATTCGGGTTTTGAAAGATAAATAGAAAATTTTTGTTAGAATTGGAGCAAGGTATAGCATTGAAGAATGATGGGTGGAAGGGGTGGAAAGAAACATTTTCCGTACAATATTGCAAAGAAAAATAATTGGTAGTGCAGGAGAATGGTGAGGTTTAACTATAATATTTGAGTTTTCTGTGAAAATACGATCTAAAAGATCCGCCTTTCCTTTTGATTCGCTCACGTGGATGTCATTCATAACTAAGGTTGGAATAGAGGATCGAGTAAAATTGCTCTGGACTGATTTAAGTTTTAGCTGCCTGAATGAAACTACGTGAGCCAGAGGGTGCTCGGCGAATTCTTTTGCTTTCTTCTAGATAAACGCGTCTTTGCCCAAGTCTATTTTGTATTTACTAATATTTTATGCTTCTTATAAGCACAATGGGTTTCAGGTGTTTTATTTGTTTTATTATCAACATCCATCGTGAACCAAGGTTCAGTTTTAGGTGTCAACTGGAATAAACTGCTGTATGCCATCGTTTATTATTTCCGAAACTATTAATGCTGATGTGCTAGTATCTTGCTCAGTGTTTTTTCAAAATATTGTTTAAATTATGTAATTTCCATTTTTTGTCATGCATATAGTTATTTATTTTTTGTTTGGACCTGAAGATAGCTTATGTTGAAACATGTCGTAAAATAAATAAAAAATTTAAATTAATGAAACTATTATACTAAAATACTATTTATATTTATTTTAAATTTTTTATTTTATATACTTGTTTTAAGTTTCGCAAATTAATAAATACAAATTAAGACTATTTTATTTTTATTTTTATTTAAGCATACTATTTATGTATATTTATATTTTTACTATATTAGTATCAACCATGTTAACCATAAATTTGATTTTGATATTTATAAAAAGCCCACTTGTACAGATACAATTATAAATTCTAACTCCAATCACTCTAGGAATGCTAAACATTCAGCTTTATATTCGCTAATTGACAGATTAATTAAAATCCCACTTTCTTCTTTTAATTTTAACAAAGAACTAAATACAATTTTAACTATATCAAACACCAATGGTTTCAATCCTGATTTAGCTTATAAAATTCTACACAAGAAGCTCAAACGTCTTGCTTATATCCAAATTTATCCAGTTTCACCATCTATTCTAAAACACTATTGTAAAATTAATTATCATGATAAAATAAGTCCAAAACTAAAAAACATTATTACTAAACAATAAACATACAAATTTATGTTGTTCTTTTTATAATAACAAAAATTTACACAGCCTTATAGTTAACAATAAATTTAGTCAACAAAATAAATTTTCAAATAGTGGAGTTTACCAATTGTCCTGTGATGATTTTAATTAGTATCTATTTCGGACAAACTGGTCGTAGTTTAAGCCTTAAGATTAGGACATTCTAATTCCACGTTTGCAAATCATTTGATATCATAACAGTACATACTGAAAACCATAACAGTACATTTAGTAATAATAGTAATCGAACTTCAATTTGAAAACAAAGGTTTAAGACTAAATATTTTAGAATCTTTAGAAATTAGAAAAGCTCAATTTTATAATCAAAATAATATATTGAACGCCCAAACTGATATAATTTATTCACCTTTAACTTGCCCAGATTTGTTTATTTAATTTAATTTAAATTTAAATTTAATTTAATTTAATTTCCCATGTTTTAAGCAATGTTTTTTAAAAGTTTTTTAAAATTTTTATAAATTTTACTTACAAAATGGTGTTGCCTTCATTAGCTATTTGATACTGATTTTTATAAAGATTTTTTCTAATTCGAATTTTAAATTTTTATTGTTTAATTCTTACTTGTTGATTGAATTATTTTGTGTTTAAATTTTTTCAAATTTGAGTAGTTTCAAAAATTGTTTTGTTTTATATTTTTGTTAATAATTTTTCTTTAGTATATATTTTTTCCTACTCCTATCACAGTAAATTATAAATTACATCGCACTATCCATGACATGTAAATTGATTATTTCAAATAGCGTGCGGTAAGTAAAAAAAAGCGTGCGGTAATGGATTTTCATATATATATTACCGCACGCTTTTAATAAAAAGAAAAATTTTTATTTAAAGAAAAATTTGATTTTTAAAAATTAAATATTTCAATTCATTTTGACACAGAATAATGCAAAGCCTACCACAATTTGTAAACTATTTGCATTTTATTTATAATTAGTAGTTCATTTTTTCAAGTAATTATATGTGTTTGGGCATTAAAACAAAGTCGTAGGAAAAGTATATAACAAATCTCGTGAAGATACTGCACTCGACGCTACGCGTCTCGTGCGCAAAATTTTCCCTCGCATGTAAAATGCTATTTACAACTCTTGATATGTAATATACTATTACGCACAAACAAACCGTAAAACACATTTTACATCCTAGTTATCGTGGCTGAAAGTTGAACTTTACATCCGTAAAATAAAATCCCGTTGCTATATGAAATATTAATATATTTTTCTACTTTACCGCCCGTAAAATAATCACCCGTAAAATATTCATAAAATTAGAACAAGCAAATAAATTATTGTATGAAGTTTATAGAGAAAAGCATGGCATGTTTAGTATAATTTTCAAAATGTCTAGCGAGTTTAAAAAATTCAAAAATTGATTTATACTACAATAAAGTTGTGCAGTTGTGCGTAAAACGTTGTACATACACTTAGGCTGAAAGGAAGATTACGCCTTTGGTTCAATAAAAGCCCTCGCTTCGCGTCGGGCTTCAATATGAACCGCTAGCGTAATCTTCTACTTTCAGTCCTCGATATGTAAATAACTATTTCAAGCTCTTGATAATAGTGTCACAACCGAAATTGATCGAGCAAAAATATAAATATACATAAATTGTATGTTTAAATAAAAATAAAAATAAAATAATTACTTCGGTCTGAAAGACCTAAGTATTACATTCATGAGCTCAAAGTGAAATTCTTACCCCCACTTTTTTTGACATTTCTCGACGTTTTAGGACCTCCTGATTCTAAAAAAGCAAAAAAAAAAATGTATGTCTGTCTGCCGGCCGTCATTACCTACGCTGCAGGGAAAACCGCTGGAGGGATTTCAAAATTTTTTTTTTCTAAAAATAGGTATACTTAAGGGACAGGTCCAAAAGGACGCTGTGTTCGATAACTGTACCGGAAGTGTGTCAAAAAAATCATTATGTGTGTCAAAAATAGCAAATTTTCATATTTTTGGCTTAAAAAACGTTCATTTTAAGTGATTACGAGTAGGAACATTAAATTTGGAGAAATCTTGATGGTCGGGATTGGTATGTGAGATCAAAAACTAGATTATTGCATTATAAGTTTGTCAAAAAAAAGTTATCATAACTAAGGTTGGAATAGAGGATCGAGTAAAATTGCTCTGGACTGATTTAAGTTTTAGCTGCCTGAATGAAACTACGTGAGCTAGAGGGTGCTCGGCGAATTCTTTTGCTTTCTTCTAGATAAACGCGTCTTTGCCCAAGTCTATTTTGTATTTACTAATATTTTATGCTTCTTATAAGCACAATGGGTTTCAGGTGTTTTATTTGTTTTATTATCAACATCCATCGTGAACCAAGGTTCAGTTTTAGGTGTCAACTGGAATAAACTGCTGTATGCCATCGTTTATTATTTCCGAAACTATTAATGCTGATGTGCTAGTATCTTGCTCAGTGTTTTTTCAAAATATTGTTTAAATTATGTAATTTCCATTTTTTGTCATGCATATAGTTATTTATTTTTTGTTTGGACCTGAAGATAGCTTATGTTGAAACATGTCGTAAAATAAATAAAAAATTTAAATTAATGAAACTATTATACTAAAATACTATTTATATTTATTTTAAATTTTTTATTTTATATACTTGTTTTAAGTTTCGCAAATTAATAAATACAAATTAAGACTATTTTATTTTTATTTTTATTTAAGCATACTATTTATGTATATTTATATTTTTACTATATTAGTATCAACCATGTTAACCATAAATTTGATTTTGATATTTATAAAAAGCCCACTTGTACAGATACAATTATAAATTCTAACTCCAATCACTCTAGGAATGCTAAACATTCAGCTTTATATTCGCTAATTGACAGATTAATTAAAATCCCACTTTCTTCTTTTAATTTTAACAAAGAACTAAATACAATTTTAACTATATCAAACACCAATGGTTTCAATCCTGATTTAGCTTATAAAATTCTACACAAGAAGCTCAAACGTCTTGCTTATATCCAAATTTATCCAGTTTCACCATCTATTCTAAAACACTATTGTAAAATTAATTATCATGATAAAATAAGTCCAAAACTAAAAAACATTATTACTAAACAATAAACATACAAATTTATGTTGTTCTTTTTATAATAACAAAAATTTACACAGCCTTATAGTTAACAATAAATTTAGTCAACAAAATAAATTTTCAAATAGTGGAGTTTACCAATTGTCCTGTGATGATTTTAATTAGTATCTATTTCGGACAAACTGGTCGTAGTTTAAGCCTTAAGATTAGGACATTCTAATTCCACGTTTGCAAATCATTTGATATCATAACAGTACATACTGAAAACCATAACAGTACATTTAGTAATAATAGTAATCGAACTTCAATTTGAAAACAAAGGTTTAAGACTAAATATTTTAGAATCTTTAGAAATTAGAAAAGCTCAATTTTATAATCAAAATAATATATTGAACGCCCAAACTGATATAATTTATTCACCTTTAACTTGCCCAGATTTGTTTATTTAATTTAATTTAAATTTAAATTTAATTTAATTTAATTTCCCATGTTTTAAGCAATGTTTTTTAAAAGTTTTTTAAAATTTTTATAAATTTTACTTACAAAATGGTGTTGCCTTCATTAGCTATTTGATACTGATTTTTATAAAGATTTTTTCTAATTCGAATTTTAAATTTTTATTGTTTAATTCTTACTTGTTGATTGAATTATTTTGTGTTTAAATTTTTTCAAATTTGAGTAGTTTCAAAAATTGTTTTGTTTTATATTTTTGTTAATAATTTTTCTTTAGTATATATTTTTTCCTACTCCTATCACAGTAAATTATAAATTACATCGCACTATCCATGACATGTAAATTGATTATTTCAAATAGCGTGCGGTAAGTAAAAAAAAGCGTGCGGTAATGGATTTTCATATATATATTACCGCACGCTTTTAATAAAAAGAAAAATTTTTATTTAAAGAAAAATTTGATTTTTAAAAATTAAATATTTCAATTCATTTTGACACAGAATAATGCAAAGCCTACCACAATTTGTAAACTATTTGCATTTTATTTATAATTAGTAGTTCATTTTTTCAAGTAATTATATGTGTTTGGGCATTAAAACAAAGTCGTAGGAAAAGTATATAACAAATCTCGTGAAGATACTGCACTCGACGCTACGCGTCTCGTGCGCAAAATTTTCCCTCGCATGTAAAATGCTATTTACAACTCTTGATATGTAATATACTATTACGCACAAACAAACCGTAAAACACATTTTACATCCTAGTTATCGTGGCTGAAAGTTGAACTTTACATCCGTAAAATAAAATCCCGTTGCTATATGAAATATTAATATATTTTTCTACTTTACCGCCCGTAAAATAATCACCCGTAAAATATTCATAAAATTAGAACAAGCAAATAAATTATTGTATGAAGTTTATAGAGAAAAGCATGGCATGTTTAGTATAATTTTCAAAATGTCTAGCGAGTTTAAAAAATTCAAAAATTGATTTATACTACAATAAAGTTGTGCAGTTGTGCGTAAAACGTTGTACATACACTTAGGCTGAAAGGAAGATTACGCCCTTGGTTCAATAAAAGCCCTCGCTTCGCGTCGGGCTTCAATATGAACCGCTAGCGTAATCTTCTACTTTCAGTCCTCGATATGTAAATAACTATTTCAAGCTCTTGATAATAGTGTCACAACCGAAATTGATCGAGCAAAAATATAAATATACATAAATTGTATGTTTAAATAAAAATAAAAATAAAATAATTACTTCGGTCTGAAAGACCTAAGTATTACATTCATGAGCTCAAAGTGAAATTCTTACCCCCACTTTTTTTGACATTTCTCGACGTTTTAGGACCTCCTGATTCTAAAAAAGCAAAAAAAAAATGTATGTCTGTCTGCCGGCCGTCATTACCTACGCTGCAGGGAAAACCGCTGGAGGGATTTCAAAATTTTTTTTTTCTAAAAATAGGTATACTTAAGGGACAGGTCCAAAAGGACGCTGTGTTCGATAACTGTACCGGAAGTGTGTCAAAAAAATCATTATGTGTGTCAAAAATAGCAAATTTTCATATTTTTGGCTTAAAAAACGTTCATTTTAAGTGATTACGAGTAGGAACATTAAATTTGGAGAAATCTTGATGGTCGGGATTGGTATGTGAGATCAAAAACTAGATTATTGCATTATAAGTTTGTCAAAAAAAAGTTATCATAACTAAGGTTGGAATAGAGGATCGAGTAAAATTGCTCTGGACTGATTTAAGTTTTAGCTGCCTGAATGAAACTACGTGAGCCAGAGGGTGCTCGGCGAATTCTTTTGCTTTCTTCTAGATAAACGCGTCTTTGCCCAAGTCTATTTTGTATTTACTAATATTTTATGCTTCTTATAAGCACAATGGGTTTCAGGTGTTTTATTTGTTTTATTATCAACATCCATCGTGAACCAAGGTACAGTTTTAGGTGTCAACTGGAATAAACTGCTGTATGCCATCGTTTATTATTTCCGAAACTATTAATGCTGATGTGCTAGTATCTTGCTCAGTGTTTTTTCAAAATATTGTTTAAATTATGTAATTTCCATTTTTTGTCATGCATATTGTTATTTATTTTTTGTTTGGACCTGAAGATAGCTTATGTTGAAACATGTCGTAAAATAAATAAAAAATTTAAATTAATGAAACTATTATACTAAAATACTATTTATATTTATTTTAAATTTTTTATTTTATATACTTGTTTTAAGTTTCGCAAATTAATAAATACAAATTAAGACTATTTTATTTTTATTTTTATTTAAGCATACTATTTATGTATATTTATATTTTTACTATATTAGTATCAACCATGTTAACCATAAATTTGATTTTGATATTTATAAAAAGCCCACTTGTACAGATACAATTATAAATTCTAACTCCAATCACTCTAGGAATGCTAAACATTCAGCTTTATATTCGCTAATTGACAGATTAATTAAAATCCCACTTTCTTCTTTTAATTTTAACAAAGAACTAAATACAATTTTAACTATATCAAACACCAATGGTTTCAATCCTGATTTAGCTTATAAAATTCTACACAAGAAGCTCAAACGTCTTGCTTATATCCAAATTTATCCAGTTTCACCATCTATTCTAAAACACTATTGTAAAATTAATTATCATGATAAAATAAGTCCAAAACTAAAAAACATTATTACTAAACAATAAACATACAAATTTATGTTGTTCTTTTTATAATAACAAAAATTTACACAGCCTTATAGTTAACAATAAATTTAGTCAACAAAATAAATTTTCAAATAGTGGAGTTTACCAATTGTCCTGTGATGATTTTAATTAGTATCTATTTCGGACAAACTGGTCGTAGTTTAAGCCTTAAGATTAGGACATTCTAATTCCACGTTTGCAAATCATTTGATATCATAACAGTACATACTGAAAACCATAACAGTACATTTAGTAATAATAGTAATCGAACTTCAATTTGAAAACAAAGGTTTAAGACTAAATATTTTAGAATCTTTAGAAATTAGAAAAGCTCAATTTTATAATCAAAATAATATATTGAACGCCCAAACTGATATAATTTATTCACCTTTAACTTGCCCAGATTTGTTTATTTAATTTAATTTAAATTTAAATTTAATTTAATTTAATTTCCCATGTTTTAAGCAATGTTTTTTAAAAGTTTTTTAAAATTTTTATAAATTTTACTTACAAAATGGTGTTGCCTTCATTAGCTATTTGATACTGATTTTTATAAAGATTTTTTCTAATTCGAATTTTAAATTTTTATTGTTTAATTCTTACTTGTTGATTGAATTATTTTGTGTTTAAATTTTTTCAAATTTGAGTAGTTTCAAAAATTGTTTTGTTTTATATTTTTGTTAATAATTTTTCTTTAGTATATATTTTTTCCTACTCCTATCACAGTAAATTATAAATTACATCGCACTATCCATGACATGTAAATTGATTATTTCAAATAGCGTGCGGTAAGTAAAAAAAAGCGTGCGGTAATGGATTTTCATATATATATTACCGCACGCTTTTAATAAAAAGAAAAATTTTTATTTAAAGAAAAATTTGATTTTTAAAAATTAAATATTTCAATTCATTTTGACACAGAATAATGCAAAGCCTACCACAATTTGTAAACTATTTGCATTTTATTTATAATTAGTAGTTCATTTTTTCAAGTAATTATATGTGTTTGGGCATTAAAACAAAGTCGTAGGAAAAGTATATAACAAATCTCGTGAAGATACTGCACTCGACGCTACGCGTCTCGTGCGCAAAATTTTCCCTCGCATGTAAAATGCTATTTACAACTCTTGATATGTAATATACTATTACGCACAAACAAACCGTAAAACACATTTTACATCCTAGTTATCGTGGCTGAAAGTTGAACTTTACATCCGTAAAATAAAATCCCGTTGCTATATGAAATATTAATATATTTTTCTACTTTACCGCCCGTAAAATAATCACCCGTAAAATATTCATAAAATTAGAACAAGCAAATAAATTATTGTATGAAGTTTATAGAGAAAAGCATGGCATGTTTAGTATAATTTTCAAAATGTCTAGCGAGTTTAAAAAATTCAAAAATTGATTTATACTACAATAAAGTTGTGCAGTTGTGCGTAAAACGTTGTACATACACTTAGGCTGAAAGGAAGATTACGCCCTTGGTTCAATAAAAGCCCTCGCTTCGCGTCGGGCTACAATATGAACCGCTAGCGTAATCTTCTACTTTCAGTCCTCGATATGTAAATAACTATTTCAAGCTCTTGATAATAGTGTCACAACCGAAATTGATCGAGCAAAAATATAAATATACATAAATTGTATGTTTAAATAAAAATAAAAATAAAATAATTACTTCGGTCTGAAAGACCTAAGTATTACATTCATGAGCTCAAAGTGAAATTCTTACCCCCACTTTTTTTGACATTTCTCGACGTTTTAGGACCTCCTGATTCTAAAAAAGCAAAAAAAAAATGTATGTCTGTCTGCCGGCCGTCATTACCTACGCTGCAGGGAAAACCGCTGGAGGGATTTCAAAATTTTTTTTTTCTAAAAATAGGTATACTTAAGGGACAGGTCCAAAAGGACGCTGTGTTCGATAACTGTACCGGAAATGTGTCAAAAAAATCATTATGTGTGTCAAAAATAGCAAATTTTCATATTTTTGGCTTAAAAAACGTTCATTTTAAGTGATTACGAGTAGGAACATTAAATTTGGAGAAATCTTGATGGTCGGGATTGGTATGTGAGATCAAAAACTAGATTATTGCATTATAAGTTTGTCAAAAAAAAGTTATCAAGTGTGTCAAAAGAAAGATTTTTATTAATTTTTTTACACAATTTTTTGGAAAAAAAATAAAATTAATTGTTTGTTTGAAATGAAGTTTTATTATTATTATTGAGAATTATGGCATTATAAGTTTGTCAAAAAAGTGTTGTCAAGTGTGTCAAAAGAAAGATTTTTATTTATTTTTTTACCCAAGATTTTGGAAAAAATAAAATTGTTTGTTTGAAATGAAATTTAATTATTATTATTGAGAATTATGGCATTATAAGTTTGTCAAAAAAATGTTGTCAAGTGTGTCAAAAGATTTTTAGTTAGTTTTTTACCTAATTTTTTGCAAAAAAAATAAAAGTGTTTGTTTATTATTATATAGAATGATGGCATTATAAGTTTGTCAAAAAATGTTGTCAAGTGTGTCAAAAGAAAGGTTTTTATTTATTTTTTACCCAATTTTTTTAGAAAAAAATAAAATTAATAGTTCGTATGACATGATATTTTATTATTATTATAGAGAATTATGGCATTATAAGTTTGTCAAAAATAATGTCAAGTGTGTCAAAAAATGATTTCATTTAATTTTTTAGCCAATTTTTTGGGAAAAAAAATGTAACTGTTTTTATGACGTAAATGTAATTTAAAATGAAATTGGACATGGAAATTTTTGAATTTGTTATAGTTTTTGAAATATTTTTGGAATTTTGAAAAAGTTTGTATTTTTGATTTTGTAAAAATTTTTGCAATATTTTTAGAATTTCGGCAAAAGTTTTAATTGTTGATTTTGTAAGAATTTTTGGAATATTTTTAGAATTTTGAAAAATTTTTAATTTTTGATATTATTATAATTTTTGGAATTTTGAAAAAAGTTTCAATTTTTGATTTTGTAATAATTTTTGAAATAATTTTAGAATTTCGGAAAAAGTTTGAATTTTTAAGAATTTTTGAAATATTATTGGTATTTAGAAAATATTTAAATATTTGATTTTATTCTAATTTTTGGAATATTTTTGAAATTTTGAAAAAGTTTGATTTTATTTAATTTAACAATATTTTTGGAATTTCGTGTTTCGTGTTAGCTTTGTAATAAATTTTTAAACAGAGATAAAAAATACTTGTACTTTAACAAAGAGTTATGTTTGATATACATCGCTGCCCAAAACTAAAAACCATGTCCTCGTAAAAGTTTTTTGCCGAAAACTATATCAAAATCCTTAACCCAGACCGAAGTCTTGATATCTCAGAGCTGTGAGATTTCAGCCCCTCCATATTATTAATTTGTAATTTATTAATTTGCGAAACCTAAAACAAGTAAATAAAATAAAAAATTTAAAATAATATTAAAATGTTTCGCCATGTGCCTACATCGTCTTTAATTATTTATATTTATATTTAGTTTATTTTTGGAGTACAACGAAGAAAAACAAATTAAAGATTTAGGTTTTGGATTTAAATATGTATTAATTTGTTAACAATTATATTATAATAATAACTTTTAAGTAATATTTAAATTTTTGTAATGACTTTAAACCAAAAAAAAAAAAGGCAAGGGAACTAATGTTTGGGATACATTTACACACAATTTCCCTGAAAGAATTGCAGACAGATCAAATGGTGATGTAGCATGTGATTCGTATCATTTATACAAGGAAGATGTTGCAATGCTCAAAAAATTACATGTAAGGTTAAAAGGTCTTAACTAAAAGCAATGTGATTACACAAAAAATATTTTGTTTTCTTTATAGACTCAGTTTTACAGGTTTTCATTTAGCTGGTCTAGAATTTTTCCAACTGGAAAAATTTCGTCTTTAAGCCAATTGGGAGTTGATTATTATCATCGATTACTAGGTGAACTTATCAGAAATGAAATTGAACCTATTGCAACGATGTATCATTGGGATCTACCACAATATCTACAAGACTTGGGTGGATTTACCAACCCTTTGATAATACAATACTTTGAATCTTTTGCAAATTTTTTATTCAGAGAATATGGTAACAAAATTAAACAATGGATAACCTTCAATGAACAAAGAACATTTTGTGGTACTGCATACAAGGGAGAGGTAGCTCCGTCTATTAATGCAAGTGGTGTTGGGGAGTATATATGTGCTCATCATACGTTACAGGCTCATGCTCGGGTATATCATTTATATAAAGACTACTAGTATATCATACAGCAAGGAATGGTTGGCATTTCATTAGAAGTATATTATGGAATTCCAAAAAACCCCAATAATAAAAAAGATGTTAAAGCAACAGAGAGATATATGCAATTTGAGGTATTGTTACTAAATATTTTGTCATACTAATTTTATTTAAAGGAATTTTCATATTATAGTTTGGGTTATATGCAAATGCAATTTTCTCACCAGAAGGAGATTACCCATCAATTGTTAGAGAAGTAGTTGATAGAAACAGTGCGAATGAAGGCAGGGAATGGTCTCGACTTAAAAAGTTCACCCCAGAAATGGTTGAGTATATTAAAGGAACTGCAGACTTTTTTGGATTGAATTACTACACTAGCCGTTATATTGAACTAGCGAGTCCTGATTATTATCCTAATCCTTCAAAAGAACGCGATATGTCTATAAGCAGAACCACACATGAAACTTGGCGACGAGCCAAATCAGATTGGATTTATTCATATCCACAAGGACTTCGTGGAGTATTAAATTGGATAAAAAATCATTACGGAGATATTCCTATAATGATTACCGAAAATGGCTGGTCAGATGGTGGTGAACTAGAGGATTACGATCGAATAACATATTTAAATGTAACTTTTAATATCAATAAGTTAATTATTTGGATTCAAATGCTTTTTTTATAGGATCATTTTAATGCACTTCTCGATGCAATGCAACGATGCAACATCCATCGATGTTATTGGTCACGCTACTTGGAGTTTAATGGATAATTTTGAATGGTTGCTAGGATATACGTGAATATAAATTTGATTTAACAGAATTTTGCACATTATTTTCTGCTGCCAATTTTTTTTAGTGAGAAGTTTGGAATAATGCGAGTAGATCAAGCAGATCCCAATCGAACAAGAGTACCGAAAAAATCTTTTTCATACATAAAGGATGTATTTAGTACGCGAGAGGTAACTGAAGAATTAATATTTTGTATTTGATATAAAAATTGTATTAAATTACATTTGCTAAATTTAATCGAATTGTACTCCTGTTTAAACATCTAATCAAATACAACTACCAAGTAGTAGTAGTTTGATTATTCGAAACGATTATTTAAAATTTAAATCATAGATAAATAAACTCAATAATTAGAATTAATTGTATTTTCACTTAAAGTGGTTTTATAATACCTTTACTATCTTTTAAAGAGGAATGGTTGAGTGGCATAGTTAAAATATTTTATAAGTACAAAAAATTTGATAGCTGCAACTGCATTTCATCTTACGTTTCTATTTTTGATTTGAGATGGAGATGATGAACCTTAAAGAAGAACAAATAGCAACAACAAAAACCTTTTAAAACCAAGGTCCCAGATCAGCAGACAGCATGCGTTCAAAGATCTTAATATGGGTTTAAATGTTTGTTATTTTTTAAAAGAACTGATAACTAAACAATAAATCACATAACATAATTTGACATGGGCCAACATTTCATCATAAGATGAGGACAATAAAAGGCAAATTTTCTAGAAATATTCCCATGAACAAAACTAAATTAGTGTTGTTAATAATCCAGTTCCTGGCATATATATTATGTGACGCCTTGTTTTCCTCAAGTCTTAAAGTCCTTAAATTCCAGATATAATTATATGAAAAGTTGATTTTTCGAGATAGGAATAGCTTGCCATCATCAAGGAATATTTCATAACTAAGATTGAGGGTACTATCGTTGACTTAATAAAGTTTTGTAATGATCACTGAGCCAGCTAGTGACTCAGTAACAATAAGCAGTAGGAGAACTGCTTGCCTGGCAGATTTGTAATCCGACGAGCATCAGCCATGTGTGTCCAAACAGTAATATCGCCAGTTCAGTACCAGTTATAGTCAAATATGCACCCAAAGGAGACTGTGTAAACGAATTTAAATAAGCAAAACAATCAAGGCGGGGACTCTAACTACCCCGAACACCGAAGAAACCGAGAGCATCGCAGCAATACCACTACTATTACAATTATTACATTTAAACGTTTAAATAAATGATTCACTCATCCTGTAGTAAAACCAATTACATAGTTTTACTACAACAATTCCCCAAACTATATTCGCAATATCTTCCAAATTCCTATCAATAAATATAAAAACAATTGACCCAAAACTCTATTAAAATTGAAAACAAATATTTCATAAATTTCCTTAACTGGGTTATTTCCAAATATTTTGTTAATATCTTTTAATTTAAATAAAACTAATTCGCGACATTGGCATTAAATAAAATTCAATTAAAAACAAAGTCAGTGTGTCAATTGTTTTAATATCAATTAACTAACAATAATAAATTCCCAACGAGTAATCATTTTTTAATTATAAAAATAATATTTTAATCAATAATTCGGGCAGTTAGTATTCAGACAATTAACGGAGTCAAATTTTAAATCAATACAGTCGTTTTTGCAAATAAAATATTAAAATCAATAAAGTGAATCGTTTTGAAGGAAAAACTAACAAGCAGTCAGTAACCAATAAGTTCAGTTCAAAAATTATTAAAATAAGTTTAATTCATAGCAGTAAGTTCAGTTCTAAAATTATTAAAATAAGTTTAATTCAGAACAGTAAGTTCAGTGCAAAAATTATTAAACTAAGTTTAATTCAGAACAGTAAGTTCAGTTCAAAAGTTATTAAAATAAGTTTAATTCATAGCAGTAAGTTCAGTTCTAAAATTATTAAAATAAGTTTAATTCAGAACAGTAAGTTCAGTGCAAAAATTATTAAACTAAGTTTAATTCAGAACAGTAAGTTCAGTTCAAAAGTTATTAAAATAAGTTTAATCCAGAACAGTAAGTTCAGTTCAAAAGTTATTAAAATAAGTTTAATTCAGAACAGTGAGTTCCGATCACTAGCTATTAAAATATACATAAGCTCAATTCAGAACATTATAAATAGAAATACAAATTAAAACTGAAAAATAGAGACTTTTTCTTGATATAACATCTGCAAAGTACCGAAGTATCACACACATATAAGAACTACATTTTATCACATAGTAGTATACGTAAAACATTTGCACTACATCTTTATCATATAGTAGTGTCCTAAACAATTTGGCACTACATTTGGCGCAGCCGGTTAGTCCTTTCCGACATAAGGACAGAAAGGAATAGATGAACCAGCCCTCAGAAGCTACTCAGCAGTTAACGAAAAACCTGAGGTCGAGAACAATAAGTGTGACATCATCATCAGCAGCACAAGACAACGGACCATCAGCAACAACGTCAACCACACCAGTGATTACACCAACCACACCAACGAAGGGTAAGTCATTTGTAGTTCCTAATAATTTAGAATTAGTATCAGATAGTGTATTTGAGGAGGCATTGAACGACGGTAAAGCTCTCTCAGATACCCTAAAAAATATAGAGAAAACCTTTTTTACGGTCGAAGAGGCGGACATCAATACTAGGAGACAACTAGAGAACTGTCTAGACAGACTAGAACGTAGATCAACGGACGAAGGATACAGAGAAATGGCCACCAACGCGACAATAAACATTAGTAATGCTCTCAATTTTATCCCAATGCTTGAAGGCAATAACCATCAAGAAATATACGAGCGGATTGATGATTTTATTGCAAGGTGCAAAGGAATGCTCGTCTTATTAACAGACTACGAGAAACAAATATTTCCGGGAATTATCGTGAACGGTTTTCGATCCGAAGTCTTTAAAGCAGTAAGTGGGAAAGAAGTAAAAACACTTGACGAGCTTAGCCATTTACTACGACAGCATTTTAGACCAACCGCAACAAACACAGACATTTTATCCTGTTGGCGAGAACTTAGACAGAGACCAGACGAAACGATCAAGAACTTTGCAGATAGAGTCCGTAACCAATGCAGAGCAGCCAAGGACACATTCACAGGTTACTACGGTGACATAAAGAAAGATGCTCTACTGCAAGAAGTCGAACACATAGCCATTCGGACTTTCAAACTCGGAATCAGCAACCCTATTGTCCACTTGCAAACTGCGCCCAGCACAGAAACTAACTGGGATAAGCTGGTTCAATTCGCAGTAAGTTTAGAAAATTACGACCGACTGAGAAACGGCTCCTGGACCTCGACTGATCGGGAAAAATACCAGGATAAATTACAAACAGCAGCAGGAAAACCACACGCTAATGAAACCTCACTATACCACACATCTAATAACACTGACTCTGCGATAACGGTTAGCCTAATAACAGATTTAATAGCAGACGCACTGAAAAAGGTACAAATAGGTAACAACACGGACAACTCACAGCCACAGAATATAAACTCACAGCGCGAACAACCAACAATATGTACACACTGCAAACGACTAGGCCACTCCATTCAAGAATGTAGGTCAAGACAAACGACCTGCAGCCAATGCTACCAAAAAGGTCACTTTGCACGAAGCTGCCCGAATAACCGGAGACCCTCAAACTATAATAGGCAAAATATAAACCCCACCACTGACTCAAGACCAAATTACCAGTTTCAAGATAATACACCCAACAGAACTATTGACAACACGAACTACAAAGGTAATCAGCAAACACAAGCAAGACCATACGACAGGAATTATGATAACTGGAACACTAACTACAATTACCCTAGAAACTCGTACCAACAGTCAAACCAAATACCAAACCAACAAGACAACAGTACCAATAGTAGAAATATTCACCAAAATTCGACACTAAATTTCAGGAATTCAAACGAATTACCAGGCATCCCCGCCAGACGGACAATCCGATTCGTAAACAGCTCCACAGACAACGACATGAACTATCCGATGCAGAATCATTATTTCAACGACGTGGAAACAATGTCGCGTTCGCAAGATCTGGGAGCGGTAGCTCGTTCACCCCCTCCTACGACAGCACGATCCGAAAGTATAATGACACCAGCCGATACTACTGTTAACTACAGTTTACGCAATCCGGGAAACTAATTAGGGCTGACCCAACGACCATGGGTCTAAGCCCCACCATCTCAATTTTGCCTAGGTCATATTTAAACAATAATTATATTTTTTCAACGATAAAGGAAGCCAATGAAACGAAAATTAGCTCTCCAATTATAGAAATATCTACAAACTGTACAGAAAAACCGACTCTCCAATTAATTATCGATACAGGAGCGGAAATTTCAATAATAAAAAAAAGTAGCCTGACTGAAAACCAAAGCATTGACGGAAACAAAAATATAATGTTTAGCGGTATTAACGGCGTAGAACAACGTACACTTGGTACAACCTCATTAAACTTCACAAACCTGAACAATATTTCCCATACCTTTCACGTAGTAGAATCTATACAAAATCTGAATACGGACGGTATACTGGGACAAGATTTCTTAGCAGACAAAACCGACATAAACTGTATATCTAATTGCTTAAAAGTATTAATTGGCCAGGAAAATTTTATTTGTGTACCGTTCGCCAACTATGAACAAAATGCCGACTATAGCAAAATACAACAGAACGCAAGGGACATTAATTACACGGAAACTATAGGTCGTCCTTCCGAAAATGGTAGTGTTGATGCTGTAATAGATACTTCTGGACCGAGCAATCCCTCAAACCTGACTGGAAGTTATGCTATATCTACACCCTACGGTATGGCATATGTTAATTCTAATCCATACTATCATCATTCGTTTTCTTGCATCAAACCCAAGCAATCGTCTCAACTAAATCACAACTATCCTACTAATTCGAATGCACCAAGTTATAACAATGTTAACCAACAGTTTACTGATGAATATCAAAACAGCTATTTAATCAATACTCAAAATACTTCTAATCTCGATGCAATTACTCAGGTCACAAAAAATTTATCATTGGCAACAACAAATTATGCAGATAATAATTCAATTGTGGAGTCTAATCTGCCTAGTTCTTCTCAACTCAACACAACTCAACACAACACAAACTCTCCTCAATTAAACTACACATCTTCAACCACGACATGCACTACTTCACAAAATATGAAAAACACTACTATACCTTCTCTACTAACATTACTAAATAACCATATAAAACAACAAAACCAGAACGTAGACCAAATTGCTCCACTGCCTCTATCATCTGTTAAATCATCCTTTTCATCATTTCCTGCTACTAAACTAGTTTCAAACATTCCCAAAACAAAGCTTCCAAATACTACGCAACGTCCAACGACTACTATTCCTACACTTTCTACAGTATTAAACAATCAGGGGATGTTTCAACCCCAGATACACCCTGATACGAATATACAACCGCAGGTATCAACAACATTAGGCATAAATAACGCTATGCCTGTTTCTAATAACACAACTGTCACTAACTCCAGAAACATATCAAACATTCCACCGTATGTGATGGACCACCATTTCTCATATTCTGCACACCTATCGTCCAACGGCCTTGGTAATCGATCTGAAAACAAAGACAATACAGAGTCTCAAGTAGAACGACACTATCCAACTAGGGATGTTTCATCGAAATTAGACTCCAGTATAAACCCTGAAGCCCCGACAGCATTTTCAAACCATTTAAAAAGCACAAATCTAAATTTATTACACAACTCTGACGTAGGACATGCATCATTATTCACACGAAAAGAATTTGCATCTACATTACACTTGAGATCATCTAATAGGGCCTCGTCAAATGATTTCTATGTTATGGATACGTATACAAGTATCCAGTCTTTAAATAGTAAACCTAACGACCTAAATTATTTAAGTTCAACACCAAAAAATATTGCATCAATTCTACCACCAAATTTTCCACATGGTTCTGCGGACAATCCCTCATGTTCACAAAATTCTGAATCACACATTTTTACGAGATCCCATCAGTCTGATGCGAGTTTGGAAGAGACGTCAAAAAACCTAAACTCAAATTTGTTTTCAATGGCATCACCATCCAACATACAATCCCATAGTATTAGTCGACCAATTGTACACCATCCAATAACGCCAAAAGAAACGAAGAATATCTCACTCGAGCATTCAGAAATGGAAAATTCAAAACTCTCTCCCACTGAAGAGACTAGGACAACAGGGAACATACGTAGTCGTACTATAGAAGACACTATTATACCGGCCAGATCAAAAAAAATAATACAGATAGACGCTTCGAACATCCCGAATGAAGAGATAATTACCATGGCCAAGGAAGTTAGACCTGGCGTGTTCATCGCAAATACACTATCTAAACCGGAGAATAGCAAAATTATGCTAAGCGTCATGAACGTAAATGACAAAGACATACACTTAAACGATTTCACGACAGAATTCGAAACTTTGTCGAACTATACTTACAGAAGACTTAGCGACTTTCCTGAGCATACGGAAACAGAAATAAAGACCGACTGTACAGCAACGGACGAGAGTAGGTTAGGGCGAATAATAGAATCAATTGGATTAGATAATAGCGCAACGACGGAAGAAAAACAAGATCTGGAAGAAATCATAAGGGAATACGAAGACATATTCTACCTAAAAGGCGACAAACTAACTCACACGAATGTCTTAATGCACGAAATACCCTTACTAAAAGACACAAGTCCTATCAAACAAAAAATGTACAGACTCCCGGAGTCTCAAAAATTAGAAATAAAACGACAAATAGAAGACATGTTGGCAGACGACATCATCACACATTCCAAGTCTCCTTTTAATGCTCCGATAATCCTTGTGGAAAAACGGAGCCCCGAAAATGAAAAGAAATGGCGTTTGGTTGTCGATTTTTGGAAGTTGAATAAATGCACAATCGGCGATACATTCCCGATCCCCCGAATTGAAGACATATTAGACCAACTAGGACAGTCAAGGTATTTTTCCACTCTAGACCTAGCTAGTGGGTACCATCAAGTATTGGTTCACCCTGACGATAGATCAAAAACTGCTTTTAGTACACAGACGGGTCATTATGAATTCAAAAGAATGCCTTTTGGGTTATGCAACGCACCCTCAACGTTTCAACGGATTATGAACTACGTACTGACGGGTCTGGAAGGTCTCGAGTGCTACGTTTACCTTGATGACATTGTCATATACGGCCGAACATTAGATGACCATAACCGGAAGCTGAGAAACGTATTTTCAAGACTCAGACAACACCAGCTAAAAGTTCACCCTGAGAAATGCCAACTGCTCAGAAAAGAGGTCGTTTACCTCGGTCACAAGTGCAATGAAGAAGGAGTCCAACCAGATCCAACTCGAACCGTAGCTGTACAAAACTTCCCTACACCAAACACGACAAGAAAAATTCAATCGTTTCTGGGACTAGCCAACTACTACAGAAAGTTCATACCACATTTCGCTGAAACAGCAAAACCGCTCAACGATCTATTAAAAAAAGACTCTAAATTCCGATGGACGCAGGAATGCGAACAATCATTCAATTACCTCAAACAATCGTTAGTTTCACCACCCCTCCTAACCTACCCAAATTTTTCTAAGTCGTTTATACTTACAACCGATGCAAGTAGCCATGCCCTAGGAGCAGTTCTGTCGCAAGGAGAAATCGGATCAGATAAACCAATAGCATATGCTAGCCGATCTCTTAACAAAGCAGAACGAAATTACTCCACCATCGAACGAGAACTCCTCGCAATCGTATGGGCAACAAACAATTTTAGATGTTATTTATTTGGACGAGAATTCACTGTGGTAACCGACCATAAACCTCTCCTAGGTGAAATAAAACTAACCCAAACGTCCACAAGGATGGCTAGGTTTCATAATAAATTATCAGAATACAAGTATAAAATGCTGTACAAACCTGGCCGCTATAACACAAACGCAGACGCTCTTTCTCGAATTCCACACTCAAACGTGGAAAAATGCTTGATTACTACCAGGAGTAAAGCAAAACAGAGCGACGAAGAAAACGAACCAGATGTAGCAGCAGAGATGCGACAAAATACGGAAACACTATCGTCAGAGCCAAACAAGGATAAAAATGTCCTAGGTAACCACCAAGAAATAGTAAGAGAAGAAGACGATGACGGCGAGAACGAAGACATAGAAACCGACAGCGATGACGTAGACCAAGACGTGATACATTTGAAAGATAGAAAAGATATCCAAAGCGTTCTTCGGGATTTTCACGATACCCCTTTAGGCGGACATCAGGGTATTAAAAAAACCTATGGCAGGATTAGAAGAACTTATTACTGGAATAGAATGATTACCGACATAACGGAGTACATTAAAAATTGCATGGTTTGCCAGAAAAACAAAGTCTCTAAGCTAACGAAAATGCCACTAAAACTACCAGAGATATCAGAAAAACCATTTGACAAAAATATATGGACGTAGTTGGACCCCTGAGGACCACAAACCGAGGGAACAAATACATCTTAACTTTCGAAGATGACCTAACACGATACATGGACTGCTACGCGATGCCAGATCAGGAAGCTCAAACTGTAGCTCGAGTATTCTATGACGAAATCATATCACGGTACCGAATTCCCAAAACCTTAATAACAGACCAAGGGTCAAATTTTATGAGCGAAATGTTCAAAAAAGTATGTAAATTCCTACGCATTAAAAAATTACAGACCTCTGCCTATCACCCACAAGTGAATGGAGTGTTGGAACGGAGTCATCGACCTCTAGCCGAATACCTTAGGTGCTTCATAAACAATGACCTAGACAACTGGGACATGTGGCTTAGGCAAGCTGCTCATGTCCACAATAACTTTCCTCATACTGCTTCTCGACTTTCACCAAGCGAATGTCTTTTCGGGTTCACCGCTGAATTACCCACAACTTTCCAAAAACCTCCAACACCACTATACAACGTCGATGACTACTTCTTAGAACTGAAACATAAACTACAGGTAGCACATAAGTTCGGCAGAGAAAACCTTACCAAATACAAAAGGAACACAAAAAAATATTACGATAAATACACTCGACCGATTAACATACAAGTTGGGGACAAGGTTCTACTAATAAATCCTACACGGAAAAACAAATTGTCTGCTCTTCGACTAGGTCCCTACGAAGTTACAAAGCTAAACGGTGAGGTGAACTGCACAATCAAGATAGGAAACCAACATAAGGTAGTTCACAAAAACAGGCTAATACCGTACTACGACCGCGTATGTTCCATCGACACAAGCATGTAAAAAAAACAGTCCTTCCAAATTCTGTTATCCGTCTGATATTTTAATTTCTAATCTTTAGCTAAAGCGAAATGTTGGTGACATAACCAAAATTGGTTTCTATTTATAGCAAACATGTCAAAACTCTTGAAATTCTGGATATTGTTAATGGTGATGAAACTTACCACAGGAAGAGACTACGAGATAACCGAACTTAAACAAAACGGTATTCTGTTTGAAGTCATCGGTAACACATCATTCTACACGGACACATGGGAAGTCGTAATACCAATAAATATAGGGAATTTTAGCGATTCTTTCGAATTCATCGAATCCTGCGACAAGCTCATTGAAACACTTTGCCCAAAGTTAAACGACACGAGACTAGTAACATACTGTAACAACCTTAAAACAGACCTAGAAGACTATCTGGGTGATCTCAAATCAAAATCATATGAGCTAGAACATAATCTTAGGAGAACAAAACGCGGACTGATTAACATGGGAGGTAGACTATCTCACTGGCTTTTCGGTACTATGGACGACGAAGACGCGGCTAACATAAATACTAAGCTGGACCTTTTGGAAAATGACGACAACACAACCTTCGAACTACTAAAAACCCAGATTAGCGTTGTAAAATCTAATTACAATCTGTTCAAACTAGAAACTACCAATCTACGAAATGAGACGGACGCACTCCAAGCGAAAGTTGAGAATCTAAGCCGTAAAATGAACGAGTTCAAAAACACGATGTGGCAAGATATAATGAAAAATGAAATAAAAATAGAAATGGATGCTATATTGAACTACGCTCTTTTGAAAGTTAATAAAATCCAGAAGCAACAAAATTACGCCTTTTCCATACTTCAGTCCATCAGATCTAACAAACTACATCCTTTAGTACTAAAAACTACTGACCTGACTACACTAGTACAAAATATAATAAAATCTAAAAATGTTAATGACGAATTTTTAGAAATTGGACATATAGAACAGATCATTAACATCGAGTACGTTTACGTAAACCATAGACTACTGATAAAGGTTGATATACCTCTCCCAGAAGTGCCCATCTACAGTCTTAGTAAAATTTATACACTACCAATAAAACTTCAGGACGACACTTTTGCTCTATTGGAATTACAAGCCGACTATATAGCTAGCAATTCACTCGGTACCGAATTCATGCTTCTAAAAGACAGAGACGTGATGAGCTGTAAAAAATTACTGGTAAACCTACAGAGAACAATAAACTTATGCGAACAAACTTTTCCTAAAATAATAGGTGCTGGAACACACTGCATTACCCAACTGTACCATAGCCCCGACGTAAACGCGTCACACTGTACCTATAAAAGAACTAAGAACTTAAACGATATAATCGTGAAGTTACAAAATCATAATACAATCTTATACGTTTTCAGAACGGAGCAAACCGTTTTCGTGACATGTGCCAATACAACGGCAGAACGCCTCATCGGACAAGGTACGATCAAATTCAACCGAAACTGCGACGTTCTTGCTAACAACCAGCTATACCCTATTAGAATAAAACACAGAGAGCAACTGAACATGAAACAACCAGTAAATCCCGTATACCCGCCACTTAAATGGCAGGAAATATGGAATTTTACATCACTGTACACAATAACCCCAAACCCAACGCGGAACATTTTTTCAATCACACATAACGAACGTTACAACAAAGAAATGAATGACGCTGATGACACAATGACTGACCTCGAGAACAAATTAATACTAATAGAACAAGCCAGAACTAATAATCACCAAAAAGACCAGATACAAATACAGGGTATAGCTACATACACAACGGCTAGTTTTATAGGAGTGATACTAGTAATATACATACTAAAGCTCATCCTCAAACGTAAGAACAGGATTAATAAAGACAGACAAATCCAAACGACAATACCTCTCGTCGCGAAAACAGTCAGAAACCAAGCTTCGCCAAACGAAACAACCATAGCAAAAGAGACCAAACTAGACCAGGTAGACGGATTAGAACAAAATGTTCCTCTCGTACAAGAAAAAGGGGATCTCTACATTTTTCCAATTGCAGAAAACAAACGACAAAGTGTGGAGAGCTTGTCCGGCCGTTCGAATTTTAGGTTATTTTAAAAACTAGTTAATAAAAAACAGAAATTAAACTGTCTATGTTAAATAGTCTTGTAATGAATAACACTAAAAGATTAAATAAGCAAACAAACATTATTGTATTATAATAAGTTTTTTTTTTATCTTTTTAATCATTCTTGTTTATTTTAAGTAATATAACAGCAAATGTATTTTAACGGTGCTGATATTTGAATAATTTTGATCTTTTATTTAATATACATTATATTTTAGGTAGAAATACGAATGAATAAGAAAAATAATAATACAACCAATAAAAATAATAAGTTTACTAAAAGTAGTTATAAGCAATCGCTAGCATAAGTATACATATTAAATTAAAACAATTATTTTGTAATCATACGGAAACAAGCAATTTAACTTGACGGCCCAAAACAATTATAAACCGTTTAAATTTGTCAAATATTTATAATGGACTTTACAAAATTAAATTAATATAAATACAAATTATTATAATACAAATTATAATTATTAGGATTAAGGGCCACTTTCAATTTTATTACGACGATAAAAACATAATTTATTCAATATTTATAAGATAAGACTAAGATAACGTTACTCACTTTTTTTTTCTCTCTCTTTCCTTTTTCTCAAAAACATACATAATTTGGTAAAATTTTGTGTTCATCGTTAACTAACTAACGATGAAAACAAAATTTTTTGTTCCGTGGGGGAGGAATGTAGTAAAACCAATTACATAGTTTTACTACAACAATTCCCCAAACTATATTCGCAATATCTTCCAAATTCCTATCAATAAATATAAAAACAATTGACCCAAAACTCTATTAAAATTGAAAACAAATATTTCATAAATTTCCTTAACTGGGTTATTTCCAAATATTTTGTTAATATCTTTTAATTTAAATAAAACCAATTCGCGACATTGGCATTAAATAAAATTCAATTAAAAACAAAGTCAGTGTGTCAATTGTTTTAATATCAATTAACTAACAATAATAAATTCCCAACGAGTAATCATTTTTTAATTATAAAAATAATATTTTAATCAATAATTCGGGCAGTTAGTATTCAGACAATTAACGGAGTCAAATTTTAAATCAATACAGTCGTTTTTGCAAATAAAATATTAAAATCAATAAAGTGAATCGTTTTGAAGGAAAAACTAACAAGCAGTCAGTAACCAATAAGTTCAGTTCAAAAATTATTAAAATAAGTTTAATTCATAGCAGTAAGTTCAGTTCTAAAATTATTAAAATAAGTTTAATTCAGAACAGTAAGTTCAGTGCAAAAATTATTAAACTAAGTTTAATTCAGAACAGTAAGTTCAGTTCAAAAGTTATTAAAATAAGTTTAATTCATAGCAGTAAGTTCAGTTCTAAAATTATTAAAATAAGTTTAATTCAGAACAGTAAGTTCAGTGCAAAAATTATTAAACTAAGTTTAATTCAGAACAGTAAGTTCAGTTCAAAAGTTATTAAAATAAGTTTAATCCAGAACAATAAGTTCAGTTCAAAAGTTATTCAAATAAGTTTAATTCAGAACAGTGAGTTCCGATCACTAGCTATTAAAATATACATAAGCTCAATTCAGAACATTATAAATAGAAATACAAATTAAAACTGAAAATAGAGACTTTTTCTTGATATAACATCTGCAAAGTACCGAAGTATCACACACATATAAGAACTACATTTTATCACATAGTAGTATACGTAAAACATTTGCACTACATCTTTATCATATAGTAGTGTCCTAAACAATTTGGCACTACAATCCCATCGGGATCCAAATCTTCATTCACTCGAAGACTTAATTAACAGATCATCTTCACCAACTTAAACATGCGGTTGACATATTAAAACAATTAATAGTATAATATTGGGTAAGCTTCTTTCAATAAAAAAATGCGCCAATATGTCAGGCGATCGTTTAATTTGTTGATAATATATTCACTGATGTAACGAAATAATTAATGTCGACAAATTTAGAATTTTTTTTTAACATATTCAATGGCATAGTAAAATAATGGTCGGCAATTATTTAAGATGTTCATATATAAAAGGTGTAACAATTTGTCGAAATGGCTAGAAATATAATTGAGGATGTAACCAAATTAATTCGACAATTGTTAAATTTGTTGGTCCCTTTTATTTTCTAATTTGAATTATAATTTATTATTTACGAAAAAAAAATTCAGTTTATCTTCTTATTTCTTTTGTTTTATTTTAAGATTAGTTTACTAAGATTTTTATTATTGAATTGCAACCGAATTTTTTCTAATCAATTTTATTACAGCACACAAGTAAATTTTGGTAGTTTTCACACATTACAAACAGGGAAAGTATTACTTTTACTTTGGTCTGAAAGACCTAAGTATTACATTATCGAGCCAAAAGTAAAATTCCCCACTGTTTTGGCATTTTTCGACGTTTTGGGACCTACTGATTCTTAAAAAGCAAAAAAAAATGTATGTTTGTCTGCCGGCCGGCCGTCACAACCGACGAACTCTAGAAAACGGCTTGAAGGATTCCAAAAACATTGGTTTCTACGTAATAGGTTTACTCAATGGTAAGAGCCAAAAGGCCGATGCGTTCGATAACTGTACCGAAAGTGTGTCAAAAATCGTCAAATGTGTCAAAACAAGGAAATTTGCATATGTTTTGCTTAAAAAACGTTCATTTTAAGTGATTACGAATAGGAACATTGAATTTAGAGAAATCTTGATGGTCGAGATTGGTATGTGAGATCAAAAACTAGATTATTGCAAGGAAAATTTTGATTTTGTTATAAATTTTTGAAATATTTTTGGAATTTTGAAAAAAGTTTGTATTTTTGATTTTGTAAGAATTTTCGGAATATTTTTAGAGTTTTGAAAAAGTTTCAATTTTGAATTTATAATAATTTTTGGAATTGTTTTTTTGAATAAAATGTGTTGTGTTATAGGGTTTAGAATATGTGTCACAACAACACATAAATACCTTTTAAGACCTAGGTCCCACAACAACTGGCGTTCTAAGGTGTTGATGAACGCTTTTTTTAAACATCTGCGGGTAGACGTCACCTGAGACTAAGGATTCCGGCAAACTATTCCATTTGTATGCAGTTCGGACAAAGAAGTCTTTCTGCGATCTGCCAGTATGACAGCGTGGGATCTCGACCGTTTCACTGGTTGCGGTAGCCGATTGTCGAGTGGAACGGGGGTAAGAATAAGTTTGAGGCATGATGCTGCTGATTTCATCTGAGCACTGTTGATGACGATATTTGTAAAAAACAACGAGGTCAGCAACAGTGCGACGATGTTGTAGGGAATCAAGTTTTGATGTCAAAGCTCGATCACCCACAATTCGTATAGCTCGCTTTTGAACAGAGTCCAAGAGGGCCAAGATGGAAACAGAAGCAGCACTCCAAATTTGACAACAGTACTCCATACAGGGACGAATATAGGACTTATAAACATGGAGCAATTGGTATGGAGTGAAAAATTTTTTGCATCTATTTAGGAGGCCGAGTTTTTTAGACGCGCTTTTTGCCATCGCCATTACATGATCGTTCCAGAGTAGGTCATTTGAAACTGTGGCACCCAATAAACGAATGTTTTTACATTCATCTATTGGTTCATCATACATACTGAATAAAATATCTTTAGGGAACTCGGTCTTTGATCTGGATACAATCAACAGCTGTGTTTTGGTAGAAATGAAATTGACCAGGTTTTGGTCACCCCAATTGGCGACATTTTTTAGGTCTTTATTCACGTTTATGGCAGCGTCTCTCCGGGTGGGATTAATTCGTTCGTGCATTTTACCTTTTGAAGGAAGGGGATCGAACGACTTGTGTAGAGTACTATCATCTGCAAAACTATTTATTGGGTTGCTGGTGATTTTCAACAATTTGTTGATATAACAATTCGTTGATATTGTTTTGGAATTTTGAAGAAAATTTGTATTATTGATTTTGTTTTAATTGTTGAAATATATTTAGAATTTTGGAAAAAGTTTTTTGAATTTTGAATTTTTCATTTGGAAAAAGTTTCAATTTTTCATTTTGTAGTATTATTTGAGTTTTGAAAAATATTTGTATTTGTTGATTTTGTTATAATTTTATAAATATTTTTGGAATTTTAAAAAAAGTTGGTAATTTTGATTTTGATATAATTTTTGCAATATCTTTAGAATTTTGAAAAAGTTTCAATTTTTGATTTTATTATAATTTTTGCAATATTTTTAGAATTTTGGAAAAAGTTTGAATTTTCGAATTAAGAAATTTTGCAGTAATATTAGAATTTTGAAAAAAGTTTCAATTTTTGATTTTGTAAGAATTTTCGGAAGATTTTTAAAATTTTGAAAAAGTTTAAATGTTTGATTTTATTATAATTTTCGGAATTTTAAAAAAAGTTTGAATTTTTGATTTTGTTATAATATTTGCAATATTTTATGAATATATTAGTCCCTGGGCCTTCACCTACATAATTTTCTGATTACCACATATTTTATACTTCGTGATGCGCCTGTCCTTGACGAGCCTGAAAACATTTGTTCTATGATTTTTCTCAAATCGGCCGCTTTTGCGTTCGGCAAGCTCCGAAAAATGCCGATTGCCCGCGATCTTGTAAATTTGCTACCACATTTATTTTTTTTAACTGTGGAGCTTGGAAATTTGTTTTAGTATACGAGGGTAAGCTTGTCCGACCAAAATGTGTTTGCTATTGTCGAGTCCGACAACTGACATTTTGGATGTTTGGGCTGTCGGACAAGACAATAGCAGACAAATTTTTGTCGGACAAGGTTACCCTTGTGTTCTAAATCAAATTTCCAACCCCCATAGTTAAAAAAAACAAAAATTTACAAGATCCCGGGCAATCGGAATTTTTCGGTGCTTACCGAAAGCAAAAGCGGCCGATTTCAAAAAAATCGCAGAACAAATGTTTTCGGGCTCGTCATGGACAGGTACCTCACGGAGTATAAAATATGTGGTATTCATCATATGAAATCGGCGCCGGCCCAGGGACTATATTGGAAAAAACTTCAATTTTATTTTAATATTTTTAGAATTTTGAAAAAAGTTTGTATCTTTGATTTTATAATAATTTTTGGAATATGTTTAGAACTTATAAAATAAGTAAAATTTTTAATTTTATTTTAATCTTAGAATATTTTAATATTTGAAGAAATATGAATTTTGGATTTTGTAATCTTTTCTTGAAACGCTAAATGGATAGGTTTTTGAGTGGTTTGCTGGGTGTATCATCTTTTCACTAAATTATATAATTTATGATCTGTTATAATTTTCCGGCAACGTATTAATATTTCGTGTTTCTTTTGTAATAAACTTCTAAACAGAGATAAAAAAATTCTTGTACTTTAACAAAGAGTTTTATGTTTGATATACATCGCTGTCTAAAACATAAAACAATGTCCTCATAAAAGTGTTTTGCCTAAAACTATATTAAAATCCTTAACCCAGACCGAAGTCTTGATATCTCAGAGCTGTGAGATTTCAGCTACTTCATTATTGTTTGATATAAATTTATTATTATTTTTGGCGTAATTACACATATCACCTGTAATTTTGTGTACAGCAACTGATTTTGAAGCTTGAATATGATGTGTGTGGTCCTTTGATATTTTCAATGCTTTGAAAACTTCAACTGACTTATCTAAATTCCAAATCCAAATTAGCAGATTGCAAAAGTTTTTCTTGTTTTTTGTCATAGACACCCAGAACAATGCAATCACGTAGAAGTGACAACACTTTGCCTTCAAACTCACAAGGTTTGATTAATTTTCTTAAATTTAGTAGAAAATTATCAAATGGCTCAATTTCTTATTGAACTTTTGTGTAAAAATTAAATCGTTCAAACACTATATTTTTTTTAGAAAACAGTAACTCTCAAAAGATTTTTTAACTGCAGCGTACGACTTCTTTTGATCTTCATCAAGTTTGAACGTGTTGTAAAGATCAATGACGTCTGGTGCCACAGCATTTAAAAATATAGCAATTTTTATGCTATCTTTCTTCCCATCAATACCCAATGCGATTTCAAAAATTACATAAATTGTTATGAAACGTCTCCAATTTTGGGTAAGGTTGCCTTGAAGATTTAAATCATCAACGTTTTTGACAAACTCCGTTTTCTTTTTTAGCATCTAAATTACTTTACGAGTTTCTGTATTTTAATTTTGATTTCTTTTTTAACCTTATTTATTGTTATAATATTCACCAAATTTCTTATTACTTCGGTTTTGAAAACGCTAAAAATTACATAAGCCAAAAGTGATATTCTTACCCTCACCTATTTTGGCATTTCTCGACGTTTTAGCCGGCCGTCACAACCGACGAAATCTAGAAAACCGCTGGACGAATTTCAAATTTTTTTTTTGAAGTTATACTTCTTTGCGTCCATTGTACACATAATTGGGATTGGGTGTTGGTCGAGAAACCGCGTCACGCTGTTATTTTAACCTTTATGCTGTATGGTAATAAAGACGAAATTTCTAAATCAACCTTATGCTGTATGGTATAATAAAGACGAAATTTCTAAATTAATTATAATAATTATTTTTTATAATTGATTTAGAAATTTCGTAACTTCACAACTTGAATAATTTTACAAATTATCTATGAAATTTCTCATTTTACTACAATTAAATAATTTAAAATTCTTTATGAACTATACTGACTATATATAAGGCATATCATTTTCTTCTGTCCGTAAAACAAATACGAAAAAAGGTTAAATTTTTCATACAACTTTGTATGGGAAATTTTTATGTTTCTTTTTTGAGCGACTTAAGAATAATATTTTATATATTACGCTTAATTACGCTTAATATATACTCGATAGGATAGTTTTTATTTCAATTAAAATTTTTAATATTTTTTAATTGCAAATTGAATTTTAAATGTGGTTCATAAATCATCTTTCAGATGGCGGCGTAAATTAGTTAAGTAGCACAACTTAATCATGAACTTTTTGTGTGTGTGAGCGAATGGCCAAAGAAGTATAACTTCCACCGTCTGGTCCGACGCAGGCCCAACTTTTTTTCTAAAAATAGAATTACTCAACGTGTCAAAACAAGGAAAGTGTGTCAAAACAAGGAAATTTGCATATTTTTTACTAAAAAAACGTTCATTTTAAGTAATTACGAATAGAAACATTGAATTTGAAGAAATTTTGATGGTCGGAATTGATATGTGAGACCAAAAACTAGATTATTGCATTAAAAGTTTGTCAAAAATATGTGTTCAAGTGTGTCAAAAGAAAGATTTTGATTTATTTTTTTACCTATTTTTTTGGAAAAAATAAAATTAGTTATTTGTATGACATGAAATTTTATTATTATTATAGAGAATTATGTATGGTTTGTAAGTTTGTCAAAAATATGTCAAAAGAATGATTTCATTTATTTTTTTAGACAATTTTTGGGAAAAAAAAGTTTAGCTGTTTGTATAACGTAAATATGACATGGATCTTTTCGAATTTGTAATAGTTTTTGAAATATTTTTGGAATTTTGAAAAAAGTTTGTATTTTTGATTTTGTAATAGTTTTTGCAATATTTTTAGAATTTTGAAAAAAAAATAGAATTATTGAATTAGTGAATTTTATAATTTATTTTTACAATTTTGAAAAAAGCTTTAATTTTTGATTTTATAAGAATTTTTGGAATATTTTGAGAGTTTTGAAAAAATTTAAATTTTTAATTTTATTATAATTTTTGCAATTTTAAAAAAGTTTCAATTTTTGATATTGTTATTATTTTTGCAATATTTTTAGACTTCGGGAAAAGTTTGAATTTTTAAGAGTTTTTGGAATAATATTAGGATTTAGAAAAAGTTTGAATTTTTGATTTTATTCTAATTTTTGGAATTTTGAAAAAAGTTTCAATTTTTAATTTTGTTATAATTTTTGCAATATTTTCTGAATTTTTAAAAAAAGTTTAATCTTTGATTTTGTAATAATTTTTTGAAAATTTTTAGAATTTTGAAAAAAGTTTGATTTTATTTTATTTCTACAATATTTTTGGAATTTTGAAAGAAATATGAATTTGTGATTTTGTAATATTTTCTCGAAGCGTTAAAGGGAGAGGTTTTTGAGTAGTTTGCTGGGTGTATCATCTTTTCACTAAATTATGTTAATTTATGATCTGTTATGATTTTCCGGCAACGTATTGATGTTTCGTGTTAGTTCTGTAATAAATTTCAAAACAGAGGTAAAAACTTGAACAGAGATGAAAATATGCACTTTAACAAAGAGTTATGTTTGATATACATCGCTGCCCAAAACCAAAAACAATGTCCTCATAAAAGTTTTATGCCGTAAACTATATCAAAATCCTTGAAATAAAGTTTGGATCATGGTGGCTTTGGCAGGGAGCAGGTAACAAAGGGGCCTCCAAAGTCTGGCAGAGGGTTACCACGATAGTAAGTGTCCGGCAATGGGTGACTTGACTTCTAATACTATCCCGAAGTATATATAAAAAAATTACCTTTTATACTTTCACGAAACTATGGAGGCCCCTTTGTTACCTGCTCACTGTCAAAGCCACCATGATCCAAACTTCATATGTCGCTAATCGTTCCTACCTGAGTAGGGGGTACGCGCAGAGAAACTTTCAGCTTTTATAAAATAACGAAGGTCTGGCCGTCGCGGGATCTTAGTCTATAAATATATGAAAAGCAAAAAAATTGAAGAATTAGAACTTTCCTGTTATGATATTACTTTTTCACATGCGCAATCTTATCCCGAAAAATTGGTTAATCTCACAAAAAAACACTTTTTGAAACGATTGAATGGATTATTATTAGTAAATAACTTATTTATTTCCACTTACTCAATAAATAAATTTTAACTATCGTTTTTGCTATAAAAATAAATTCAATTATTTTTTTTCCGTAGAAAAACATATCCGTTCTTATTTGCAAAGAATACGTGTTTGGTGCAAATCGTTGGCTAAAATATGATATTGTTTCTCCTCGATTACGTAAATTTATCTTCCTAACTGTGAATAACCGCCATAATCACATTTTATGATTATTATGCTCCTTCTACTTTTATTTACTAACCCTCTTTAAATCACAATAAATTTACTATATTCTCCTATAGTTTAATAGATTTTTTATATATATATCAATAATATAACGATTTAAAAACATTTACGTTAGTTTTGTCTTTTATGGATGATTCAAGTTTTATTTTTATCTGTTTAGAAAAGTTATACTGTTTGTAGAGTCTATAAACTTTTTCAGGTATTTTATAGCAACAACATCATTCAAGTTCCAAATCGATATGGTAGTGAATCTATTGGTAATTTTTTGGCAAAGTCGAAGATAATATTAAAAAAATATTTGAAAGAATATTGAGAACCAAAATTCTTATATGTACGTACATCTTATTTAACATAAAATAAAGATAAACCATTGTTTTATTACAGTAAAAGGGTTTTTTTAACGGTTAAATGGAGCATATATATTTGACAAAAGACAATTTTAAACTAAAGCATTTAATGACTATTGGTGAAGTTCATCCAATACATCATCGCTCTATAACTTAAAATATGTTTTTTCTAAATAATCACTACTCAACATATTTTCGGTTCACACATTATTTATATTTTCTCAAGTGATTTAGAATCTTCCTACAACTCGAAGAAAAACAATTCTCAAAAGTAGTTTTTAGTCATGTTATTAATATTAATATAATTTAGAATAAAAGATAGTATTGTTATGAACTGGGATTTTATATCATTTTCAAAGTTCTGTATTCAAGTTCAACCTCAGGTGATATGCATTTTGTTTGTGTGACTTTGGATTAAGTAATTATTTATTTTTTGTTTGTGTGACTTTGGATTAAGTTATTATTTATTTAGCTATAAAATAAATTCTTGACATCGGGCTTTAAATCTCCTACAGTTGGTAACAGTTTTAGTCAAAAAAAGCCTGTATGAATAACATAATTGTATCCTTACCATTTAAACACAAGAGTGCGTAGCATTATTGTTAAATAAGCAATAAACCAATGTATGTATGGGAGGGACCCAGTGTCTGTTAAAACAGTTGTTGTTAAACAAAATATTTACACACAAAATTCAAAAATATTGAAAAGAAAACACAGAGAAACCAAACATTATTATAAAACAATCTAAATCCATCAACAGCAAATCGTTTTGCACTGTATTACAATATTCATAATATCATTTTAACACTTTTCTTAAAAGCTCTATGAAAAACAGCAATATGTAAATATCACACTTTAAACATAATCGTTTTACTGTCATCCAAATCGTTGGTGATTTTCTCGTAAAATATCATCATTTTGTGTATGAAAATCTAATTTGAATAAACACTTAAATTATTTCGTATCACCAAAATAGACAGCAACAAAAACAATAGAAATAATGTTTGGAAATCTCAACACATTACTTTTAATGTTTTACATAATGGAAAGTGTTGAAGTTGTCTAGACAATAAAATGATTCGTGAACAATAAATGAAATAGAAACAAAACAAATAAAAAAATGTTAATTTTATGCAAACAAATGTTTTTGATTGACCATCCACCCCACCGCCATTTTCGTTTTTCTCATCCTAATATTTTAATATTCAGTTGCTTTTTTTTCACATAAACTTGTTTCATTGTCCACTTTGTCCTGTTAAATTATCCATAAACACTTATAAACATAAATAAAATGTACATTACAAAATATTAATACAAAAAATTTTATAAGAAAAATAAAAATAAAAGGAAAATATCTGAACTTTTATCAAAATGTATGATAACATAATACATGAACTCTGTGAAAGTGATATTATTTGAAAAAAAAAAATTTAAAGCTTGTGAAATTGTACAAATTAATAACTTATTTGGATTCGTAAGGGAGCACAAATTTTTATTATATGAATTTAGTTGTTCATGTTTTTAAAACGAGTTATGGATTATTAATTAGTTAGATTTTTACAAAAACCGTAGATACGATTTTTGGTAGTGTGTGGATTTCTATGAGAAACGAGTGTATGGAACTACTCCAGCTAAATTTTGTAAATAATGATAGGCATTTTCTTGTTAAGTTTTTTCTCAAATTCCTTTCTGAACCCGATAGAATATTCTTCCAAAAGATTTCAAAACTCCAACGGTTGATTGTTGATATTTCCAGTAAAACACAACTTCAAAAATAATACACAATACTTCTATTAAAGAACGCTTAACACTTTATTCACAATTAAAAAATCACTTTACTTTTATTTACACAATTTTATGTTCATCATACACCGTTACGTTTGCAATTAATTTTTTTTAATTACACTATCGCAGTTAAATTTATACTAACGCAAAAGGAATTCCTTAACAACAATTTTAATTTATATCGAGAATATTCCAGGTATACATAAAATTTTTTTACAAAGAAAACTCGAAAAGTTCTGAGAATAATCAACGTAAATTTTTCCATCTATTTTATTTTGTTTTTTTTTGTCGATCGTTCTTCTTGGAACTTGTAACACATGATATGATATCACATATGACGATGATTTTAGTTTTGTTATTAAAATATTGTAAAATGTAAAGGATGAATTGGGGCCAAACACAATTTTGTTTTGGATTTCGTTGGAAATATGAAGAATCGTAACAAAATCTATAAAAATAATGATAGTCGAACATTAAACATGTTTCATCAACGCCTTTTGTGGTAAATGTTTAATGCACCGAGAGTTTGAACTATGATATCTCTGAGAATGTTACTTTAAATCCAATACCAAACACATAAAATATTTTTTTTAGAAAGTTTTCAAGTGAAAATTCGAATGAGAATTTTTACTCTCAAGATTTCAAAAAACACACAAAACACAAAATCTCTCTAAATTTTGTTAAAACCATTTTCTTCTTGTTTTCTTAATTTTAAACGTCTCATAACAATTCTTTTTTGTCGTTAAATTAAGTTTGTTGTTATTATGGAAAAGGAAATAGTATAATCGTATAATCGAAATAGTATAACAAATTTTCATAAATTTGTTTCCTCATTTTCGAAAATTTTCAAAAGGTAAGTCTATGTCTCAATACAATGGTAACAGGTTCAACATTCAACTTAGCATTAATTTTGTATAAGAGTTTTAATTTTAACATAATCAAAGTTCAAACATTGAAGGAAATGACCTAAATACTACTATGTATGAATTCATAGTATGAGAGAATATTTCATCAACATCTTAAGTCAGCATTCTAATCAACATCCTAAGTCACGAGTGTAGAGTCATTATTGATTGTAGTCAATCAATGCGAAACTAATATTTGACGCAATTTTTTGCTATATTTGGTTAGAAATATAGACAACATTAGGGGAATTTTAATTGGGAGAGGTTTTTTGTAAGCACACTGTTTTAAAAATTTACTACAATTATCGTAGGAATCGGTTTTGCCTACATTAATCGTAGTAAAAATATATTAACAGGTAATATTAATATTCAATAGTAATTTTACATGACAATGGATTAAATGTGTACTCTTTGAAGGGTAATTTTACTAAAGGCAGTAAATTCAATTTACCTGTTGATAGGAATATTACTAATGTTGAGGATTTTTTACACCGTACGAGAAATTTTACTAGCTTTCGGAGTTGAAGTTTTACCCACCCAAGAGTGTTTTATAATTTAATTAGTAAAATTAATTTTATTTCTCTTGTCGTTATACCGTTTTAATTGAAACTATAAAATATACATTTTAATGACTTCATTTATTCAAATATTAAAATTACAATCATGGAGTTTTATTATTATTTTTAAGAATATTTTAGAAAAACGCAAACAGGTACACTTTATATATAATAATTATAATATTATAAATTAGTAAATCAAATCTTTTTTTTAAAGCATTTTCTTAAACACTTAAGTTTTTTTAAAATTGCATACTTTTTTTTTTTTTTAAATTTGTAACCCGAGATTTATTATGAATATTTTTTTTTTGATCTTGAAAATTCTGTGTGTATTTTGCACATTGTTGTATCGTTTCTAAAACTAACGATATTTCTTTGTAATACTCCATATTAAAAACAAAAAATGCTGCCAAAGTAGTTCAAGTGCTTCTTCAGTCGAAGAACACGATCCTTCAATTAGTTTATATTCGTCGTAGACATAGTAAAGAGAGTTTTCTGGATCTAATTGTACTGCAGCTATAGTAGGTGTAACTGAACTTGGTTTTGTGGCACAAAATGATGTACCAATCTGTATATATAAATAAGAATAGTACATTTAAAAATATCTGGTTGTACTAAATTCTTTTTTAAGAAACACGTACGCCAAATTTTTTATAGATTATGGCCACGTTTTCTTTAAAATGTTTTGCAATCATCGGATTCGGATTCTTCTCGTGTTTATGAAACATTTTTTAATACAAGATGCGACGGCATTATTATTTATTAAAACATGGAAATGTTGTATTAAGAAATGCCTATCTAAAGATGAGGCCACTCATTTTCAATTTCAAATATTGTAGGTGGATGAACAGTATTATTCAAAAAAGCACGCTGAATGGACAATGTTTTACAAAATTTCTCAGTTGTAATTTTTTTCATGCTTTGATTTAACGAAAGCACAAACATCGCATTTTCTTTTAGCCAGTTTTGATCTCGTTGTGCTTCCTCTTGGTCATCGGTTGATTCAAAATTGGGGCAACCTTTTCTTAGGTTTGCCATTATTGACATTTTTTTGACTAAAAATATAGTTTCGATTAGTTTGACTGTGAAACTTGAAATTTAAAAAAGTGTTAATATCTCGAAATGTCAAAAATTCAAGATACGCCCTTTGTGCTTAGCACGGCAGAATACTTTGATCTTGAATAATATCTAAATCGTTTTGATTTTTATAATTTCTGTATGTATGTGAGCGAAAAGTGTTAACATTTGTATATGTTTTCAAACAATTGAAAGTACATCTAATTTTTTCTCCTAGCTTTATATGGCGTTGCAAATGTAGTGTTATATGCCTATCAGTTTGAAAGTACAACGAACAAATACTGCACACAAATAACGTAGTTATGGGAATTAATTTAGTTGATTGAAAATGAGTTCGGTGTTAATGTGAGATATAACTTTTACAGCAAGAAAATTTTTGTTTACATTCGTTTTGTTTATTTTACAGAAGATTATCGATTTTCTATTCATCCCTAAAATTGAAAAAGCATGAACAGATTAACGCAGTTTAATAATGCTATAACTTGCTTACCTGTATGTTTGGAAATTACAGAATTGCTTACCTGCATCTTGCAAATTGATTCCACTAAAATAAAAACTATTCTAACTTTATAAAACTAAACGAAACAGAAAAATGACAAATAATAAATAAATGAAGACGAAATTTTGGCTACTCGATTTTTTTAAATAATTTTTTGCAATAATATATTCCTGTTTAACATAGATTGTAATGAGCTAAAATACCCTACTTCATTGAATTTTTTCCACAAATATTATTTTTATTCAACAACTGTAGTAAATTTAATAGTGAAGAAGTATTATTGCATATTTTTTTAAATTTTACTACGGTTGTCTCAGTAATAATAATGCTTCAGGATTGAAATCGACGATTACTTCAATAATTGTAGTGTGAAATAATAAACAATTGATTTTCATTACAAATAAATGAGTACAAATTTACTAGATTTTGGAGCGTTTTTAATTTTTTTTTAAACAGTGAATTAAGCTTAAGTACATATTGGAATTGAAATCATTTGAATTTTGCAATTCGAAATCATTTTTTATTTTCTCTTGGGAAAAACTCCTTTAGAAAATTTTTTTGTGTGTTTCGTGCCGGGATTCGAACTCACACTCATCAGAGACACCTGTTCAAATCCCGTGTGTCCTACACACTTAGCCTAAAGTTTTGAGGATTGCTCACACATTCTAGAGGCATTCCAGAGATGCCAGATTCTATTAAAAAATCACTTTAGCCTTAAAAAGATGGGCTGCTCTATTGATATTCTGGTGTAACGTGCGAAGTCCAGTTGCATTGCAGGCTTAGGTAAAATGTTGATTTGATCTAAACAAACGCCCGTTTATCCATAGTGTATTTGTAAAATACCTTTAAATCAGCAACATACAAGAAATCAAGCTCGTTAGTAAGATTTGAATTGCCAAGCAGCACTAAAAGTCTCATCACAAGAAAGTAAATCGCCCGTCGGAAACCGTATTGTCTTTCATTAAGTATTTTTAACGACTTAAGAAGCTCATAATATTCAAATAAAGTATTTCTGAAATCTTTTAGCAAAAACCGACAAAATTGATATGGGTTTGTAGCTTGTTGGTTTCGCTTTAGCATTTTTTTTAGAATTGGCTGTATACTAGTCATTTTCCAAAAAATCCCCTTCTTATATGACAAATAGAAAATTTTATGGAGAATTGTGCTAACTCCTTAGCAAATGTTTTAAGAACAATTGAAAGAATATTATCTGGCCCAGATGCCTTATTAATATTAATTTGTAAAAGCATTTTCCGAATTATATTTTTACGAAAAATGATCCGCTAATTTTGTTAGAAACTACAGGAAGTTGTTAAGGTTGAAAATTAGGTTCTATTAATGACTCTATTAAAATTGCATGAACCATCTGGGCTCAGCAAATTTAGTAGCTTGTTTCATAATAAACAGATAATCTCTGCATCTATTAGTTTTCTACTTCTATTTCTTTCTATTCGGTTTGGTTTTCACCAGTTTTGTTTTGCAGGTTATACTTTCGAAAAGCACTTTTTTGAATTTCATTGCTTCTTAACATTTACTCGAAACCCATGTGTTCCGAATACTAATCTATGCAAAGATGAATCTTTGGAACCATCAATTGGAATAAAGTTGCGCATACCCATGTGTATTATTTCTGCAAAGTTAGAAGCAAAAATATTTGAATTAAAGATATATCTAACCCCCTGCCAATCTGCAACTCTTTAATCCCAAATAACACTAGGATTACCTTTAAACTGTTTAAGAACTTGTAATTTTAAATGTGTGGAAATAAAATTATGGTATAATCCACCCAAAGGTTCTGATACATTAAATTGTAGCAACGAAATATCAATTATCAAAAATCAATATAGCAATTCACTACTTTGACCAGGAATGTCAGCAACCCTGGTAGGTTGTTCCATTATCCAAATGACAATAAATTTAAAGATAAAATAATAATAATATAGTATAAATTTTGTTTGACTGAAATGTTTTAGTATCAATAAATTCATTTCCTTCTCAACAATGAAACACCAACAAAAACATTTGTTTTCTAAGCTAGTCAAATTGGCCCTTCGAAACAAACATAGATTACTTAAAATTTGGATCTTTAAAAAAATCCCTTATATCGTTCCCATAATATCTACAGGCCAATAATATAACAAACCAGATAATCTAAAACGAAACTAGTAGGGTAGGGTGTGACCATAGCGGCCACGCCAAGAACTTCCCGTTAAGTTAAATAGGTAACATAAAAATATTTTCTTAAAACTTTAATAAATTGAAATTTTCTTTCTAAGACTTGCAATTAATCGTCATTTTTTCATATTTTGGTTACACTGGAAAAGATTTTCATTGGACCATATATTTAAAAAAAACTAGCGGTGGAGTCTACTTAAAGTCTACTTTGTCAACGTTGCTAAAATTTTTTCGATTTTTCTCAAACAATATCACCATTTTTAGGGGTACTTTGAAAAAGTAAAAACGGTACCCTATTGGTGAGACTTCGGTGTCCGTCCGAATTTCTACATAATCGATTTTCTCAAAAACTATAAGTGCTATCAACTTGAAATTTTTTATAGTTATACAATATCCACGCCTCCTGACAACAAAAAAATTATGAATATTATTTTTTATCAATATTTTATGGACATTGATAAGGAGATAGTTAAACAAAAGTTTGTTTTAAGGAATCGAGTTTGGTTTAAAAATATCAAAAAAAATCCAAATATTTCAAAAAGACATATCAATGAATTATCGACTGCTTAGTTTTTAAGTTATTTCCAAAAAAGTGTGTTTATTTTTTTGTCCCCCACCTTAACTTCGAACATTACAAAAGCAGCAAGTTGCAAAACTACTATAAACATTACAAAAACCTTATGCTCTAAGTTTCAACAAAATTAAATGTCAAGACTGAGAAGTCTAAAAAAAGTTGTTCAACGGACCACAGACATCCTCCCCGACTCCTTTGCCAAATTTTGAAAATAGCTGATTCAAAATAGCACATTTTTCATATTCAAATAAAACCGGATGCGTTTGCGGCTCATTTTAATTCAAAAGTTTCATCAAGTTCTCATGCGCTTGCGTAATGAAAATAACGCCTATTTTTCAAACTTTCTTAAAAAAACTCAAAAAGTAAGATGGCAATTGTTTATACAAATGTCATTATAAATGGCTGACATGATGACAAACAAAATGGGAGGTAAATGATCTTGATAGCTTTATTTATTCTAGCAATACTTGCAAGAGATGATATTCAGTTTTTTGGAAACCCCTAAAAAATAAATGAACTGATTTCATTAGAAAAGGACTGGGCTGTAAGTTATGCCAAGATATATCGATTGTGACCATTGAAGTTGAAATTGGATCATCCTTTGTTGAAAGAGCGTTGGACAAATATTTGTCCACATACGATGATACACACGCACATACCCACACACATACATACTGCCAGCTAAAAATAGCCTAAACAGCTTCAGGAGGTCTTGAAACGTAAAGATATTTCGATAAATTTCGATTTCGAAAATCGACCCAAAAACAATAACTTCTCATATCAGGAAGTTAATAAACAATTGACCAGGCAATCTATTCTCGAACCTCTGACCTTTTTGTCAAATATAGAAAATAACTCCGGTTTTTGATAATCAAGTAAACCCGGATGCGGTTGCAGCTCATTTACATACAAAAGTTTCAACCAGATATCATGCGTTTGCATAAAGAAAATAACACGTAGTTTTTTCACATTTTGTTATAAATCTCAAAAACTAAGATAGCAATTGTTTATACAAATGTCATTCTAAATGTCTGACATGATGACAAACAATATGGAAGCTTCATGACCTTGATAGCATTATTTATTAATCTTATGATGTTTGCAAGAGATGATTTTCAGTTTTTTGGAAACCACTAAAAAAAAAATGATTTAATTTCGCTAGAAAAGGACTGGGCTCTAAGTTACGACAAGATACATCGATTGCGACCATTTTCGTTAAAATCGACCCATCCGTTGTTGAGAAAGCGTTGGGCAAAAATTCTCCACACAGCGATATACACATACATACACACACACACATACAGACTGCCAGCTAAAAATAGTCTAAACAGCTTCAGGAGGTCAAGAAACGTAAAGATATCAAAAAAATTCTGATTTCGAAAATCGACCCAAAAACAATAACTTCCCATATCGGGAAGTTAAAAAAATAGAAATTGACAGAGCCAAAGCGGAAAAACTATTTACCGTGTTCATTTCTGACAAAAGTTTTGATAGTGCCATTAACTCTTTAAAGTCTGGTAGCAAATCTTCTGTTTTTCCTATTATTGACGATGATTTAATCGTCACTGACCCAGAAAGAAAATTAACATTGTTCGGGATTGTTCCAAACTTTGCTTTGAGCTTGACCGTTTGGGAGTCTTAAATAAATACCACAAATCCAGTCTTCAGAAGTTAATATGAAAGATCTTCATTTCAAACCCAAAATTGTCGAAAAAATCTGGAGGGGGTTAAATACCAACAAAGTCTCCGGTCTGGACAATATTCCTCCTATTATTCTAAAAAAATTTTCAAAAAAACTTGCATCTACCAACAATTTCTACAAACCCTATAGATCTGGTATTTCTCTTTCGTGCGTAAAGTTAGCCAATGTTCAGCCCGTCTCTAAAAAAGGAATAAAATGTGATATTTCAAACTATAGACCAATCGCCTTGATCCCAGTTCTATCTAAAATATATAAGCATATTAATACACATTACACACACATCAAAATTTTTGGAAGACAACTGTTTTGAGTCTGACAGTCAATACGGTTTTCGAAACAAAAATTCTACAACCGATCTACATATAGAACTATGTAACTGATCGTTGGAACAGCATTCTTGTAAAATCTTGTAGATAAGTGATAACAAACGTTATCGCATTAGACATCACGTATCTATCATGCCATCTTGAAAAACAAGATCGCTGCGTACGGATTTTACCCCGCAGTCGTAAAGCTGATAAAAAAATTCTCCCCGATGGTACATTTGGGTTCCATCGATCGCTTTTATTCTGCATCTAAATTAATTAACACTGCAGGTGTACCCAAGATTCAATTTTATCTCCGACTTTAATTTTAATTTATATCGACGAACTGTTGAAGATCACCAGTAACAATAGTTTAGCAATAAATAGTTTTGTACATGATAGTACACTGCACAAGCCATATTCAAAGGGTAAAATGCATGAACGAATAAATCCCGTTCGGAGAGAAATGCCATAAATGTAAACGAGGACATGGAAAAAGTTGCCGATTGGGTGACATAAATTTGGTCAATTTTAATTGACCACCAAAACACAGCTATTGATTATTTTCAGATCAAAGACTGAGTTTCGCAACGATTTCTCAATTAATATGTGTGACGAACAATTAAACGAATGTGAAAGCGTTCGTTTATTGGGCATCACAATTTCCAATAACCTACTCCGGAATGATAATAAAATGGTGGTGGCAAAAGTGCGTCAAAAAAACTCGGCCTTCTCAAAAGATGTAAAAAATATTTCCCTACGCATCAATTAATTCACATTTATAAGTCCTACACAGTTAAAAATAAGCTGAATATGTAATGCAAATTGCTACACATAAGGGTCTTACGGAAGTCTACATTATAAAACAATGCAAAGCTTGCTTTAAAAATAAATTTAATGCACTTTCCATTAGCAAGTTGTTTTCAAACTTTAAGCGTATCAAGTTTTTCAAACTTCTACCATTAGTATAAAAAATAAATTATGATGGTAGAGTTATACTAAAATTTGTAGTTTTGCATTAGAATTAGTTTTAATGTAACATTTGCTTTGCAATTTAATAATAACGTGCTATACATAACCCATATTGCAAAGCTTGTGTTAAAAATTACAGTGACTTTTTCAACTGTGTATATTCGTCACTTTATTGGGCGCTGCATCTGCTTCTATGTCGGTTTTTTTGGACTCTGTTCACATTCCAAAAACGTGCTATGCGGTCTGTGGGTGATAGAAATTTAATATCAAATCGTGATTCCCAACAACAAAGTCGCATCTCGTTGTGTTTTTATAAATCTCGTCACCAGAAGTGCTCGGATTAAATCGAATCCATCATTCCTCAACCATATTCTTTTCCCCGTTTTACACGTCAATCGGTTTGTTTAAACGGTCAAACTGTTGAGATAACTCACTGTCATACTGACAGAATGCAGAAGAATTTCTTTATCCATACATCGTAAAAATGAAATACTTTGCCCCATAGTCAATAGTCCCGGGGATGTTCAATCCACAAGGGTTTAAAAAAGCGTTCATCAACACCTCAACACGCATGTTGTTGTGGGACGCAGGTCTTAAAAGGTATCGATGTAATGTTGTGACACGTATTGTAATTAAAAAAAAAATTCATTAGAAACCCCCCTAAACATTTTTATGTGTGCGCCCCTGATGTGTTGTTGTAAAAACATATTGCATGGGAATAAAACACCAATGTTTATTAAACAAAAATTTCGTTGGACTCCCACTAAAACTTTTTTTGTGTGGGCCCCTGATCGGCTTCAACAAAAACAAAACCATTAAATTTTTTCATCAGTTTTTCTTGACGTAAAAATGAAATGAATTTAGAATTTTCGGTGTCTTCGACGACAGAAAACAGTGTGAAAAAGAAATTTGTAAATACAAAGAACTATGTGAAGTCGCAACATTTATACACATAGATCGAAATCGTGAAAATGTGTTTGAAATTGTGATGGAAATGGTAAAAAAAGAAGTATTTCTTCAAAAGATTCGTTCGGATCACGTTTGCTGAGTTCGAACTTATTCATCATAAAATCAAAAATATGATCCAAAAACAAAACAGTCATGCGAAACGAAAAGCAATTTCAACAAGTGGACTGGCTGTTACTGTTTTCTATTTGGCATCAGGTAATAATCATAATTCAAAAGTTGTTTTGTATGCGTGTGTTTCAATTATGTCAACATCGATGCAAAAAGATCAGGTTCAGGCGGCGCGGCGCAGTGTTTTATCAGTTGTAATTTCCCAAGGGCGGTGATAATTCGAAATAATTTTTAAAAATTTCGAAAGCAAGTATATTGATAAGAGCACGAGGCCGTAGGCCGAGGGCTATAATCAATACCACTTGCTTGAGGAATTTTTCAAAAAATTATGAGAATTTATCAACGAACGATTGGGATTCGTTTAGAAAATTTTTTTGCCATTTTTCATTTCTTTGAATTATACGTTGGCCTACTGTGATATCAGTTAATTATTTCAAAATTAGGCTGAAAATTTTTTGCCTAAGTTTTATTTTAATTTAAACCAATGAAATTCCCTAAAATGTAATTACATCATTCAATTTCACCAATAAAATTTGAATTATACTAATAACAAATATTTATACGTCTGGCATACTGGGATATTAAAAATTATTAATTTAATTTTGAAATAATTAACTGATATCAAAGTAGGCCAACGTAAAATTAATAAAAAATATATAAAGAAATGAAAAATTGCAAAAATTTCGTTCGTTGATAAATTCTCATAATTTTTTGAAAAATTTATCAAGCAGGTGGTATTGATAAAAGCCCCAAGGGCGGTGATAATACGAAATAAGTTTTTGCTAAAAACTTCGGAAGCAAGTATATTGATAAAAGCACGAGGCCGTAGGCCGAAGGCTTTTATCAATACCACTTGCTTGAGTAATTTTCCAAAACATTATGAGAATTTATCAACGAACGAGGGGAATTCATTTAGAAAATTTTTTGCCATTTTTCATTTCTTTATATATTTTTATGAATTATACGTTGGCCTACTTTGATATCAGTTAATTATTTCAAAATAAGACTGATAATTTTTAATATCCCAGTAGGCCAGACGTATAAATATTTGTTATTAGTATAATTCAAATGTTATTGGTGAAATTGAATGATGTCATTACATTTTAGAGAATTTCATTGGTTTAAATTAAAATAAAACTAAGGTAAAAAATTTCCAATGTTATTTTAAAAAAAAATTGCAGAATGATGATTTAAATATTCCAGCTGATCGTTCACTATTAGGCAAAGAATTTCATTCGTAATCGTAGCTTATGAGGTTTTTCCATTAGGAATCACATATAATCAAGACATTTTGATGCTTTTTGAATCGTCTAAAGGATTATTTCAAGCAAAAGAGATCCAAAAAGGAATAACAAATTTTTCTGTTATACTAAGAATGAAGAAGTTGTTGATTCAATCCATGAATACTCACCGAATACAATTTGTCAGTGGCACCTGCAGCTTTTATCATTTTACTGTACAAAAATAATGAATTTGTGTGAATTTCAACATTATACATTACAGCCCTACAACTTTTTTTAGTTTTTCTGGTATGTTTACTTCATTGGAACATTAATTTTACATTCTTTCCAGAACAACCAAGCTGTTCACTAATTTTTTCTAACGCACCTGTTTTATCCATATTCTTGTGTTCTTAGATTTTCATTTTTTTGTATTTTCAACAGCAGAATTTACAATTTCACAACAGCTTCATTTTAAATGCCCCAAAAAAATGAAGGTCTTATAAAAAAATATCCCTTATAAAAAATGCCCTATAAAAAAAAGCCCGAAATACCAGCGCGAACTCAAATTAAATGCAATGTCAGAGACTTGAGAATAAAAAATTCTCATCTGCAACGCATGAGAACTGTGAATATTAGTGAAAATGTAAAATTATTCTTACGAGTACTACTCACACGAGGAAGAACATCGGTCTCATGAGAACGCTTGAGTATCTTCCGATGTGAATGAGAATGTATTCTCATCGGCGCTTACACGGTGAGTATAAGGAGAAATACTTATTGTTACGATAAATACTTAAATACAAAACATTAATTTTCTACATACAATATTTCAAAAATAATATCAAGGTCACATTAGTTTCTTAGAATGAGGGTCAACATGAAATAAAATTGAATGATTTTATGAATCAAATCAACATATTAGGTAAAAAATAATGTTATCGAATATTCTTAGATTGACCTCGAATAATCGGGAAATTATGCAGAATTTTATATAAGGAATTCCCTCTTGTAGAACAAGTAAGTTTTAAATTAGACTGCGTGCGATGATATAAAGTTAAATAAAATTAACTGTGACAGTTGTGAATATGTGATTATGTTATGTTATATGTGATTATGTCATGTTATGTTATGTTATATTATATGCGCAAATAAAACCGTGTAGAAAGAAGAAGTTATTTTTAAATTTAATTGTAAATAAAGTTTTAGGTGTTATTAAGTATAAATAATTTCTGTATTTTTATGGAATCTGTGGTCATACAGGAAATTTCTACAATCAACCGTTGGAGTTTGAGCTTTGAAGTTTCTGAAACCATTGAAAGAATATTCTAGTTAGCAATATTGCTTACTGTATTCTTTTCCTGATGTTGTGAAACTTTAAAGTTGTTGAAAACTTAATAAAACCTGATGTTTTGCTTACTAATTAGTGATCGAATTCAGGAACAGATTTGGGAATTACGTTTATCGAATTGAGAGTAAGGCCAAACGTAACACTATTATCATGAAAATAATTCTTATCGTCTAATAACAACTTTAATTACAACTTTTCTGAAAACATTTCAATCAACTTACAAATAACTATATTTTCAACTATTGTTATTTGTTATTCAAGGTAAATGTTTCTTCTCGATATCTGCATTTTTTGTGAAGAACAGAACGACATTAAATTTACAACAACCAATCTAGCAGTGTTTGTTCTTCATTTATATTTCAAGTCATCTAAATAAATGCTTTAACGTAATCAAAAATGTTTCGTATTAAATATGGATGTTAAATAAATTTGGGTATTCCCTTAACCATTTATTTTTTGTACTTCGTTTTTACACGTTACCCACAACATTGATAAATGTGAATATTTTAAAAATATTCCGTTAAATCGCAGTAATAACACGCAATGCCTTACTTTTCCGTTGCTCTATCATTGATTGTTCTAAACTAGACTGCGTGCGATGATATAAAGTTAAATAAAATTAACTGTGACAGTTGTGAATATGTGATTATGTTATGTTATATGTGATTATGTCATGTTATGTTATGTTATATTATATGCGCAAATAAAACCGTGTAGAAAGAAGAAGTTATTTTTAAATTTAATTGTAAATAAAGTTTTAGGTGTTATTAAGTATAAATAATTTCTGTATTTTTATGGAATCTGTGGTCATACAGGAAATTTCTACAATCAACCGTTGGAGTTTGAGCTTTGAAGTTTCTGAAACCATTGAAAGAATATTCTAGTTAGCAATATTGCTTACTGTATTCTTTTCCTGATGTTGTGAAACTTTAAAGTTGTTGAAAACTTAATAAAACCTGATGTTTTGCTTACTAATTAGTGATCGAATTCAGGAACAGATTTGGGAATTACGTTTATCGAATTGAGAGTAAGGCCAAACGTAACACTATTATCATGAAAATAATTCTTATCGTCTAATAACAACTTTAATTACAACTTTTCTGAAAACATTTCAATCAACTTACAAATAACTATATTTTCAACTATTGTTATTTGTTATTCAAGGTAAATGTTTCTTCTCGATATCTGCATTTTTTGTGAAGAACAGAACGACATTAAATTTACAACAACCAATCTAGCAGTGTTTGTTCTTCATTTATATTTCAAGTCATCTAAATAAATGCTTTAACGTAATCAAAAATGTTTCGTATTAAATATGGATGTTAAATAAATTTGGGTATTCCCTTAACCATTTATTTTTTATGCATTCAAAATACAACGATCTTGCTCTTGGTCTTGTATATAGCAGAAAATCATCATATCGTATTCACAGTAACAACTTGTTATCATTCATTAATTTCCGCCTTTTGTACTTCGTTTTTACACGTTACCCACAACATTGATAAATGTGAATATTTTAAAAATATTCCGTTAAATCGCAGTAATAACACGCAATGCCTTACTTTTCCGTTGCTCTATCATTGATTGTTCTAAACTATTTGTTTTTCGAATTGAGATAAAATAGCAACATAATGGCATTTTTTCTAGCTAGATTAGCTTTTTGTATGCCTAAGTTATAAAAAGTTCGATTAAATTCGTTATTTGTTCTGAATCTGTGTCATATCTGTATGCTTATAAGAATTCGAAAATTATTTAAGAAACTATTTTAGAAATTTTCTAAAAGCTGTCCCTGTTCCAAATTCCTGTTCCTGGAACAGTTTACTGTTCCTGTTCCTTAGCCAGTAAATATACAAGTTTCTTTTTTAAAACAAAGTTTATGATTGTCAACGGTCAACCACCCATAACATTTTATTAGTGAAAGAATCGGATTTATTGAACTAAAAATTTCAGTTTTTATTGATTGACGTTTAATTATGATTTTACAAGAACAAAATAGAAAATGCAAAATGAATTTTTATTAGATTTAATTTCAAAAAACCACCGGCAAATTATTATGCATAAATTAAAAATTGACCATTAGAAATTGTTATATTTCGCTCGTTAAGTTCAAACACATTAACTGAATAATTGTTAGTTTTATACGTCAACAAAGGTTTAGGTTACAGCATTACCTAAAAATAAACTCATAAGAGACTTATTAAAGGTCAAAACGTTTATACAAGATTTTATTTTTTTTTTTTTTTTTTTTTTTTTGTACTTTTACTTTATTTATTTTAATTCTTAGTACATAATATGAAATAAAATATTTAGGAGTTCAATATAATATACTTTGCAACCTTGAAATTTAAATGATAATTGGTAATTAATTGATTTGGTGGATTATACTGGTAACTTGAAGGAAAATAGCGAAAAAAAACCTTTCTAGAATTTAACCTAATATTTACAACTAAAACTAAAACTATAACTAACTACAACTATAACTTTAATCTACTTGGTAATCTACTTGTTAATAATCGTGATTATTTTCTTGGTGAATGACTAGGATTGGTTCAACTGGTTTAATCCTGGGTTATTTAAAATTGGTAGGTTTTGGTAGAACTTGTTCTTGCGTTTAAGAATAAGGTCATCTATTGAATCGATATTATCTATTTTGTGGAGATGATAGGTGGAGTAATGCCACGGTTTGTTATATATCATTTTTAATATTTTATTTTGCGCTCTCTGTAACCTTTGTTTATGGACTTTAGCACAACATTCCCAAACTGGAATGCCATATGTAAGTTTAGGTATGATTACCGATTTGAATAAAATCAGCTTGTTTTTTATAGACAATTTGGATTTTCTATTTATAAAAGGATACAACATTTTTATAAGATTGTCCATGTTTGAAACTCGTTCGGAAATATGGTTAGAAAAGTTTAGTTTTTTATCCAACGTTACCCCTAAATATCGTACGTTTTCTGACCAGGGAATAGTTTGAGTTCCGATTTTTATCTCGCCGTTGGGAAGATTGGTTGGTTTCCTCTTCCGTGTAAAGAAAATGGCTTGGTATTTTTCTACATTTACTTTTATTTTCCATCGGTTGAAATAATCGTTTGTTTCAGAAATCGCAGTTTCGATGAATTTTGTGATTGTGTTTGGGTCTTTAGATGATGTGTAAATAGCTGTATCGTCAGCAAAAAATGAGTATTCAAGATTTTATTGTTTGCAAATCATTTTAAGAAAAACGTAAATCAACAAACATTTTTTTTTCAATCCCTTTCACTCATCTCAAAATCCATGTATGCAAAGTAATCTGTGAAGCACTTATGCATACAAGAAAGCATATCGTTTTATACGTTAAACTGATTTGTTTATCTTAAAAACACACATCCGAAATGCAAATTACTGTAAACTAACTGTCACAAGCAGATAAAAGTGTTATATTTTATATACTAAAAACAAAAAAATTGCTTCATCAATCAAATCAATCAACAAATTGAAAGGAAAGGTTTTGTTCGAGATAAATTTAAATTATTGAACAGGAAATTGTATTGATTGATTTCTTTATCGTCAAAAACAATAATGTTTGTTATCTTGCTTGTAAAATTGTCGTTAAGTTTAATTTAAAAGAAAATCAACTTAATGTTGAGATTGTAGAAGAGTTTTTCGTAAACGTTTTTCTTTTCATTTTGAGATTTTAGTGTGGGACGTAAACAATAAAAGAGCAATAAAGTATGTATTTTCAGTTCGTAAAAATGCCTATGTTAAAATAAGAATCAGAAAAAAATGATGTAGGTAACTGGAAAACATTTCAAGCATTAAGACATTTTAAGAATTTAGTTTTTATATTTTGTATAGATCGATGGTCTAGCGCACAGATGTGGTAAGTGACATTTTTTGAGAAAATGAGTTAAGTACTCTATAAAATTCTCCATTTCATTTTTCATATAATGTAAAAATATTGTATGTGTATGTTTAATATTTTATCCAGTAGATGGCATTGTTGTACTGTACTGTACTGCAGATGTACTGTGGTAAGTACTTATGGTTTGTATAAAACTAAATATTATTCATGTATCTCTTAAGTTCTATCATGTAGAAAGACATAATTACAATAAAGACTAGATAACTACTATAAAACTCTATCGAATTCAACCACATAATATTTTACATTTTCAATTTTTATTGAAGTGTAAACTTTCAAACGCCTGTACTGAACAATTTGCTAAATGTCACTTACCACATCTGTGCGCTAGACCATCGAGATAGTCTAAAGAGCACTTAAAAACTTTGATTGAGGTAACAACATTAGTTAATAGTATATTTATAGCCAAGTAAAATTAATTATGACAAACAAAATAGTAGAAATCTTCATCGATAGAACTATCATTAAAATTTTTATTCAAGTCGAAGTTAAAACATAAAATTTTTTAAATATTCCTTAAACGATAAGAGTGGCTCACGTTGTACAAAACTGAATAAATACAATGATTTTCTATTATTCTTCAATAAACATAGAACTGTACCATATAACTTCTAAAGCATTCAATCCCAATTTAACGAAAATCGCTATAACGGTATACCGTACCATTTTCCAAAACCCGATACCGAATTATCAAAAAATTTCATTCATTGTCTTTATTTAAATGTCTTTTCTCCACAAAAAAAGAAACATTAGATTGAATAACACATTTTAATCACAAGTGTTAAATAATAGCGTTAGACCATTAAACCAGAAGCAAGATTTGAATTCTTTGATGTAAAAAGTCAGACAAGTGCAAATAAAATCCGCTCGCCAAGAGTTCCGTGAATGTAAGAGCACAAAATATCAAAAATAATTGACAAAACGTTGTGTTGTAAAGTCTTTGTATTGCAAGACCATAGACGCATAAGAATATAAATGTTTCATCGTAAACGTCAATAATAAATTACAATCACATCTACATTGATGGAAATGACACAAAAAATTAAGAAATATTCAATTACACCAGCTGTAAGTGGTTTAAATTGAAATTTTTTTTCTTCAATTAACGTCGGAATTTAGGGGGGTTTGGAGGGGCTACATACTAAAAATATTTGTTTTACGATAACACAAAAACTGCGCATTGCAAAATTCTAAAAAACTTGTAACGTGTCTTATATTTAGGTCTTTTTCAAATGTTACCATGACACCATGGGGTATCCCCACTCATTTGGGCCAAAAATGGTTGTTTTACCCTCCCACACCCATCCTCTAAACACGCAGAAATACAATTATTTGAAACTTTGCTATGGTTTTCGTTCAAACCAATTTTCCTGTCTTTGCAAGTTTTTTTCAAATTTTTCTGTCAATCAGTGTCGAAACGGACGGGCCGAACGGTCTGAAAGTAGAATTTTTTTTAGAATAACTCAAAAACTATGCACCGCAAAATTCTAAAAAAAACTCATAAAACCTGGAAAATGTTTTCTAAAAGTTTGAATTATTGTTATGGCAACAACTGACGCATAATTTTATAAAGTCCTAGTACTTTAAAAAAATTTTTAAGTACTAGGACCTTAAAGTTCAACTTTTTGTATTATAAATAATCCGAAAAATGTCGTTTTACATATCAGTATGAAATAAAGAATATTTTCTTTGTTTCACGTTTTTGTTCTATAAAAACAATTAGATTGAACAAAAAAAATTTTGAAAAATATTTTAGAAGAAATTTAAAAAAATTTAAATAAAAAACAAATTAAGTACTAAGCTTTTTTTGTTTGATTTTCAATTTTTATTAATAAAATAATTTTATTAATATTATTGCCGTCATGTGAAAATATTTTATTTTAAATTTTTATTTAAAATTTAACATGTTTCGATAATATTTAAAACTATCATCATCAGAAAATTGGAACAAAATTAAAACGATTTAAGCTACGTACTACTTTACAAAAACAATGTAAATAAATTAAACTCCTGAAACTCCTGAAAATCAAACAAAAAAAGCTTAGTACTTAATTTGTTTTTTATTTTAATTGTGAAGTGGGTGATTTATTCACAAATACAGAAAGATATTATTAGCATCTTTCAACATGAATTTTAAAAAAATTTGTTAAAGAGTTTTAAAACTTATAGATAATTCAACAAATTACATGTAGGTAAAGATAGTGGAGTGAAATTATATCATTCTATATCATGGAAAATTAAAATGTATATAAATAAAAACATACCTAGCAAATAAGGAATATTTTCTTAGTTACACGTTTTTATGCTAACATCACTCTAATAAATTTTTTTAAATTTCCTGTAAAAAAATTCTTTAAAATATTTTTAAATTTATTGTTCAATCTAATTGTTTTTATAGAACCATTCTTAAAAAAATATGCTGATCATGACCCACATAAGGGTCGAAATATAATATTAATATAATTACAACATTTTTTAATTGGTTTGACGCTGCAGATTATAACAATTTCTCAACTTTAATATAACTAATTTTTTTCGATATTGAAATTTTATTAATTCTAATCTAATTCTAAAAAATAAACAATTTCTAATTCTAATTCTAAAAAATAATAATATAAAAATAAAATTGATATGGAATAATAAATAGATATTGAAATAAATTATATTAGCACACTTTCATTGGCAGCGAACTAAAAACAAAAAAATAAATTTGACACATCAGATTAGTGTTTGAATGGTAGTTTTCATCAGCAAATTATCCAATTTCATTTCTAATAAAAAAATGAAAAAGTAATTACATATTATTATTTTTAAATACAATGTGTTGTGTAGCAGAAATTACAATATGTATCACAACAACCAATAAAAGTCTTTTAAGAGCTACGTCCAACAATAACATGCGTTCTGAAGTGATGATGAAATAAATCCTATCATACCGCATGGAAGGATCAATTCTTCCGCATGGAGGGATCAATTTTTCTTTATTTGTAGTTTTTTTTTAATTTTTGATCTACGGGTGTGAAAACCCCGCGTACTCCAGTATCTGCTATTGACTTACGAGCTAACGCGAGATATCACATACCACTGGCAATAGCAGTGAGATATCACTAGCCAAGGTAATGTCTTAGAAGTGCTGGTGGATGAACTCTATTCAGTCATACTGCGCACACGATGGAAGGATATTTTGAATTCTCCTCTAAGGAAATTCAAAATATCCTTCCATCGTTTGCGCAGTATAATCGACAAACAAGAGCTGCCGAGTTATGCCATCCATTTGTTGTACAAATACCTCGTTGTAGAACTGTGTCCTTTCAGAACGACTATTTTAATAGAGTGGCCAAATTGTGGAACTCAATGCCTCCCTCTGTATTTCCCGATGAATTTTCCCCTCAGGCATTTAAAGAAAATGTCCATAATCATTTAAAACAATTAGTATAGTTATCCCTATATCCCCATTCCTTCCATTTTCCTCATCTCCTTCCTTTATAGTTGACATGGTATCTTCGGATATTCAAAGAGTCTAAATAACGAATATTTCATATTTAGTGTGCTAAACATGTCTAACTATAGTTAATAAAAAAAAAACGGTAGCACCATCAATCTTAGCTATGGAGTATTCCTTGATGATTCACGTTATTTCTTATTCGAAGAATCGAGCCTTCATATAACTCTATGTATGGGATTTAATCATTAAGGCAGGTAATTCGCATAATCAAGAAATGTACCACTAATTAAATTAGTGGCTACCAGATTTTAGTTTTGTTCCTGCAAATTGTTAATATAAGTTTGCTGTTTATCTATTTTATTTTTATATTTTCTATCCTATCATGACATACTGGCCTATGTCATATTTAATATGTGATAGGATTTATTGTTTAGTTATCCCTTCTATAAAAAACTATAAAAAAAAAACAAAAAAAAAACAAATTTGCGTCCATCAACACCTTAGAACGCATATTGTTGTGGGACCTTGGTGTTAAAAGGCTTTTATGTGTTGTTGTGACACATATTGTAATTCCAACTATACAACACATTTTATTAAAAAAAAATATTGCGACGCTGATGCATAGGCTTACTTTACCACAGCTCTGGAAACATAGTGTTCTGGATATATAGTGAGATAATATCCATAAAATACTTTTATTATAAAAATATTAAACAAAGCTCAGTAGTATCCTAACAAACATAATTTCTGTTGTACGAGAAAAAACAAAAAAACTTTTTAGCCGTAAGTGACAAACCGGAAGTTGGGATGCAGAACTGATTTGAACCCTACTAAATATTATGGACCAAGTTTCATCCAATTCGATTATCAGGTACAGATGTTATGAAGCTTTCAAAAACGCAGGTACTCGGGGACCCCCACCACTTTGATCAATATCGCACAAAAACTTATCAGCTCCTTGCCTTACATATTTGCATCTTTTTCCAAAGTGTCATCAAAATTCATTTACGAATGAATGTTGTATGCTCCCAACAATCATTAAAAACATAGTGAAAAAACCACCTGTTGTATGGTGGACCACCCAGCCCTTTGTTCAATGTACCGAAAAAAGCGAATGAAACCTTCAAATGTTACTTGAAAATTTTTGCTAGCGTTTCATGAAAATCGATCTGTAATTGTAGGTTACAATAGAAATAAAAACCTAAAAAAAAACTTTTTATCCGGAAGTGGCAAACCGGAAGTTAAAATGCAGAACTCTTACAAATCATACTTAAAGCATATTTACCAAGTTTAATCAAAATCAATTATTAGAAACTGATGTTATTGAAGTTTCAAATAAACATGTGCTCGGGAGGCCGCCCACCACTTATCCTAATATCGTCCAAAAACTAATCAGTTCTTTGTTATTCAAATCTCCATTTTTTTTATGGTATCATCAAAATTGATTAATGAATGAAATGTGTATGCTACCAACAAACTTTAAAAACAATGTGTGAATAGTCGGTAGATGTATAGTAGACCCCCTGCCACTTTTATCAATGTGTCCCAAAAATTGATCGTTATTTTTTCATACTGATTAAAATTTTTTCCATAAGTTTCATCATAATCACTTCATTATTGTAGGCTGTAGGGTCAATGACATATAATGATAAAGACAATGAAAAAAATGGAAAAAATTACAAAAAAAATTTTTACCGGAAGTTTAAAACAGGAAGTTGGGATTCAGAACTGTTGTGAACCGTACTAAATGTTTATGTACCAAGTTTCATCCAATTCGATTTTCAGGTTCAGATGTTATTGAGTTTTCAAAAAAACAGGTGCTCCGGGGAGCCCGCATCATTTTGTTAACTATCGTTCAAAAACTAATCAGTTCCTTGCCAAACATATTTGCATATTTTTCCAAAGCGTCATCAAATTCATTCACGAACCAATGTTTTATGCTCCCAACGAACATTAAAAAAATGGTGACACAATAAACAGGTGTTCGATAGTCCCCCCACCACTTAACCCAATATTGTCCAAAAACTAATCAGTTCTTTGTTATTTAAGTCTCCATATTTTCTCAAAGTGTCATTAAAATTGATTAATGAATGAAGTCTGTATGCTCCCAACAAACATTAAAAACCAAGTGTGAAAAGTCAGCAGTTGTATGGTAGACCCCCCGCCACTTTTATCAATGTGTCCCAAAAGCTGATAGTTATTTACTCACACTAATTGAAACCTTTTTCATAAGTATCATCATAATCACGTCATTATTGTAGGCTGTAGTGTGCTTAAAGACACAATTACGAAAACTTACAAGTTCATTTTCAAAATATCATAGGAACTATACGTTTTAGGGAAAAAATGATTTAAACCTTTTTTGTAGAAAATTAAATTTCTTAGAAAAATGTTTATGAGATTTTTTTTTAAATCTGCATATCTTATGAGGTGTTTGAAAAAATCTTTGAATTTTTCAAAAAATCAACTTCGATAATTTTGCGGCACGTGTTCTTTTGATTTAAAAAAAAATAATGCCATCTTGGTTTTTTGACCATAAAGAATTTTTTTAGGGAGCGTCTCGGAAAATTTAATTTTTAACGACCAGTCTAATATATATATTTTGTTTCTAGTTGGGTTGTAGAAAAAATGTGGTTTAAAAGTCATACTAGTATGTAATTGTTTGCATGTAAGGCGCTCTTGTTGCTCGTGGGATATTATGATCATTCTGTGCTCATTTTACAATATAGGAGTATGTATTCGTGTTTGGGTTTAAACAAACACAAAATAATTAGGTCTATGTATAACTAAAATTAAAAATTTTCGTGTAATCAAAATTCAACATAACCTTTTTCTCACCATCGATTTATATTATATGAGAATAAAGAGCTAAATATTTAAATACTCAACACTCAACAACAAAGTAATATCTGTCTTAAACTGTTTAGAATTGTACAACAAAATCATCCTGATTGATTTATTTCCACATTGAATATCTAGTCGGTTCTTTAACCGAAATGAACAATTTTATAAAAAAAATGAACACCTCCCAAAATGTTTATCCAAATTTTATGCAAAATAACAAGAAAAGAGATAATCTTCCTAGAATAACAAAAAAACAAGATTTACATACAAATTCTATGACATATTTGTGATAAGATTTATTACCAAATTTTTTTTTATTTATCATAACATAATTTTTACTAACAGAACATAAACTCTGTGCCAAAAACTGTATTTCTCGATTTTATGTTCTTTTCTCTTATTTGTCGCATAAACACTGATGTTTGCTTTAGTAAGTGCCACAACAGAAACATCGATAGAATAAATTGAAAAGAATGTATGTGTGTACCATAATGTACCCTCCTTAACACATAATCAAAATTCAGAAATAACCATAACAAAATTGTGGAATGCTCATATTTTATGGATAAACAATTGCAATGCTTAAAAGTTATGTGTGAAAACTGAAAATAGTAAAATCAGAAAAATAATAATAAAAGGGAACATGAAAATCATGTCAAGCACATTAACAATAAAAACAACATTCTCAAAATGTATCTTATAATTTTGGTTTTATGTTTTCTACTTATGTAATTTTAATTTTTTTATGGGAATTTTATGTATTTATAAGTTCAAAAGATTAACGAAAACCAAACAAAACATAATATAAAAAAATTGTTTTTCTTTTATCAATTTATACTGTGATTTAGTTCCATTATGTAAATATGTACATAAAAGCATGATAAAGTCAAATTTATTTTGGAAGAATATGAAAATTGAAATATATCATGATTTTGTGATCACTTTCGCCTATATAGTGTATAATAATATAGGAAATCTGTTCAGAGATAATTGCATAGTTTTATTTAATTTTATGTTACTTATAATAATTAAAAAATAAGGAATACATAATAATATTATGTTATGTAAAATCATGTTTGTTTGGATGATGCACGTGATGTGTGATATAACCAAATATGCCTAGCAAAACCGTAGTAGAAGGAAGAAATTTGAAGAAATATTGAAATAAAATAGATAAGATATTTCGAGGATAAATTATTGTCATAACTATATAGATAGATAGATAGTTAAAATAACAAAATAAAATATGTTGTTAAATATAACAAGTGGTCAGCTTGATGATTAATTGATTTATTTTATTTTTTTTTTATACTAAGATTAATTTCAATAAATTATAAAATAACGTTTTTGAATATCCCAAGATGCCATACCAATTGTATTTTGGGGTAGTGGACTATGTTTCTCTAAGAAAATGGTGGACCTGGACTTTAAAAAGTTGGTGTATCAAATTATCATGAAATCCACAACGGTAAGGCATTTCAAAGATGAGGAATTCGGTTGAAAACATCACGTTGAAAGGCCATGGTTCTGTATTTTGTTATATGAACCATGAATGGGTGGGCCATGCCTAGTACTCTGGTGGAACAAGACAAAGGAACTGGGTTTAGGCATTATATTTAATTTCATCAAAAGAGTACTCAATCAAAAGCCATTTTGCGTAAATCAATTCTTAAAAAATTGCGAAAAATGTACATGGATTGTGCATGTTACAAAATCCCGGTACATAAAACATGTCATGCACATGTCGTGCAACTGTAGTAGTAGGTCTGGTAAACCGTGAAGATCTACCAGTTGGCAGTGCACGCAAACCTCATTCACCCGCCGCTAGCTCAAGCTGGCGTGAGTTCTGGTGATCAACCTCTATCCACAAGAAATCTTAAAATAAACTCAAAAAAACATCGCGTGCCTAAATCTAGATTTTCCTTTGAGAGGGTGAACTACCAGGCCACCACTCTCCCTCAACTATTTAACTTTAGACTACCCTGTAGATGTTGATGTCCAGGAGCTAGTTGTTCTCCGTCTACAGCTTGAAGAAGCATCCAGTATCCATTTCTCAATAATTTTAGACGGTTCAATAAACTGCATATATAATATTTTGCGTATAAATTACTTTAGACTAAGAGCCCGCGACGGCCAGACCTTCGTTATTTTATAAAAGCTGAAAGTTTCTCTGCGCATACCACCTACTGAAGTAGGAACGATTAGCGACATATGAAGTTTGGATCATGGTGGCTTTGGGCAGGGAGCAGGTAACACAATGGCCTTCAAAGTTTCGTGAAAGTATAAAAGGTAATTTTTTTATATATTCTTCGGGATAGTATTAGAAGTCACGTCACCCATTGCCAGACACTTATTATCGTGGTTACCCCTTGCCAGACACCCTTGAACATTATCAACTTGTTAAAGTTTAAGGGTGTCTGGCAGGGGGTTACCACGATAGTAAGTGTCTGGCAATGGGTGACGTGACTTCTAATACTATCCCGAAGAATATATAAAAAAATTACCTTTTATACTTTCACGAAAGTTTTGAGGCAACTATCCCGACAAACAATTTCACTATTTTTAACCGTAAAAAGACCGAAATGTTACCGGTGACTGTTATCGGGCACAAGTGGTATCGTAACTGATTTGTTACCGTATTTTGGTCAGACAATGGGCGGTTACGGTTACCGAACGAGGAACGAGTAGGTTACATTTCATTCTTCGTGCGGTTACTATTTCAGTTACTTTTCAGTTGATTTTAGTAATGTAACGGGCCCAATTACGTTTATATGTCAGGTATTAGATGGTATTTATGTCGGTTACATTTTGGTTATGATTGGTAATATGACGGAAACAATTGTGGTTATATTTCAGATATTAGATGATGTTTCTATCGATTACATTTTGGTAATTTTTAGTCATTTGACGTACACAATTACGGGCATATTTCAGTTATTAGGTGTTGTTTGTGTCGGTTATATTTTCGTTGTTTTTATTCATTTAACTAACATAGTTACAGTTATTTTTAAGTCAGGGCAGTCGTGGTTTCGATAAATATAAAATAATAAAAATCTTTTAATATTTACTTTTATTTTTTATCTTTTAAAGTTTTAATTAACATTATAATTTAATTTAACATTATTTTTATATTAAAATACTTTATATTTTTATTAATACTCCTAATTAAATTAAACAATATAATTATATCTGAAAAAAAAATAAAATAATAAATTGATTTAATTTAAATAAAATAAAATAAATATTATTTTTATTTATTATAAACTGAAAAATTTATGAGAACTAAGATTTACTTACCAATAATAATGTTAACCACTTTGTTTTTTGAATTATTTGTTAACACGTAACAGAACAAAAGTAACTTATGTCGAATTCTTTTTGCCAAAAAAATTGCTCTAAACACGCCCATTTTTGATCTAGATCAAGTTTTTTTGACATAACGTATTCTATTTGACCAAAAAAAGTGATTTTTTTGCCCTAAAAACTTTTGTTTGAATCTGGATTTTTAGCTAGAGCAAGCATAAAATACAATAAAGAATACAAATACATTTAAAAAATCTCTCAAAATAGTAAACAAACAAAACGCCATTTACTTATTATTTTTTTTAATAGTGAAATAGTTACTTTTTAAATGAAATATTGTTTAAATCGTGTTTTAAATTAAAAATTAATAATAAACTAATTATTTAAATACAATTAATTACAAAAATATTCAATGACAGTTCACAAATACAACTACAAAACTGGATCATATTTTTGCATGTTCTTTTTATGAAAAAAAAATCACTTTTTCACTCTGGACAAAAAAAATTCGACATAAATTTCAAATGTTAATCTTTTTTTCTTATCTTTTTATGAAATTCTAGCAAATGATCGGGCTTATTTCGACAAGTTTCGCCGCAACGAAGAATGTTTGATCAATTGAAAATGTGGTTTGTGTTTTTAATTTTTAATGTCGGGAAATACTCGGGCACATTACGATAATTTTCGCGGTTATCAGATGAGAATTTAAGCAAAGTTTAACAAGTGTTTGTGTTTTTTAAACTGTTTTTATTTTGTTTTGTAGCGTAATTCGTCTTCGTCATATATACAGATAAAACTTTTATTTTCGGCGGTTACATTGGAACTGTAGAGGTACTGTTGGTTACAAAATGTTTGTCGGGTATGTTACCTGCTCCCTGCCAAAGCCACCATGATCCAAACTTCATATGTCGCTAATCGTTCCTACCTGAGTAGGGGGTATGTGCAGAAAAACTTTCAGCTTTTATATAATAACGAAGGGTCTTATCCAGCCTTTATTTCATTTCTTATCCCTTTAGCAATTTTACACCATAAATTATGCTTGTTTTATTTTACACCCATCATTTTAACTTTTACAAATTGTGTGTTCTCACAATAATGAATAAACTTATTATAATAATTTATAATGGAACTTTCTAAACTTAATATGTTTTTTTACGTTTAAACTTTGATGCTCTTCTATTGTTTTTATAAAATTGCGGCTTATCGCCGTTCTGAATTCGGAGTTTTATTTCCTCACATAAAAGAACCAAAAAAAACTTATTGGTTGTAACCATTCCAGAACTAATTTATTTCCGATTAAAAAAATTTAGTCACTTCATGTATAATTCCAAATGATTTTAACACAAAAGCACCCCGACATATTTCCACTACGTTATTAGTGACTTCATATCATCACTACCAAAACAAAACTTCCACCTCAACCCAACCCAAAATTCTAAAACCTACTCAACTGACTAACTGTCTGCTCAAGTATCAACCACCAACTGATTAACTGCAAAAAAAACTCATTGAAGAAAAAATGTTCATGACACGAGCCAAGAAAAAACTCTCCCGTCAGCATAAATTTCATTCTACATTAAAATTGTGAATTTTTTTAAATTTATTATTTCTCTACAAATTTTTTCATAACCAGATGAATAAATATAGAAAATTAACAAAAAAAAAATTTAATACCGGAAGGGTGTTGGATGTACATTGGAATGTTTTAACTAGTTGTGTTGTTACACAAACGGGTTGAAAAGTGTGTTGAAAATAATTAAGATCTATAGTATATTACTATACGGCAAATCTTGCTCATTACAGAACAGGACGAAAGGAGGAAGTCCAGCTGACAACATTCCTGAGAATCATAGGAAAAATTAAGAAATTAAATGGGAGCTGGGCTCGAACCCAAACCCCGAGAAAGACTCTCAGGCTCTACCGACTGAACTAGCCGGACCAGACAAAAAATTATCGATGACTGAATGAAGATGAGAAAACCAACATACAAAAAAAGGATTTTTCGGATAATAAAGTCAATGAGAACTAGAGGAAAGACGATATCTATTGACGCAAATCTTTGGAATGGCATATTTCACGTCGACGGGAAATAAGGTCCACCAGTTCGTATGAGGCGTTTCCAACCAACCGGATAACTTTGGCTTTAACAAATTTGGGGGATAATTTGGCACTTAGCTGCTCTCCAGTGTTACTTAAAACGAAGTTTCGACTTAAGATGATGTCACCAGGAACATAAGGACGCTTCTGGGCACACAAATTGTAGCGAGCTGCGTTTTGCACAAGGGCTTCAGCGGTAAGCTCTTGAATTCGGGTGCGAATCTTTGATAATTGATCTGAACGATTAAGGGTTTCCCCACTCTCGTCCAGACAATTCAAGCGTCGGATTAAAGAATAGGACGTACCATGAGTGATCATGGGTAGCCCAAAGGAGGCATAATAGGGAGAACAACCTAAAGATTGATGTACAGAACATCGAAAAGCACAAGCGATTTCACTAAGATACACGTCCCACGGAGTATGGTATTCGGCCTTACCGTAGTTCAGCGATGACACTTCTGTTCACTCACTCGGATGCGTTGGCTTGTGGGAGTGCAAAGCTGTTAAGGTATGGTGAACCCATACCTTGAAAGGAAGGTTTCAAACCTTTTAGATTTAAACTGCGACCCATTGTTTGAGACAATTGTTTTGGAACAACCAAAAAGATGAAACACATTGGTTTCTAGCAGTTTCGGGGGAGTTTTCGAAAAGGAAATTAAACGGGAACTTAATGAGGTGGTTTAAGCCAATCAAAATTTCTATATGACCAGACTTAGTTCGGGGGTAAGGAATGGTTATATCAATATATAACCGTAGGCCGAGTTTTTCAGATTTAAGTGACGTGACCATAGGAGTGCGAAGCATGGTGTTAGATGCTTTGACAGTCTTACAGACGTCACATTGAGAAACATAGGATTTGATTTGTGTGGCCATTCGAGGCCAAAAATAGAATCGACGTAGATGATATAGTGTTTTCGCAACACCCCCCATGTGCAGAGGTAGGAGGATCATTGGCCTGGGAAATCAACTTCGGCGTAAACTCCTCGGGAATCTACAACTTCCAAGTTCCACCTTCCAGTGTCACATTACTCGGGGAGAAATTAGGTTTTTTATACACAATTCCATCGGACGTGAGTAAATCGAGAAGAGAACCATTGGAGTCAGTGACTATCTTTATTAATTTGAGATAATTGTTACTGTTGAAAGCAGGGGATTTTAAATCAAGATTAAAATTATCAATTTTGTTCTCTCTAACGGCATTGATTTGATGGTGAACATTCTCGAAAGAGCATCTGAAGCCACGTTTAGCTTTCCAGCCTATGCTCAATCTCAAAGGTGAATCCTTGCAACTTCAAGTTCCATCGTACCAGACGACCTGACAAATCTTTCTGCTGCATTAACCACTTCAGAGAAGCATGATCAGTAATGATCTTAAAAGGGCAACACTCGATATACGCGCGAAATTTCTTAATACCTAGAATTGCAGCAAGGCATTTCTTTTCACTGACAGAGTAATTTCGTTGAGCTGAGTTCAGTTTCTTGGACATATAGGCTATAGAATGTTCAATCCCCTCTTTGTCCAACTGTACCAGTACACAGCCCACACCATCATTACTCGCGTCGCAAACGGCGTAGAATAGTGCGGTCACCAGAACTAGTGCTGAAACCAATGCTTTCTTTAACAAGTTAATAGATTTTTTTAACAAATCGGATATTGGTGTTAACGGCACGAACACGGAAATAAATCGACGGCAATAACCAGCCATGCCTGAATCTCCTAATCTCTTTCACCGTGGTTGGCACGGGAAACTCGGCAATCGCGGCAGTTTTATCTTCATCGATTTTTAATACGCCTCTACCTACTATACTTAGCGCAAGTATTTAACTTCCGGGATTAGGAAATTACTATTCTCAACATTGATCGTCAAGTTTGCATGTCTTAGACACTTGGCGACTTTTTTTCAATACGTCGATATGGTTTAAATTAGAAGATCGTTTAAATATATACAAAGACACAGGACCTTAAATGGTGAGGGATGACTTGATCCAATTATTTCATCATGGTCTTAGGTGCATTACACATTCCGAAGGGCATCCTTACGAACTGGTACAATAGCCGACCAGGCACGGTGAACGCAGTTTTGTCTCTAGACGATTTTTCTCTTTCAAATTCAAGTTGGAGATGAAGTTGGCTGAAGGTAAGCGACTTAGAATTCCATCTATTTGTGGAAGGGGATATAAATGTTTCTTGGTTACGGTATTAACTTACGGAAGTCCAAACATTAACGAACTTTACCAGGTTTGCGTAGCAGAACAACTGGCGAGCTCCAAGGACTAGAGGAACTTTATTCGATGACACCCAGCGCCAGCATACGATCCAGTTCATCTCCCATCATTTTCTCCATTGCTGGTGATGTAGGATACTGTCTTTGTTTGATGGGGACAGCATCGCCAATATCAATGATGTGTTTAAGTACATGTGGTTGACCTAAACCCAATTAAGAAAACAACGAAAAAAAGCTGTATTGCATCTTGAAGCTGTTCATCTTCGTCGGGAGTAAGATCTGGGGAAATGGATTCTATAGAATCTAAGGAAGATGCAAAAAGGACTTGATCTAATAGTTTTAATGTTTAAAAAAAAATCAAAACCCAGATATAAAGCCTGGGTAAGAGAAGAGATAACATAGAGATCAAGGGACTTACTACGTCCCTTAAATGAAACTTTAGTGGTGAGACAGCGCATAACTTTTTGGCTTTCTGCAGTTTTAATCTTGGCTGAAGAGCGAGTAAGAACATGGAGAGTTTGCATCATTTCTTGTGCGAATGCACCACTGATGAGTATGACACTGATAGACGCTCTACTGTCTAGCACTTTAGACCATTTGAAATTGTAAAAATTGAAGAAATTGTTTTAGAACGAAATGATTTGTGAATACGCCAGAAACGACGCAGAAACGACGCAAACGACGAACAGTGGATCTCGATGGATACTTGGTATTTCCAATGACATTATTGAATATTTAGGACCTGGCAGCTAAGTAATCTTGAAGCCGTTGCTTATTTGACTTAAAAGGCAGGACAGGTAGAGTTATCACGCTACTTGAATCTTGTTTGTGGATGGTTATTTGCGGTTTAGTTTCCGTTGTGTTTGTCGAATAGGTGTCTTATTTTCCACACCCGAAACAGAAAACTCGCCGTGTTGCAGTGCAGTTTTGGTGAATGTGACCTTCTCGTTTACAGTTCCAGCAGTTAGGTTGTTTTGCAAAAGGTTTTGCAATGGATAGATGGTTACGTGCGCACACTTCGGGTTCTTCTTGCGGATCATTGTCCTCGAGGGGTGAATCAGAAATTTGCCGTGCAGGCCTAAAAGAAAAATGTCTGTACCTATAGTTAACGTCTGCAAGTAACTTCTCTCGGTACGACAGTGGCAGCAAGTCGTCAACTGTTTCACCAGCTCTTTGTTTACGAGATCTCATAAGTTCTCGTATCTCATCGTCAGAACGACGATCGTTGAACTCCACTTGTAAAGCTTGACAAACGTCTCGCCAATGAAGCTGTTGGGTCGACCGACGAATATAAGGTGGTAGGTGACGAGAAAGGGTATCAGTTGAATTGGGGAAAGAATTGTGATTCATAACTCCAATTCGATAAAAAAATTCTTCTACTTCCAGGCCATCCGGTCGATCGGTGAAAACTACATTCCAATTCCGGATAGTATTGGAATGTTTTTCAGTGGAAGTCGCCCCAGAAGAGGCCGGAAGAGACCTGCCGCCCCATTTAGAAGAGGCCACAAATGTGCACACGAACGTTAGCCGTATGTTACACATATAATGAAAACGAAGCGAAATGAAATTTATTTAATGGTAAGAATAATAAACAAAGAATAAAAGAAATGGAGAGTGAAGAAGTAGTTTAACGTTTTCTAAAATGACTGGTTCCATTTAATTTTTTTTTAAAATAATATGACTTTCCTAATAATAAATTGATGAATTTTGTTTTATTTCCATCTAAAATTATGTGCAAAAAAAATTTGCTTCTGAAGGTTAATGAGAAAACTCACAAAAAACGAACGGGCCTTAGAATAATTAATTTTGATGATTCCAAATGTAATATTTTTTGTTTGTCCTTTTTTGTTGTCTGCTTACTAATATTTAAATTTATTTTTTTATAATACATATGAAGAAAATTGTACAAAATTAATATTATTTATAAAGCTTACATATAAAGCTAAATATTTGAATTTTTTAAAATCTGATTTATTTTCATTTAAATTGTATCGTTCAAAAAATGGCGAAATGTGCATGGAGTGGTGCAAAATGCACAGAATGTTTGTCGGGTTTGTAGAATATCATCAAACCAGCGACATTTTTCTATGCTGCAACGAATCAAATCAAGCTCGTTATTAAGATTTGAATTGCCGATCAATTTATTGACTTCCTTTTGGACAGCGTTTAGACATTTTAAGGAGGTTGGGTATGCTCTACCCCAGACGTAAGAGCAGTATTGCATGCAGGGGTTAGTAAATGGTTTAGATATCAAAATAAGCTGTTCACTTTTGAAAAATTTACGGCAACGTACTAGATAGCCTAACTTTTGAACCACCTACTTCTTAGCAAGATTGAAAATGTGAGCATTCCACTTCATATAATTTTCAACCTCGACTCCAAAAGTTTGATAGATTATTTCTCTTCTAGATCGTTAACATCAAATTTTAATGGAAATAGGTTTGAAGTAGATAATCTGGTCAAGTTGTTTTTGCATTGATTTCAACACTGTTTATTTGAATCTATCTGTTTATTTGAATCTTTGCTTTTTTGCTATTAAGCACATCTGCTGAGCGTTGCTAGTGTACTATAACCGGCGAAACTATGGATTGAATGAACGGAATCTAGCAAGTCATTAGTAATAGTATAGATAAGAAAAAGAGTGGACATTTACTTGAAATTTACTAAAATCGACATTTACTAGAAATTCTTCTCCAGTTATGAAATTTTGAATATATAAGAAATAAGTTGCTCTTCCACACATTAAGATAATAAACACTTTTGGCAATATTGTGTTTTTAATTCATTTTAATTCCACATCTTGTTGGAAATATTTTAAGCAATTGAATTTTTAAACAGTTTTTAAAGATTAAAATAAATATTAAAAAATGCATATATGGTTACGATTCCACATAATCGCAATTGTAAACAAATAACAAAATTGCATTCAACCTCAATTTCCCTTATACAATATTTCAAAACTAAAATCAACGTCACATTGTTTCCAAGAAAAAGGGTGAAACATGAAATAATATATAATGACGTAGGTAATTTAGGATTTCTTTAGTTTTCTTTGAATAGATATTTTGGTTTTATATTTAAGGAATTCCTTTTGCGAAATGAGAATTTAGTTTTATAATATAATAGTCAGTATAATAGTCAGAACAAAAAACACTTTAGCTATGATCCTGAAGCTTTAATACAAACATTTCCCAGTTACGAAAAAACAAATCAAAATCTTTTTCTCACATAGTAGACGTTTCGAATAATGACTACTGTAATAAGCAACAGCAACAACAACAAATTTTCGGTGGTTATTCCTTTTACGATAGACATTCTCATTTATGACTATTTCTGTTTATATATTTTATTTCGTCATATTATTTCAGATTTTTAAGGAAAACAAAAGATAGGCGATTGTTATTGATTTTTGAATTTGAATGGGAGAAATTTTTAATACACAATGATTTCTTTATTCATTGCTATGCACACTTCTTTCATCGATCTTCTAAATGAATGGTAGATCTTAGGGAGAGACGATTTACATTTCCTCGCACAAGTGAGACTACCGAGAGCTACCACACCGAGAAAATATAAACAGTATAATATCATCTATAATTATAAATTAATAAATGTCTTAAAATTTTTAGTTTTAAGTTAATTGTTTCAATTATTTAGTTAAGTTGAGAAAAAGTTTTGTAAACGAATATCCGTCGACCGGTGATAAATTCTCATATTTTTTTTAGAAAATTTTTCAAGCAAGTAGTATTGATAATTGTCCTCGGCCTACAGTAACGGGCTTTTACCAATTTATTTGAATTCGAATTTTTCGGAACAAATTATTTCAAATTATCACGCTTGGAAATTACTATTGAAATTTTTTGCTTTATTTGTATTTTAATTTAACCCAAATGAAATTCTCTAAAATGTAATGACATCATACAAATTGACCAGTCACATTTGAATTATACTAATAACAAATAATTATACTTCTGGAATACTGCGATATCAGTTAATTATGAAATAGTAGGCCAGACCTATAATTCATAAAAAATATATAAAAAGAGAAGAAAAATGGAAAAACATTTTCAGTTGTAATTTCCCAAGGGCGGTGTTAATTCTAAATAATTTTTTGCCAAAAATTTCGAAAGCAAGTATATTGATAAAAGCACGAGGCCGTAGGCCGAGGGCTATTATCAATACCACTTGCTTGAGGAATTTTTCAAAAAATTATGAGAATTTATCAACGAACGATTCGTTTAAAAATTTTTTTGCCATTTCTCATTTCTTGATATATTTTTTATGAATTATACGTTGGCCTACTGTGATATCAGTTAATTATTTCAAAATTAGACCGAAAATGTTTTGCCTTAGTTTTATTTTAATTTAAACCAATGAAATTCTCTAAAATGTAATGACATAATTCAATTTCACCAATAACATTTGAATTAATGTTAATAACAAATATTTATACGTCTGGCCTACTGGGATATTAAAAATTATCAGTCTAATTTTGAAATAATTAACTGATATCAAAGTAGGCCAACGAATAATTCATAAAAAATATATAAAGAAATGAAAAATGACAAAACATTTTCTAAACGAATTCTCCTCGTTCGTTGAAAAATTCTCATAATTTTTTAGAAAATTCTTCAAGCAATTGGTATTGATAAAAGTACAAGGCCGTATGCCTTTCGAAATTTTTAGCAAAAAATTATTTCGAATTATCACCGCCCTTGGGAAATTACAACTGATAATTTTTAATATCCCAGTAGGCCAGACGTATAAATATTTGTTATTAGTATAATTCAAATGTTATTGGTGAAATTGAATGATGTTATTACATTTTAGAGAATTTCATTGGATAAAATTAAAATAAAACTAAGGCAAAAAATTTTCTAAACGAATTCCCCTCGTTCGGTGATAAATTCTCATAATTTTTTGGAAAAATCCAGTGGCACTTGCTGGAAATTATCACGAATATTTTATTTTATATGTTTTTATAGAAATATAAATTAATAGAATTAACAAATGACTTAAAATTATTAATTGCATGACAATTATATGAAAAACATTTTAAGAGTGACGTGAATTATCCATTTCAATCCATGGATACAAAAATACACCAAATTACCCTAGAAAACTTGAAATTGAACATAATTTAGAAGAAAATTTAAAACTTCAATTAAGACACATAGCGTTTAAAATAATTGATGTTATTATAGTTCAAATTTTCAGATTTGAGTAGATTTAAATTAGTTGATTTGGTTGTCCTAGGCCAATTCGAAATATACAAAACAATTTTTTCCAAATTTTTTCAGTAACACATGTTATTGGTTAAAATTCACAACACAAAATTGATAAAATTAATTATTAATTAAAAATAACAATGCCTCTAATCAGGGTAACGACGGCTTATTTCGAATTTTTTGTCTAAAACGAGAATATTCATATTTAAAGAAATTATCTAATGATTTGCTAATTTATTTCGGTTCCGGCCATTAAATTAAAATAATCCATGAATTCATACATAAAAACATTTATGTTTTATTTGTAGTCATAATATTATAAGTAAATATAATACGGTTGTTTAAATTTATAAAAAGGAGAATGGTTGTCTTTAGTTGTGGAGAATTATTGAGATGATATGTTTATTGTTTATTGAGATGATATATGGAAATGGTTGAATGGTATTTTATGTTGAGAAGATATGGGAAAATTTTTAATTTGTGTACAATGAAAAAGATAATAAAAAAAACAACAGATGGAGAATCTAACTATATAAGCGATCGAATAGTCGACCATAGGACATTATGTAATTTAAAACCAAAAAATTATGTTGTAAATTTAAATCAAACAAAAAAGATTATTATGTAATCTTTTATCAATAAAGATTTCAACTTTTAAATGGGCACTTAAAAATTGATTTTTATAAGTGTAAATAAAATTTATTATCAAATTTCATTGAAATAGTTTTCATTTGTGCTGTTCTTTTAAATACAAAATAACTAAGAAAGCATTTTATCTTTAGTATTGTTGGTTTACGGAAAAATTAAACTTTTCTTAAATTTGAAAATTGTGGTTTGAACAACACAAAATGCTAATAAGTAATCTAGATGCATTGAAAAATTGGCTGACAATATTGTATTGCTGTATTAACTTTTGAGAATGCTATGGAGAACTCAATAATAAGAAGTAAATCCAAAAGACGTAATGAAAATTATGAAAATCTTTTGCATTTCATAAAACTGCTGATTGATCTAATTTCAAACCAATAAGAACATTTCAACTTTGTTAAAGGTTTTCATTTCTAACTGTGGCTTTTAGACTGGAAAATCTAAACAAAAAGTGTTAACACCTTGAATGTAAACCCAACATTGCCTGCAGTTATTGCATCAGTTACGTGTGTTAATGCTTGTTCACATTGCACCAATTCGATAGTCCTGCACAAAATCATAAAAACACAAAGAATAGAAATATATATATAATTAAAGCTTATTACACTTAAGCCATAAAACGTTTTATGGTTTCGAGCAATGTGGTTCGTGTTACATATTACAATATAATTTTTAACTTATTATAATTTTATATATGTAAACAGAATCGCTCGTTTAAAATTATTTTTATTAAATGCTAATTCTGATATTATCATTATTAATGGGTTCGATGCCAATTTTGGTATCCATACGTAACAATAATAAGACGAAAATTAAAGTAACATTTTGGTTTCATGAGGTATAACATAAAATAAAATTATTTTACTGATATTTATTTACTGATAGGCTATTGAATTTAAATCTAAATTTGATATGTTTAAATTTGGCAATATAACCACGATAACACCATTTAAAACATAATAATTTAGGTATGTTTACAATAAAAAAATATGTGAATTATTTGCGTAATTTAAACATAAATTAAATGTAGCAGTTTTTTTAAGATAGACATAATATTGTAAATAAAAAATAAATAATCACTTACATAGTAATTTGAAGATATAGATATTTTAGCAAGTATCTATAAACATGCCTAACATCTCTTACGATTTACACATAGCATATACATATAGGCATAATATAATAATCTGATTTATGTCTTACATAAATTTTTTTACTTAAACTACATAATATATTAAGGCACAATCAAACAAGAAGCATTAGTAAAAACAGGTTTAGTTGAGTTAAATTTTGTTAAGAAAAATAAATATTTGAGCTTACCTAGTGAATAGAGCAGCAACAGTCCATGCAGCAAAACAAATCAAAATGGCTCTCGTTTTTGTACAAACATATCCAGCCTTTAATGGTTCACATATAGCATAATATCGTTCAAACGATATTGCTAATATTGTTAAAACACTTGCATGTGCAACTGTTAATTCAATAAAAGGTACAGCTTTACCTATAAAATAAGTTAAATTCAATTATTATATGTGTATAAATATTTATTAAGTTATTAAGATTATTTTAAACAAAGTTACTTAATATGCTTTCAATGAAAACAAACTAAAAACTAAAGAAAAAATTATTTAACACAAAACTTTTTTCCTAAATTAAATTCATACATCAGAGTAGTATTTGATTAAGAGAGATTTTAGCTTTTTATAATGAAACAAAAGAAAACATTTGTCATGTTGTATATGGGAAATTCTTTTACAAACCGAACAGATTTTGACAAAATCTGACCGACACATTTTTTAATTTGGCTTAAATTTTTTTTACAGGTTTTATATCGAAAAAAAAGAAATACGTGTTCGAGGATTTTATTTTGAAAAATATATAGCGGTTCTAAATTTAGAGATTTCCGTGATTTTTGGGTTGAAGAGTTATTTTCAAATATTCATAACTTCGGTTTTATTAAAGATAGAAACCTCTAATTTGTTCTATTTTAAAGCTAAAAGATGGTAGTTTACAAAAAAAGGTAGTTTTTAAAATAATGATGGTGATGATGAAAATAATGATTTAAAATAATGAATTTAAAATAATGATGGTAGTTTATAAAATAATAAAAGTTATTAACAATTAGCTATTGTTATAAACAAATAAAATGTCCAAATCTATCTGTAGTCATTGCCCCAACAATTGCCCCCATTTTTTGACTTGGTCAGACTGGTTTATTTTAAATGTTGGACAGATTCTTTAATTCGCTCTAAGTAATAAAAATTCCAAAAATTGATTCAATAAAACTTTATGTAGATTTTGGTTTATGGTTAAGTGAAACATTATCTCTTGACACGATAACTTAACCAATGTTGTAGTTATTAAACAAAATTTTGGATGCATTTAAAAAAGGAGAAGAAGAAATCAGACTCTGTCAAAACTTTTGGAAAAATTACCATAATCTGTTGAGTATAATGTTTTTACTGTGAACATGCAATATATTTTCTCGATTTTAACATTATCTCCATTATCTCAAATACCTGCCTCAACACACCCAAAATCACCTTGGTTTTTGGAGAATCTGATGTAAATCGTTTAATGTAGAACACGGGTCAAATGTGCTGGAGTTTTGAGATATGAAATAGTTAGAAAAGATGTAAATGTATAAAATTTGATCATCCATTAAAATTGTAGAACATAAATCGGATTGATCTATTTTTTGTGAAGTGGAAATACTAATTATTATGTGGTTTTGGATACATTTTCTACCCAAAAAGCAATTTTTAATTGATTCATAGCCGTCAAGAAAATTGTTAATTTTGCGCACTTTAAATTTAGGAAACCATTCGAATTAATAAATTTGCTCCCCCTCATACAACTGTAACTTCAAAACATTTTTAAAATATACGTTATCCATTAGAAGCTTCAGTTGAAGGTTAACCAGCAGTGGGAATTTGCAACTTGGATATTTTCTCACCTACAAAATGAGTATGATTCTTGGATGGATCGAAAACCATCGAAGAATTTGTAAAATGGATTGAATTATATCGGGGTGTAGTGTAGCACGATATGCTTGGTTAGAGGCTTATGTTATATGTACTGCACCAAAATAAAAAAATCGGTAACTACAACCTCTTTTGTGCCAACTGAATGTTTTCTGTCAAAAACCAAATTTGAAAAATCAACAACCGAATTTTAGGTTATTGTGACAGAAAACGTTCGGTTGGCACAAAATAGGTTGTAGTGACCGAATTTTTTTTTCAGTGTAGTTAACATTTTTCACAAAAGTTGATATGGATTTGGAAATATTCTCGGCCTGAAGGAATAAATTGTGGTTAAATATTTGTAATATTATGAAATGAAAAACAATATAGAAAACGACATTTGATTTGAAAACGGAATGGATAATATGAAAACGAAAACGGATGGATAATATTATCATTTGAAAATTGTAGCCGAAAAAACACCCAAATATTAGTAAAAAGCCGATAATAACTCGAAAAGGGGCCGATGGAGTAATAATATTAAATATATCTACAGAGCCCTGAATATCCCTGAATAGAAAAATGAGTTCTTTTCGATAAAAATAATTATAATTTAGGCCGAAATACCTAAATGACACCGAAAACAGGCCTGCAGTTGAATAATTATAAGCCAAAACAACCTCAATATAACGTCGAAATATTGAAAAAAGGCCTAAACAAAACCGAAACAAAGCTGAAAAAACACCTAATTACACCGAAATAAAGCCGGCCGGGTTGGTTTCATTTCGATCTTATTTAAGCGTGTTTTCAGCCTTTTATCGGTCTTGTTTAAGCCTGTTTTCAATATTTCGGCGTTTCAATATTATATTGTCAGCTTGTTTTAGGTGTCGTTTTTGTGTTTTTTCGGCTTTGTGTTCACTACCTATGCTTCTTTTCGGTTTATTTTCGGCTCTTTTTACCATGCATCTTTTTAGACTAAAATACGCCAAAATTTTTTTATTTGTCGCCGTGTTATTTTCACTCGGGACGGCTTTACTGATTTCATCAAACTTTTGTGTTTGATAGGTGGTAAGTTAATTGTTTGAAAAAAAAATTAATTAATTGTTTTTGTAATTAATTTTAAAGATGGCGCTAGGGTTGAAGATCGATTGGAATTTAATTAATTTTTTTTTAAAACAGTTCTATTCTTAATTCAGTAAATTATTTGTGATATAACATCACTTCGATGGAAAATCTCTCATCAAGAATAATATAAGAACTGAATCTAAAAAATTATGGTGCAAATTATAAAACTTTTTGCAATCCATACAATTTTCGACCGATCTAGTTTCGAACCAATGAGAAAATTTTAAACTTTAAAAAAGTTTATCATTCTCATCAGGGCTAGCCGACTAGATAAACCACCAAAAAATGCCAACGCTAATATAAACCAAAATTTAGGTTACACTTCTAGCGAAGGTTTAGTCAATTAGTTTCTCTAGTGATCACTGTTTTGTTATACTCTAGACATACTAGTATTGAATAACAAGCTCGTATCGGCGAGAAGAAGATGACTAGTCTTCACTTGTGTCTATTGACACATAATCAACAATTAATTCAGTAAATTATTTGTGATATAACATGTGATATAACATAAGTGATGTTATATCACAAATAATTTACTGAATTAATTGTTGATTATGTGTCAATAGACACAAGTGAAGACTAGTCATCTTCTTCTCGCCGATACGAGCTTGTTATTCAACACTGGTATGTCTAGAGTATAAATTACAGTGATCACTAGAGAAACTAATTGACTAAACCTGCATCTATTAAATATATGTTTATGTAAATTTTTTGTTTTTTTATACTTCGCTAGAAGTGTAACCTAAATTTTGGTTTATATTAGCGTTGACATTTTTTGGTAATTTATCTAGTCGGCTAGTCCTAATGAGAATGATAAACTTTTTTAAAGTTTAAAGTTTTCTCATTGGTCCGAAACTAGATCGGTCGAAAATTATATGGATTGCAAAAAGTTTCATAATTTGCACCATAATTTTTTAGATTCAGTTCTTATATAGTTCTATTCTTAATCTAAAATATTCCAAATTTACAAAGAGGCGTTAATTCGTGTTCTTGAGAAATCTAGTTTTAAAGATTTTTAGTCCGACTAAAATTCTAATTGTTCATTATATTTTCGAACAATTTTCATCAACCATAAATTTCAACAACTGAAGTTCGAAAAATGATGAAAAATTCGAATTTTAGTCGCACTAAAAATCTTTAAAATTAAATATCTCAAGATCACAAATTAACGCCTCTTTGTAAATTAGTTTATATTTTAAAGTAAGGATAGAACTATTTAAAAAAAAAATAAATTAAATTCTAATTAATATTCGACCCTAGCGCCATTTTTAAAAAAGTTTTTTAATATTTTAATTTTAAAATTAATTACAAAAACAATTAATGCCGACTACCTAATCATCTATCAAACAAAAAAAAGTTTCATGAAATTGGTATAGATGTTCTTAAGCAATTTAATTTCAGAGTTACATCGAATCGGGAAAATTTTCATTTTTCATGCATGTTGGGGCACGAAAACATATATGAAGGAACCAATGATGGGAAGAAAATTGTCTCATAAATTTATTTGAAGAAAAAAAAAATACAAATTGCTGTTTAAAATTATAGAATATATTCGTGAATAACGGCCAAACAATCCACAAAAATTGAAGGAAGAATCAAAATATAACTAGTTCAAACGGGTTTACTTATCAGAAGAATACACCTGTCTATTTCATGATTTGTATCATTTTCACTATACGGCTCGGTTCATAACTAAAAACAATTGTAACATAACTGTAATTTTCCCATAACTAAATCTTAAGCAGATCAGATTTTTGACCAAACAGTTTTGATACCTCAGCGCCTAACATTTTATTTATCATGATTTATAAAAAAGAATTTTGAATATAGAGAAAACCTTCTTCATCAGTAACAATAAGCCTACATTCCTTAAACAACATAGTGCTGGCGCATTGAGTTGGCTAGTTCCAGTGGCGTAGCGACATAGGGGTTTGTTGGGGTTCAAACCCCCCCCATTGAAATTTTAAAGTTTCTGTAATCTAGAAGAATTGCTCTAATATTCTAATTTTAAGATTTTTTCCCTGGTATCTTACGAATGAATTGAACAGTTGCTTTCTTTTCGTTCCTCAGAACCCCCCCCTTCTCTCTTCCTGTCAGGCCTGACGCCAAGGGAGAGTTTTGGGGGTTGTGACACCCCTGAAGAATTTTCCCATTCGGCAAATTCGGCATTTTTACGAAAAGAATTTTCCAATTCGGCAGTTTTACGATTTTATTAAAGTTAAGTTAAGTTATGAAGTTTTTTAAAGTTATTTAAGCAAACATTTAAATTTTCGCAGCGATTCCCACTTTTTCTTCAGTATCACTTATTTATTTTCTTTGTCATTCGGCAAATTACGATTTTAAAATCTTTACGGAAACTCGACATAAAATAGCCGAAGCAGAAACATCTGGATGAATGACTAATACATTTTTAAATAAAATCAATAATTTATATAAATAAATTATTGTAATTATAATCAACGGAACAAACTTTTTTTGGTATATATTTATTATAACATGTTTCGAATGTAAACATTCATAGTAATCTGACTATGAAATATACTAATCATTAATAAAAACATATCTTTCATTCTTAAAATTTTTGTTTGAAAAATGGCATACTAAATTTATGAATTAAATTGCTCAATATCATTTTTATATACATTCAAAATTTTACTTGTTTTTTAGAAAACATAAAATGTTATTATATGTATATAGTTAATAAATCCATTTATAATCTATCAGTGATAAAACAACTTAACTTTAAATAAATATATTAATTTTTATCAATAAATGGTGGTTTATAATAATTGTTTAAAAATTACAATTAAATTTATTTCGAGTTTATGTATCTAAACATGAAAAGTTTTATTTTCATCGTCGACTGTAAAGATATTGCAGAATGTAACATTTCATCAAATCTGTTAAAATATTAAATAGTGTGATTAAATTATTAAACTATGATCATGGATTGTGTTTTTAATTATCTTTATTATGTGCATTTTTAAATCAAAATATATATGTATACATACATTAGATTTGATTGTGATCCTGCATTTAATTAATTAAATTGAAGAATATGCATCAATGTGGATCTTTGAATTACGTTTTTAGTAATATTGTTAACGATCCATCATCAATGAAACTGATTATACATAATTCAACATTTATATTATATAGCGCGAATGATGACAAGATTTTTTAATAAATAAAAGCTTTATTTTAAAAATATATAACACATTTTATTTATAACAAGAAATATTCGAATTTCAATTTTCCCTCCTCTTTCATCGCTTAATGGTTTGGTAAGTTTAAAAAGCAATAAACCAAAGTGGTTTCGATCTGCCACGTCATACCTGGACTACACTAAACCGAATAAGAACGAATCATGGACGTTGTGCTGATTCTTTCTACATGTGGGGCATTTCAGAGTGCCCTGAGTGTGACTGCGGCGCTTCACAACAAACCATAAAACACATTGCAACTGTGTGTCCAATTCAACGGTACAATGGCGACATCTCAGACATCCATTTGCAAACTCCCGATGTAGTAGCATGGATAGACTCGCTCGATGTAAACATCTAATGTTCAAATTTACTGCCCAATGTTGAAATATTTTACTTTTTACTTTTTTACTAAAAGACGCGCAATCAAATCGATTGTAAGTTCATTTAATGTGTATCCATGTTTTGTTTTAGGTAGATTTCATAGAAGAGTCTACTTTTTTTAAGTTTAATTTTTAATGTGTCACAAAAAAAACTATACGCTAAATAAAAAAAAATAGTGATACAATAATTTGGAAAAAATAACAAATATTATGTCAAATGTAACTTGTTCCACATATTTTTATTTCAAAATTTATGCAAATTTATAATTTTAATATAGAATAAACATTTTTTTTATATATTTTGCTTGCAGCGAATAAAAAATAGTATATGATGCACGGACGTAAGCTATTTTGAACTTAATGTGGATGCAAATCTCAGCTGTCGAGTTGCAAACTCCACATACGTCCAAAATCTTTAGCTTTACGTCCTAGCATCATAATGTACTATTCTGGCGTCTTTTATTTATGCCCACTGGTCTACTATTTTGTCTACTATTCTTTCTTTATGAGTACATCTGTAGCCCTATTCCTGTACATCGTGAAATAGGAATTGATAAATAAATTACAGCAATATTTTCATAACTAGTATTCCGTGCCGCGGGAAATAACAATTTCGTATTAGAAAATTTCCTTTATTTCATTTATTGCACTTTTTTCTCAATTTCCAATTCCCAAGGAAATGTAGGAATAGACGTACTGGTATTCTTTTTATTTTAAATTACTTATTTTTTAGTATTAGCTCCGAAAAATGATTACTTTTAGAACTGTTTAGAGTCCGCAAAATTGTATTTTAGCGGCCTAGTAGTTAAAGACGTTATGACAACACTTTAGCGGATTCAAAATTTGTTTTCATTTTATATTATAATTATTTTCAAATTATAATCACAATTGCTTTGAAAAGTTTTGATCAAAACTCAAATTTTTAGGTACGCAAGAATACGAATTAAGCAATAAATTAGAAAAAAAATCCTAAGAGCTAATACTAAAAAACGTTGTATGCAACACGTACGCAAATGGCTTTAGCAGACTCATCTTCATATTACAGACTCGGCCAGCGCCTCGTCCGAAAACATTACGATTCGTCCGCTAAAACCATATTTTGCGTACTTGTTACATAAACTACTATGAACGAATCAGCTACTTTTCTTTTCGTTACTCCAAACCTTTATTGCTCATTGTTAATTTCAATTTAAAGCGAAAAGTTGTGTTCTTGCATCTTTAAATTGTACAAATAAATCTAGATTTTACATTGTTTACAAGGTAAGAAATCTTTTTCTTTAAAATTAATTATTTAATGTAAAACAGTGTTTTTATTGTAAAATAATGATATTGTAAAATAATAATAATAATAATGTCTAGTGTAAAACAGTGTCTTTAAGAGTAGATCCTATTTAAAAAAAAATGTAAAGACTTCTTTTTCTTTCTTTAAAATGTAAGTTTTTATATAATTTTATAAAAACTTTTTGATTTTTCGTTTATTTTGGATATTTTGTAATTTTTGGCCTTAGTTTAAGAGAAAATATGAGTAAAAGGAAGCAGCAAAGCATATTCGGGTATTTTTCTAAGAAGGATAAAAGTAATGAAGGATCGTTATCATCTCAAGTCCCCGAACAATCACCATCATCTCAAACTCAAGTCTCCGGAGAGTCACCATCCTTTCCCAGGGCTCCTGCTGAGAATTCAAGAGACATCGCGAATGTTGTTGCGAAATCAGAACAGGTAATATTAAATATTTCACTTGACTGATTTTTTTTAATATTAAAATATTTCACTTGATTTTTTAAATAATACATATTTTTACTTTTACATTACAACTACGGAATGTTGCTTTGCTTAAAAAAAACCTACAGTGTCGATTAGAATCAAAAGCGATCTATTCCACTTTTCACGTTTTTGAGAAAAACTTTTAATGGTCAAATTGCTTTGAAACTGGATTCTTAAATTGGTTCATTGTTTTCTTTAGACACCCATAATCGACTTTTTAATAAAAAATTCTTATAATAATAATAATTATAATAATAAAAATTAATAAGTGGATTTGATTTGTTTTGTTTCAGAAAATGTAATGGAATAGAACTCTTTGAACCGTAATCATATTTTTGCTTTCCATTTTCTCAGAAATAGGGTGAAAATATACAGTTTAGTAATTAGTTATTTAACTAATTTCAATCAAATACAGTGTAACAAAATGTAACAATTTTAATCACTAACGGTGCATGCACAATGTATGAGGTTTTTCCTCATGAGATTTGAGCAACTTTTTATTATTATTTTTTAATAGAAATACAATGCTTTAAAATGTAGGTAGCTCAATTCTCTATTAATCATGAGGAAAACGTTACGAAATTTTTAACTTTTTCATTGAGGAAAAAGTATTTCAAAAATAAATTTTTTTTTTCTCAAAATAAATTTTCATACAAACTTGGATCTCATGAGTAAAAGTATTTTCATTGTGCATGCATTGTAACTCAAAAAATTTAAAAAGTGGAATAGATCGCTTTTGATTCTAATCGACACGTCGATTATAGTATGCGTACGGAAATTAAGAAAAGATTTCGAAATAAATTTGGGGAGTTGATTTCTATTTTTGAGAAATAGTGTATTGTTTTCTATATTATTTCGTATTATTTTTGCATGTGCAATCGCAATTTTTTTTTTAAATAGAGTTACGTTTTTGCATTAGACGGTATTAGGTATTAATAAACAATGCAAAAAATTTAATGAAAAATTTCAGTCGTAAAATACAATATTCAATTCAATAATAGTACTTCATAGTATTTTGCAATGATTCAAAGTAGGGAGAAAAGCATTTTGTTAGAAAATAAAATTCACAAACCGCGGGTTCGCTAGTGCCAGAAATTAGATATTTTGGAAAGGGATTTGTCTGATGATGACTGCAGTAGAAAAATTGAACTTATTTCAAATATTTTTCACTGGACTAAAGAAATTAAACTTTTTAGGTATCGATTACCCAAAGAAGTAACATTTAATTCACCCTTGCTTAGTGATTTATTTGCTTTTAAGAAAATTTATTATGAAACTAGGAACATTTTCAGTTCCAGTTCTTAAACGAATTTCTTATTCGAAGAGTAGAAAGTTTTTAATGTTAATATATATCATTGTGCCATTGTTGTTCATTGAAAAACATTTTTTCTACCCCGGACGAAGCTGGGTATGGGTACTGAAGCTTGTTGTTCATTGAAATACATTTTTTCTACCTATTTTCTATTATAATAAGGCGAGATTTTTTTCGATTTCATGAGACAAAATAAATAGTTTGTGGGCCCATAAGCATTAAACTTTTGAAATTTACAAATTTTACTTACTTAAAAAAAATTCAAATTTAATTACATAGCTTTAAATCTGTAAGTTAGATAAGATAAGTTTAAACTGTTAGTTTAGATAAGTTTAAACTGTAAGTTACCATTATTTTAATGGCGAATATAAATAATTATTTAAATTAAACGCTTTAATTACAATTAATTTTTAATGGAATCTGTAGCTACTATTTTATATCGTTCAATTTAATGTAATGCTTGTAAATTTAATGTTTAATTAAAAACAATGATAATCGCCACCACTAGTGTCCGGCTTGAGAATATCGAGCCAGCTCTCCGGTTAAGAAATGGATGTTTGTACTGTTTCTTGGGTATATGTTGCCCTTATCACCTCTATCATTTAATTGGAGGTATTTCTGTATGGCGCTGTAATAAAATAAATAAATCTTAAGTAGTGTAATACCAATGAAATAAATAATCAATGAATTTACTAAAATTTTGGCTCTAACATTTTTGCTTTTTGTTTACAGATAGATTCAGAGACGAGAAAATTTATTTTGTCTAATGTTTTCGTACCAGATGCTAACTTCAAATTTCCTGTTAGTGGAACAAGAAATCTCAAGTTTCAACATCACTGGCTAAACAGATGGAATTGGCTAACGTATTCCCAAATTGAAGATGGGGCGTTTTGCAGGTACTGTGTTCTTTTTTCCTTGGATGGAGCTGGAGTCGGCCACCAGCCCTTAGGAAAATTGGTGAGAACTAAGCATAACGATTGGAAAGATGCGGTTGAGGATTTCAACCGGCACGAGAAAAGCGAATATCACAAAAACTGTGTTCTGCGAGCAACGCAGTTTGAGCTCGTGGTAGCGAAAAAACAGAACCCAGTTGATCTGCAAATCGAGTCGGGGTTAAAAAAACAAGTAGAAGAAAATAGGAAGAAAATCCTTCCTATAATTGATACGTTAATCACCTGTGGTCGCCAAGGATTGGCGCTTAGGGGTCACCGAGATAGCGGGCCTATTAAAATTAATGAAGAAGAGCCCATTGAAAATGATGGAATCTTCCGTACTTTGTAAGAGCTGGGGATGAAGATCTTCGTGCGCACCTCGAAAACGGAAGTTTAAATGCAATGTATATCTCCCCAGAATCGCAAAATGAAATTATTAACGCGTGTGGTGATGTTATTCAAAGTAGGATAGTTGAGAGGGCAAATAAGGCTCGGTGTTTCACGGTATTAGCAGACGAAACAACAGATATAGGAGGAGTGGAACAATTGTCGATTTGCTTGAGGTATATCGACATTGAAGTCGAAACAATTCGGGAAGACTTTTTGAAGTTTGTTCCTGTAACTGACTTTACTGGAAGAGGATTAGCTTCGACAATTATTGAAACCTTAACAAAAGTGGGTATGGAATTAAAATACCTTAGAGGGCAAGGATACGACGGAGCCAGCACAATGAGTGGCCAGTTTAATGGTATGCAAGCTGCCATCAGTGAAGAATATCCACTGGCTTTGTATATGCATTGCAGCTCACACGTGTTAAACCTTGCAATTACAGATGCGTGTTCTGTCCAAGGAATCAGAAATTGCATGGGTGTTATAGGTAATATTTGTACCTTTTTTAAGTATCCAAAGCGTTTGAATGTTCTGCAGGAGTCCATTCCAACAACGTCTCCTGAATGTGAAAAAACCCGCTTAAAATCCTTTTGTCAAACTCGTTGGGTAGAGAGACACGATGCCATATGCGTATTTTTGGAACTATTTGACACTGTAGTTGATAGTTTGGAAACAATAAGCGAATGGTCCGACAATGAAGCTGCCTCTAATGCTCACCAATTGCTATGCGCTATTCAGAATTCTGAATTTTTAGTAGCAGCACACGTACTAAATAAGGCATTTAGTATCAGTGCTCCACTAAGTCGTTTTCTTCAAGACAAAGAAATCGACTTAGCTGAAGCACTGCGGTATGCTGGTATCTTGGAAAAGCGTCTATTAAATCTACGCACAAATTCTGAAATTGAATTTAAAAAAATCTTTAAGCAAGCGTCGGAAAAGGCCTCGTCTTTAAGCATGCAAATAAGCATACCACGTAGAGCACGACGACAAACAAAAAGGTGTAATATAGAAACGAGTGATCCGGAGGAATACTACAGAGTGTCGATCTATATCCCTTTTTTAGACAGTTTTTTGTTACAATTAAACGACCGGTTTATGAAGCATAAAACAAGAAAGCAATTCCAACGGAGGATAATGAGACAAGTTTAAAGACTCTGAGGAAAAAATATGAAGAAGATGTAAATTGCAGTGAGGCTACAGCATTAGGAGAGTTATCTGTGTGGTACGGCTTTCTTGATTCTCAAGAAAAGCCTACTGGAGCCTTTGAAGCTCTTCTACTTTGCGACAAAGACAAGTTACCAGCAATATATACTCTCTTAAAAATATTTGCCACCCTTCCTGTAACCACAGCTACAAGTGAACGGTCTTTCTCCACTTTGAGGCGATTAAAAACATACTTGAGAAGCACAACTACCGAAAGTCGATTAAATGGATTAGCATTACTAAATGTTCACCGCGACACCAAAATTGAACCAGCAGATGTCTTAGATATATTTTCAAACAAATCTCGACGACTCAATTTCAGATTATGAGACATTTTTTAAAGTTTTTATATGTATAATTGTAATTGTAATTGTAATAATATGTATAATTCTTTTATTATATAAATATATTATTGAAACCTAGATATATATATTTGTGTCTCACTCATATGTGTAAAATATATTCATTAAATGAAATTTATTTATATATTTCCTAAATAGTGACATTTATGTATATGAAACATATCGAATTACTCAGAAACGGACCAATTATGAATTAGGTTTTAAAAGTTACAAAAGTTTAACTTCAAAATGAAAAGATTAAAAAAATTATTCAGCTCTAATAAATCATTAAACTATCACATTATTTTTTGGTTACAATAAAAATTTGAGTTCAGTCTTATAAAATAATCCTTGACCCCCCCCCCCCCCCCAATGGAAAATTCTGGCTACGCCACTGGCTAGTTCAGAATCCCGTTTTAGATGCTCACAAAACAGATTTTTGCGAACAAATTTAAATATTTATAAAGAATGCAAGTTAGAGTTTAGACCATGCATTTATATCAAACGTTTATATTTCTGCTCACAGTATATAAAATTTAAAAAGAGTTAACTTACACATTTCTTCTCCTAGCACCCATGTCTCTGGTTTTGTATTAACTTCAACTAATACTGTTGGTGTACAAATTAATAATACTAATAAATCGGCTATGCTTAAATTTGTTAAAAATATATTTGTTGAGTTTCTCATGTCTTTGGTCTTAAGAATAACTATAGGAACCTGCAAATATATAAACGAACATTATTCAATAACGATTATGAAATACGTAATAAAAGTAGAGCATAGTTTTCTTAAAGTTTAGATTAAAATCAAGATTTAGAAGCAAAACATTTGATAAGTGTTTTGTCAAAAAAACGTAAAAATTGTTTTTTGTTATATATGCCACAAAACTTTTCGTAAGTAGTTTGCCGAAAATGCGAAATTATTTATGTTATTTTATTTAATACACAAAAAGTTATTCTTGCATGATAAATCTGTAAATTATTGTAAAAACTGACAGGAAATTTATGTTTCTAAAAATCTATGTTCGCATAGCACTTTTTTATCAATAATATCTACAAACTTTTTCAATGATTGGTTTCAATTTGTGCCGTCGTCCGATATGAAGTTTAATTTGATAAAACAAATTATTATAATCCAAGATACGGTATTATAATCGAAGATATACTACTGTTGATGAAAGCATAGCTTTCGAAATACTTATTTAGTGAAATAAAACTCATTTTGTTATTTAATCGACGACAATAAAATCTAAGAAAAAGGTAAAAATAGAAAAATATAATTTATCGCTTTTCGATCTTAAAATATTTATAAAGGAAGAAAAATATTTCTGTTTGTTAACATAGCCTCTTAATAAGTTCAGTAATATAGAAAACAAAAAAAAAATCAGTCATCCCTATCGATCTAAGTTGTTACCATAATTCATAAGTAACTATTAAATTAACGAAGGATGGTAAACATTTGTAAGCAATATATTAAAGTCAGACCCGACCATTGGTGTAAATAAGCATTTATTTAAAATGGTTATGAGAGTAATTCGTCAAAAAAATATATAATACTTGCTTGGGTGTAATTTTGCGAACCATGTCCATAAATATTATAGATTAATACATTAAAATGATTTATGGTTTTGATAGATTTTAGGATATCTTAATAAAACATATCATAAATCTAACAAACACAGCTCGAAGCATCTTTGATTTTTAGATTCAAATTTATTTTAAAAAATATTCCAGTTTCATCTATAAAACTATTTTTATTGTTAGAGGAGTGGTTTTGATTGAGCAATGATCATACGTTACCTGCTCTGATTTTGTTAGCAAGTTTAAAAGGAGAACAATAAAAAATTGGTATGCAATCGATTTTACTAGCAAAATTGTAAATGCGCGCTCGCAGACTTTGCAAAGAACCCAAATAGATTTGTAAATATCACGCATTATGTTGCTTTTAAGGATTCGTAAAAGTTTTCGTTATACTGGTTATGATTTTATTACAACTATTCTATCTCTGGCTCAATTCTCATCTTAAACGTCGTTTGAAAAGTATAAAAAACTGAAAATGCATTCAACTTGGAATTGCTACTATTACCTGTGTTATGGAAGTAAGAATTTCGGAAAAAATGATTTTTGATCTTAACTAGTCAACCAGAGGCGATTTTTTTAATTCCATAACTGTGTTTTTGTAATTGTTAAATGACGAGTATTCTACTTATTTTCAAAATGAGTATTTTTCCCATGTTCCATCCTCCCCGTATCGCCTAACATACCAAAACTAAAAATTGAAAACAACAAGGTTAAAGGAAATGTTGTTAACATTGAACAAAAACTAAAGCGGTTGGAAACCGATATATCAATGTTATTTGGAGGGAATGAAACCAGGGAAAATTGAAACCAAATTATTTTTTACTTTAACGAGTGTCATATCAGAGGCAATTTGTTTCCTTCTATAAGAATTGCTTGTGTAAATTTTCGAACGCACAGTTTTCGACTTATTTTAAAAAATTACTGCAAACAAAGCCTCAAAGTTTCTACTGACTTTCTAAAGGGTCCATGCACGCACGCATTCACTGAAACTAAGACCATCACTAACTTTCTTAGCCTTCTAAAAAGTGCTGGAAGAGGGTATGAACACAATCCCAATACGTAACTTTAAAGCAATTGTTATGATAATCGCAATTAACAGGTTGGTAGAGATATCTCTCATGGAAATAGACGTGGTCTTAATAGTTTCAATCTTAGTTCAATTAATAACGTCAACAAAATGACTGACAATGGCAATGGCAAAAAGAAAAAACAATTATAATGTTTTAACATCTCAGCTCCTAAGCGCTGAAACTAAAGAGAAATATGCTGAAACTAAAGAGAAATATCAAAACTAAGACATGTAACCTAAACAAATCATGAACTGTATTAAACACACTCAGGCGTTATTAGGACACCCTAAGAAAGATTTAACAGGTTACAAGTTAAAGACTCTCGGACAGGCAAAGTAGTCTCACCGTAACGATTTCGTTTTACACTTTCAAAGTTCGACGCCCTAACAAAATAACCATAGCGAATCCACTAATTAAAGAGAAAGAAAAAATTACAACTGTTTATTTTCTTATCATTTTTAATTAGGTTATACGTTTTTGTTTTATTTGTTTGTTATGTATATTGTTGTGTACAAATAATAGTGTATTGTAAAACGATATCAAAATGCTACTCATTTTACGAGAGTTTGAAACATCATTGTGCTCCTGCTTTATTCAAACACGCGGCAATTGTTTAATTTGGAATTGGAGACGTATGCATTGTATCTTTTCTACGGTATTCAATAAGCATAAAATGCGTGTTTTAATTTACATAACTTGTTTATGCTTCACATTGGTATTATAGTTATCATAAAGTCTAGCATACGCGATAGATAAACACATCCATAACAACCGGGGTGTTTTAAAAATGCGTTACGAATTCATATCACCCGCTTATAAAACGTTGAAAAAATAACTAAATTTCTTTTGTATCTAATTGAATTACTGCTATTAAATAGAAATGTTTTTTGTTAAGTTTCAGTTAGTAAAATTTAAAATTTTTGTGCAACATATTCGCTATGTTCATATGATTTTCTACAACTAACAAACTATTTTTTATACTTTTTATACATAATGAACTATTTTACGCTTACTTAGATTTGCGTAAAACATTACCTTTTCGACCTCAATTACTTTACGCCCACTATTACTTTACGCCCTCTCATTATAACTTTAAGCCCTCTTATTTACGCCATTTATGCCATTTTTTTTACTTTACGCCCTCTTGTAGAAAGTATAAAAAATAATGTATGTACCACAGGTGTAAAGTTAATTTCAGCCCTAGCCAGTTGTTCTCAGCCCTAGCCAAATTCTCACTCGGGCTGAATTGTATAACTTTACACCCTTAGTACATAAATAACTATTAGACGTCATACTAGTTTTTGTCATACGCTACCATATGTAAGACAATTTATTTACATAGCAACACACAGACAAATTGTCTTGGCATAGTAGATAATAGACTGAATCTGAATATGGTGTCCAATTTATGATTTTTTTTGCTATCCACACAATTGTCGATCGATAGGTCGTAATTTCGAACCAATAAGAAAACTTTTAAAAATTTTATTATTCTTATCAGGGAGCCGAAAAGACCAAAAATGGTCTACTGTTCTAGCGATGTATAAGAAAACAAAATATTCACAAAAATACGAAGGGACTAAAATCTCAAGGCTCTGAGATATCAAGATTTCGGTCTGGATTACGGATTTTGATATAGTTTTCGGCAAAACACTTTTAAAATGGACAGCGATGTTTATCAAACATAAAACTCTTTGTTAAAGTACAAATATTTTTTGTCTCTGTTGAGAAATATATTACAAAACTAACACGAAACATACGTTGTCGGAAAATTATAACAGATCATAAATTAACATAATTTAGTGAAAAGATGATACAATCAGCAAACTACTCAAAAACCTCTCCATTTAACGTTTCGAGAAAATATTACAAAATCAAAAATTCATATTTCTTTCAAAATTCCAAAAATATTGTAAAAATTATAACAATATAAAAAATTAATACTTTTTTCAAAATTCCAAAAATTGTAAAAAAACCACAAATTAAAAATTTTCAAAATTCTAAAAATATTCCAAAAATTTTTACAAAATCAAAAATTGAAACTTTTTTCAAAATTCTAAAAATATATATAAATTGAAAACTTCAACTTTTTTTTAAATTCTAAAAATATTGCAAAAATTATTACAAATTCAAAAATTTCCACGTCCAATTTCATGTTCAATTACATTTTTTTATCATACAAATAATTAATATTATTTTTTTCCAAAAAATTGGGTGAAAAATAAATAAAAATCATTCTTTTAACACACTTGACAACTTTTTTTTGACCTACTTCTAATGCATTAATCTAGTTTTTGATCTCACAAACCAATCCCGACCATCAAGATTTTTCCACATTCATTATTACTACTCATTATCACTTAAAATGAACGGTTTTTAAGCATATGCATATTTCCTTGTTTTGACACACTTGATGATTTTTTGACACACTTCCGGTACAGTTATCGAACACAGTAAGCCAATTTTCAGAAACAAAATTTTTTAAAAACCTCTCAGCGGTTTTCTAGATTTCGTCGGTTGTGACGAACGGCAGACCGGCATACATTTTATTTTTTGCTTTTTGGCATCGTTATGACCTAAACCGTCGAGAAATTGGGAGTAGGACAAAGTGGGAGTAAGAATGTCACTTTTGGCTCATTAATGTAATACTTAGATCTCAGACCGAAGTAACATTAGAAGACATATTACATTTTTGTCGTTCCATTTAAAAATTGGTTCCAGTATCAAGTTAACTTAAAAGGAACTTCGGTATTATCAGAATAAAACACAAACCTTATGAACAATCATAACAAATAAGCTATAATGTTATTTGATTTCGAAGTTGAATGAAAAAATACTATAATATCAAGTTTTATTTTTAAGTAGAATCACCATACTTTCAGCATTCTTTATTTTAAAATTTAAATTCATTGGTAGCAACAGACAAAATGCAGACAAAACGCTAACGTGAAGTTTACACGTTAAATTAACGTAAAGTTAACTTGTGAAGTACAATTTGGAAAAAACATAAGAAAAATGAGGAGTCCGTAAAATGTTACTACCACGAATTCGTCTTTTATGTAACATCAGCAGATCAAACATAAAAAGTTTAAAACCATGATGCAAGAACAATATAGGTTTTTGTTTAGAAGTAAACACAGCAAAGTTTTATCATTGGGATCAGTTTAATTTGACCAGTGATTGAAGTATAATTAAAAAAAGTAGTCTAACGTCGCCATAATGATAGTACCAGATGCAACCGATCTCCATAGCCAAGTTTTTGCGTGCATGAACATCTTTCAAATCGTATTTTTTGGGTTTGTTTTGTTCTTTGAGAAACCGATTTTTTTTCATGTAATTCAAATTTGTACAATTATTGCGATTTTGGTTTAATCAACAAGGAAAAATTCCTACCACAAAAAATGTATGTGAAGTTAGCCCGTTTTTCATCCCGTAAAAATGCGATGGCAACACTAAAAATTGATATCATGACACTTTCAACTGTCAGCCCAAAAATTGTACTCTCTTTGTGTGAAATTAAGTTTTATTACGAAACAATGCTATTTTACTTATTCATTAATTAAATTCAATTTTCAGTTAAAGCTAATTTTTATTCAAATAACCTATTTTAAAATGATTCCTCTAAAAATCTGCAACAAAAAAATAACATCAACTACTTCAATTAATTTTGTTTTTACTATATGCTACTCTCAGCCCGTTTTTTTCTGTCACGACAGTCGACAGTGAAGTTAGCCCGTAATTTTATCCATTGAAACAAGGAGAGTTTTATGTGATAATAATTTTAGAAAATTTTATGCTATTATTATAGTTTATTTGGGTTTTATTGGGAAACAATGCTATTTACTTATTCATTAATTAATTTCAATTGTCAGTGAAGTTAGCCCAGAATTCTATCACCGCAATAGAATCCCTGTGATAACTGCACAAAATCAAGAAGGATCAAGAATATAAAATTTGATTTTTCATCGTTAAATCTAGATTATTTCTCAAAACATTGGAGTAAATTGTCGTTTTTGAGAATTTTTCAGTGTAGCGATACAGACGCAAGTAGACTGAAAACTAGTTGCTGGCCGGAAACTGTGGTACCTGCAAAAAACAGGTAGAGGTTCAATAATGTGTTATTTGATTTTTCTATTACCAAATATCTGCTCTGATATTAGAATCAATTCTCCGAACTTTGGAATTAAATCTAGAATTGTCATATTTGAGAATTTTTCAGTGAAGCGACACAGACGCTTTTAGGCTACAAACTAGTTGCTGACCGAGAACTGTGGTACCTGCAGTAAAAATGCAGAGGTTTTATTATATGTAATATGATTTTTTCATTCCCAAATAACTGCTGTGAAATATGAATAAATTCTCCGAACTTTGTTGGAAATTGTCATTTTTGAGAATTTTTCATTGTAGCGATACAGACGCTTTTGGGATACAAACTAGTTGTTGGCCGGGAACTGTGGTACCTGCAGTAAAAATGCAAAGGTTTATTTATATGTAATATGATTTTTTTACTCCCAAATAACTGCTGTGAAATCTGAATAAATTCTCCGAACTTTGGAGTAAATTGTCATTTTTGAGAATTTTTAATTGTAGCGATACAGACGCTTTTGGGCTACAAACTAGTTGCTGGCTGGGAACTGTGGTAAACGCACAAAAAATGCGAAGGTTTAATTATGTGTAATATGATTTTATCATTCCCAAATAACTGCTGTGAAATCTGAATAAATTCTCCGAACTTTGGAGTAAATTGTCATTTTTGAGAATTTTTCATTGTAGCGATACAGACGTTTTTTGGGCTACAAACTAGTTGCTGGCCGGGAACTGTGGTACATGCACAAAAAAGGCGAAGGTTTTATTATATGTAATATGATTTTTTCATTCCCAAATAACTGCTGTGAAATATGAATAAATTCTCCGAACTTTGGAGTAAATTGTCATTTTTGAGAATTTTTCATTGTAGCGATACAGACGTTTTTGGGCTACAAACTAGTTGCTGGCCGGGAACTGTGGTACACGCACAAAAAAAGCGAAAGTTCAATTGTATGTAATAAGATTTTTTCATTCCCAAAAAACTGCTGTGAAATCTGAATAAATTCTCCGAACTTTGGAGTAAATTGTCATTTTTGAGAATTTTTCATTGTAGCGATACAGACGCTTTTGGGCTACAAACTAGTTGCTGGCCGGGAACTGTGGTAAACGCACAAAAAATGCGAAGGTTTAATTATGTGTAATATGATTTTATCATTCCCAAAAAACTGCTGTGAAATCTGAATAAATTCTCCGAACTTTGGAGTAAATTGTCATTTTTGAGAATTTTTCATTGTAGCGATACAGACGTTTTTGGGCTACAAACTAGTTGCTGGCCGGGAACTGTGGTACACGCACATAAAATGCAAAGGTTCAATTGTATGTAATATGATTTGTTCATGCCCAAAAAGCTGCTGTGAAATCTGAATAAATTCTCCGAACTTTGGAGTAAATTGTCATTTTTGAGAATTTTTCATTGTAGCGATACAGACGTTTTTGGGCTACAAACTAGTTGCTGGCCGGGAACTGTGGTACACGCACACAAAATGCGAAGGTTCAATTGTATGTAATATGATTTTTTCATGCCCAAAAAACTGCTGTGAAATCTGAATAAATTCTCCAAACTTTGGAGTAAATCGACATTTTTGAGAATTTTTCATTGTAGCGATACAGACGCTTCTAGCCTACAAACTGGCTGTTGGCCGGGAACTGTGGTACCTGCAGTAAAAATGCAAAGGTTTATTTATATGTACTATGATTTTTTCATTCCCAAAAAACTGCTGTGAAATCTGAATAAATTCTCCGAACTTTGGAGTAAATTGTCATTTTTGAGAATTTTTCATTGTAGCGATACAGACGCTTTTGGGCTACAAACTAGTAGCTGGCCGGGAACTGTGGTAAACGCACAAAAAATGCGAAGGCTTAATTATGTGTAATATGATTTTATCATTCTCAAGTAACTGCTGTGAAATCTGAATAAATTCTCCGAACTTTGGAGTAAATTGTCATTTTTGAGAATTTTTCATTGTAGCGATACAGACGTTTTTGGGCTACAAACTAGTTGCTGGCCGGGAACTGTGGTACACGCACACAAAATGCGAAGGTTCAATTGTATGTAATATGATTTGTTCATGCCCAAAAAACTGCTGTGAAATCTGAATAAATTCTCCAAACTTTGGAGTAAATCGACATTTTTGAGAATTTTTCATTGTAGCGATACAGACGCTTCTAGCCTACAAACTGGCTGTTGGCCGGGAACTGTGGTACCTGCAGTAAAAATGCAAAGGTTTATTTATATGTATTATGATTTTTTTATTCCCAAATAACTGCTGTGTAATCTGAATAAATTCTCCGAACTTTGGAGTAAATTGTCATTTTTGTGAAATTTTTCATTGTAGCGATACAGACGCGCTTGGGCTACAAACTAGTAGCTGGCCGGGAACTGTGGTACCTGCAGTAAAAATGCAGAGGTTTTATTATATGTAATATGATTTTTTCATTCCCAAATAACTGCTGTGAGATATGAATAAATTCTCCAAACTTTGTTGGGAATTACCATTTTTGAGAATTTTTCATTGTAGCGATACAGACGCTTCTAGCCTACAAACTGGCTGTTGGCCGGGAACTGTGGTACCTGCAGTAAAAATGCAAAGGTTTATTTATATGTACTATGATTTTTTCATTCCCAAAAAACTGCTGTGAAATCTGAATAAATTCTCCGAACTTTGGAGTAAATTGTCATTTTTGAGAATTTTTCATTGTAGCGATACAGACGCTTTTGGGCTACAAACTAGTAGCTGGCCGGGAACTGTGGTAAACGCACAAAAAATGCGAAGGCTTAATTATGTGTAATATGATTTTATCATTCTCAAGTAACTGCTGTGAAATCTGAATAAATTCTCCGAACTTTGGAGTAAATTGTCATTTTTGAGAATTTTTCATTGTAGCGATACAGACGTTTTTGGGCTACAAACTAGTTGCTGGCCGGGAACTGTGGTACACGCACAAAAAAAGCGAAAGTTCAATTGTATGTAATATGATTTTTTCATTCCCAAAAAACTGCTGTGAAATCTGAATAAATTCTCCGAACTTTGGAGTAAATTGTCATTTTTGAGAATTTTTCATTGTAGCGATACAGACGCTTTTGGGCTACAAACTAGTTGCTGGCCGGGAACTGTGGTAAACGCACATAAAATGCGAAGGTTCAATTGTATGTAATATGATTTGTTTATGCCCAAAAAGCTGCTGTGAAATCTGAATAAATTCTCCGAACTTTGGAGTAAATTGTCATTTTTGAGAATTTTTCATTGTAGCGATACAGACGTTTCTGGGCTACAAACTAGTTGCTGGCCGGGAACTGTGGTACATGCACAAAAAAGGCGAAGGTTTTATTATATGTAATATGATTTGTTCATGCCCAAATGACTGCTGTGAAATCTGAATAAATTCTCCGAACTTTGGAGTTAATTGTCATTTTTGAGAATTTTTCATTGTAGCGATACAGACGTTTTTGGGCTACAAACTAGTTGCTGGCCGGGATTTGTGGTACACGCACATAAAATGCGAAGGTTCAATTGTATGTAATATGATTTTTTCATTCCCAAAAAACTGCTGTGAAATCTGAATAAATTCTCCGAACTTTGGAGTAAATTGTCATTTTTGAGAATTTTTCAGTGTAGCGATACAGACTCTCTTGGGCTACAAACTAGTTGCTGGCCGGGAAATATGGTACACGCCAAAAAATGCAAAGGTTTAGTTGTATGTAATATGATTTTTTCATTCCCAAATATCTCCTGTGAAATCTGAATAAATTCTCCGAACTTTGGAGTAAATTGTCATTTTTGAGAATTTTTCATTGTAGCGATACAGACGTTTTTGGGCTACAAACTAGTTGCTGGCCGGGAACTGTGGTACACGCACAAAAAAAGCGAAAGTTCAATTGTATGTAATATGATTTTTTCATTCCCAAAAAACTGCTGTGAAATCTGAATAAATTCTCCAAACTTTGGAGTAAATCGACATTTTTGAGAATTTTTCATTGTAGCGATACAGACGCTTTTAGCCTACAAACTGGTTGTTGGCCGGTAACTGTGGTACCTGCAGTAAAAATGCAAAGTTTATTTATATGTTATATGATTTTTTTATTCCCAAATAACTGCTGTGAAATCTGAATAAATTCTCCGAACTTTGTAGTAAATTGTCATTTTTGAGAATTTTTCATTGTAGCGATACAGACGCTTTTGGGCTACAAACTAGCTGCTGGCCGGGAACTGTGGTAAACGCACAAAAAATGCGAAGGTTTAATTATGTGTAATATGATTTTATCATTCCCAAAAAACTGCTGTGAAATCTGAATAAATTCTCCGATTTTTGGAGTAAATTGTCATTTTTGAGAATTTTTCATTGTAGCGATACAGACGTTTTTGGGCTACAAACTAGTTGCTGGCCGGGATTTGTGGTACATGCACATAAAATGCGAAGGTTCAATTGTATGTAATATGATTTGTTCATGCCCAAAAAACTGCTGTGAAATCTGAATAAATTCTCCGAACTTTGGAGTAAATTGTCATTTTTGAGAATTTTTCATTGTAGCGATACAGACGCTTTTGGGCTACAAACTAGTTGCTGGCCGGGATTTGTGGTACACGCACACAAAATGCGAAGGTTCAATTGTATGTAATATGATTTGTTCATGCCCAAAAAACTGCTGTGAAATCTGAATAAATTCTCCAAACTTTGGAGTAAATCGACATTTTTGAGAATTTTTCATTGTAGCGATACAGACGCTTCTAGCCTACAAACTGGCTGTTGGCCGGGAACTGTGGTACCTGCAGTAAAAATGCAAAGGTTTATTTATATGTATTATGACTTTTTTATTCCCAAATAACTGCTGTGTAATCTGAATAAATTCTCCGAACTTTGGAGTAAATTGTCATTTTTGTGAAATTTTTCATTGTAGCGATACAGACGCGCTTGGGCTACAAACTAGTAGCTGGCCGGGAACTGTGGTAAACGCACAAAAAATGCGAAGGTTTAATTATGTGTAATATGATTTTATCATTCTCAAATAACTGCTGTGAAATCTGAATAAATTCTCCGAACTTTGGAGTAAATTGTCATTTTTGAGAATTTTTCATTGTAGCGATACAGACGTTTTTGGGCTACAAACTAGATGCTGGCCGGGAACTGTGGTACATGCACAAAAAAGGCGAAGGTTTTATTATATGTAATATGATTTGTTCATGCCCAAATAACTGCTGTGAAATCTGAATAAATTCTCCGAACTTTGGAGTAAATTGTCATTTTTGAGAATTTTTCAATGTAGCGATACAGACGTTTTTGGGCTACAAACTAGTTGCTGGCCGGGAACTGTGGTACACGCACAAAAAAAGCGAAAGTTCAATTGTATGTAATATGATTTTTTCATTCCCAAAAAACTGCTGTGAAATCTGAATAAATTCTCCGAACTTTGGAGTAAATTGTCATTTTTGAGAATTTTTCAGTGTAGCGATACAGACTCTCTTGGGCTACAAACTAGTTGCTGGCCGGGAAATATGGTACACGCCAAAAAATGCAAAGGTTTAGTTGTATGTAATATGATTTTTTCATTCCCAAATATCTCCTGTGAAATCTGAATAAATTCTCCGAACTTTGGAGTAAATTGTCATTTTTGAGAATTTTTCATTGTAGCGATACAGACGTTTTTGGGCTACAAACTAGTTGCTGGCCGGGAACTGTGGTACACGCACAAAAAAAGCGAAAGTTCAATTGTATGTAATATGATTTTTTCATTCCCAAAAAACTGCTGTGAAATATGAATAAATTCTCCAAGCTTTGGAGTAAATTGTCATTTTTGAGAATTTTTCATTGTAGCGATACAGACGCGTTTGGGCTACAAATTCGTATCTGGCCGGGAACTCTGGCACCTGCACTAAAAAAATGCAAAGGTTTATTTATATGTAATATGATTTTTTCATTCCCAAATATCTGCTGTGAAATCTGAATAAATTCTCCAAACTTTGGAGTAAATCGACATTTTTGAGTATTTTTCATTGTAGCGATACAGACGCTTTTAGCCTACAAACTGGTTGTTGGCCGGGAACTGTGGTACCTGCAGTAAAAATGCAAAAGTTCAGTTGTATGTAATATGATTTTTTTATTCCCAAATAACTGCTGTGTAATCTGAATAAATTCTCCGAACTTTGGAGTTAATTGTCATTTTTGAGAATTTTTCATTGTAGCGATACAGACGCATTTGGGCTACAAACTAGTTGCTGGCCGGGAACTGTGGTACACGCACAAAAAATGCAAAGGATTATTTATATGTAATATGAGTTTTTCATTCCCAAATAACTGCTGTGAAATCTGAATAAATTCTCCGAACTTTGGAGTAAATTGTCATTTTTGAGAATTTTTCATTGTAGCGATACAGACGTTTTTGGGCTACAAACTAGTTGCTGGCCGGGAACTGTGGTACATGCACAAAAAAGGCGAAGGTTTTATTATATGTAATATGATTTTTTCATTCCCAAATAACTGCTGTGAAATATAAATAAATTCTCCGAACTTTGGAGTAAATTGTCATTTCTGAGAATTTTTCATTGTAGCAATACAGACGTTTTTGGGCTACAAACTAGTCGCTGGCCAGGATTTGTGGTACACGCACAAAAAAAGCGAAAGTTCAATTGTATGTAATATGATTTTTTCATTCCCAAAAAACTGCTGTGAAATCTGAATAAATTCTCCAAACTTTGGAGTAAATCGACATTTTTGAGTATTTTTCATTGTAGCGATACAGACGCTTTTAGCCTACAAACTGGTTGTTGGCCGGGAACTGTGGTACCTGCAGTAAAAATGCAAAAGTTCAGTTGTATGTAATATGATTTTTTTATTCCCAAATAACTGCTGTGTAATCTGAATAAATTCTCCGAACTTTGGAGTTAATTGTCATTTTTGAGAATTTTTCATTGTAGCGATACAGACGCATTTGGGCTACAAACTAGTTGCTGGCCGGGAACTGTGGTACACGCACCAAAAATGCAAAGGATTATTTATATGTATTATGAGTTTTTCATTCCAAATAACTGCTGTGAAATCTGAATAAATTCTCCGAACTTTGGAGTAAATTGTCATTTTTGAGAATTTTTCATTGTAGCGATACAGACTTTTTTGGGCTACAAACTAGTTGCTGGCCGGGAACTGTGGTAAACGCACAAAAAATGCGAAGGTTTAATTATGTGTAATATGATTTTATCATTCCCAAAAAACTGCTGTGAAATCTGAATAAATTCTCCGAACTTTGGAGTAAATTGTCATTTTTGAGAATTTTTCATTGTAGCGATACAGACGTTTTTGAGCTACAAACTAGTTGCTGGCCGGGATTTGTGGTACACGCACATAAAATGCGAAGGTTCAATTGTATGTAATATGATTTGTTCATGCCCAAAAAACTGCTGTGAAATCTGAATAAATTCTCCGAACTTTGGAGTAAATTGTCATTTTTGAGAATTTTTCATTGTAGCGATACAGACGTTTTTGGGCTACAAACTAGTTGCTGGCCGGGATTTGTGGTACACGCACACAAAATGCGAAGGTTCAATTGTATGTAATATGATTGGTTCATGCCCAAAAAACTGCTGTGAAATCTGAATAAATTCTCCGAACTTTGGAGTAAATTGTCATTTTTGAGAATTTTTCATTGTAGCGATACAGACGCTTTTGGGCTACCAACTAGTTGCTGGCCGGGAACTGTGGTACACGCACAAAAACTGCGGAGGTTTAATTATATGTAATATGATTTTTTATTCCCAAAAAACTGCTGTGAAATCTGAATAAATTCTTCGAACTTTGGAGTAAATCGTCATATATGAGAATTTTTCTTTGTAGCGATACAGACGCGTTTGGGCTACAAACTGGTTGCTGGCCGGAAACTCTGGCACCTGCACTAAAAAATGCAAAGGTTTATTTATATGTAATATGATTTTTTCATTCCCAAATAACTGCTGTGAAATCTGAATAAATTCTCCGAACTTTGGAGTAAATTGTCGTTTTTGAGA
>OY856186.1:339288896-339410776 GCA_963693315.1 Diogma glabrata | reverse complement strand
AATTTGTCTTGGCATACTAGATAATAAGACTGAATCTAACAAACTATGGTGTGCGATTTATGATTTTTTTGCTACCCACACAATTGTCGATCCATCTAGTTTCGAACCAATAAGAAAACATGTAAAAATTTTATTATTCTTATCAGGGCTAGCCGAAAGGACCAAAAATGGTCTACTGTTCTAGCAATGTATAAGAAAACAAAATATTTGCATAAAATATGAAGGGACTGAAATCTCAAGGCTCTGAGATATCAAGACTTCGGTCTGGGTTAAGGATTTGGATATAGTTTTCGGCAAAAGACTTTTATGAGAACATTTGTTTTTGGCATCAAACATAAAATTGAGGATCAAACATAAAATCTTTGTGAAAGCACAAGTATTTTTTGTCTCTGTTTAGAAATTTATTACAAAACTAACACGAAACATCAATACGTACCCAGGGGCGCACACAGAAAAAGTTTTAGGGGGGGATCCCACGAAATTTTTTTTAATAAAAAGTGCTATGTAGGAATTACAACAACACACATAGATACCTTTTAACACCTAGGTCCAACAACAACATGCGTGTTGAGGTGTTGATGAACGCTTTTTAAACCTTTGTAGATTGTACGCCCCCGGAACTGTTGATTCGGACTAAGCATTTCATTTGTACGATATAGATCGGTGTGTTTCGATCGGTTGTTGATCTTTTGTTTCAAAAAACGTATTGGCTGTCAGATTTGTCTTCCAAAAATTTTTATATGTGTGCATCAGTGATGCTAGACTTCAAAAAATAAATTTCCCGTTGCCGTATCAAAATTTCCTGATTTTTGCCGCTTCTTTAAGGAAATACTTCCCATCAAGCTTTCAATTAAAAAAAATATACATACATATAAATCCAATTGTTTATATGGAAAAAACTTCAAAAACCATCACTATAACAATATTTGTTTCTATTCTTCATACACCTTGTGGAATAAGATAGTATTTCTATGAAATATAGCGTTAATAAATCTATCAAAATTGCGAAAGACGTTTTATAAAAGAAGATATGCCTTGATTTCGAGGTTTGCAAAAAATTTTAATGCATCGAATCAAAATACATCGATGCATAGAGAGGAGCCATCTTGTAGTTGCAGGTTATTTTATTTTTCGTGTCGTAGTGTGAAAATATTCCTGAAACTCAGAAATATATTATTGCTTTTGGAAATTCGAAACGTTTGTTTCTATTTCCCTAAGAAATATCAGAACATAACATCTGAAGGCTGAAATTTCATCGATTTTACTATATACTATAAAAGCGATGAATGGCAGATTCATTTAAACAAAATTATTGTGTAATCAACATCTTTCTGGAAGTAAAGTAAAACAAATAGTTGCCGCGATCATTTTGAATAAGTTTAAAATTTAAAACGCTTCTACAATTAATTGTGAAAATGCCCGCACTTGCCAAGTTTTTGCCCGCTTTCCTTTCCTTTCCGTTTTAAATGAAATATCCCATAAACGGAAAAAATCACCCTATTTGGCTTACTGTTGTGTATTAATATAATGCTCATATATCTTAGATAGAACTGAGAGCAAGGGTATTGCGGTCTATAATTTGAAATATCACATTTTGTTTCGTTTTGGGGATGGGCTGGACATTGGCTAACTTCCAGCATGAAAGAGAAATATCAGATCTATAGGATTGGTAGAAAATTTTGGTTGGCAAGTTCTTTTGAAAATGTTGTTAGAATAATAGGAGGAATGATGTCCAGACCGGAGACTTTGCTGGTAATATAAAAACTAAAACTATAAAAAAAACAAAACAAGAAAGATTTACGTCCATCAACATCTTTGAACGTATGTTGTTGTGGGACCTTGGTCTTAAAAGGTTTTTATGTAATGTTGTGACACATATTGTAATTCCTACTACACAACAAATTTTATTAAAAAAAAAAAAAAAATGAACCCCTTAAGATTTTTTTTGACAATTTCGGGTTTGAAATAAAGATCTTTCATATTTTTTTTTTTAAACAAAAAGTGGTGTGCAATAGGCTTTAGAATATGGGTTACAACAATACACAAATACCTTTTAAGGCCTAGGTCTAGACCTAGGTCCCACAACAACTGGCGTTCCAAGGTGTTGATGAACGCTCTTTTTAAATCTCTGCGGGTTGAAGCCACCTAAGACTAAGGGTTCCGGCAAACTATTCCATTTGTATGCAGTTCGGACCAAGAAGTCTTTCTGCGATCTGCCAGTATGACAGCGTGGGATCTTGACCGTTTCACTGGTTGCGGTAGCCGATTGCCGAGTGGAACGGGGATAAGAATAAGTTTGAGGCATGATGCCCCTGACTGCATCTGAGCACTGTTGATTACGATATTTGTAAAAAACAACGAGGTCAGCAACAGTGCGACGATGTTGTAGGGAATCAAACTTTGATTTCAAAGCTCGATCACCCACAATTCGTATAGCCCGCTTTTGAACAGAGTCTAAGACGGCCAAGATGGAAACAGAAGCAGCACCCCAAACTTGATAACAGTACTCCATACAGGGACGAATATAGGACTTATAAACATGGAGCAATTGGTATGAAGTGAAAAAATTTTTGAATCTATTTAGGAGGCCGAGTTTTTTAGACGTGCTTTTTGCCATCGCCATTACATGATTGTTCTAGAGTAGGTCATTTGAAACTGTGACACCCAATAAACGAATGCTTTTACATTCACCTATTGGTTCATTAACTCCAGAAGACTGGATTTTTAGGAGTTTCTAAAGCAGTCGAAATCATAGCAAAGCGTTCCGCGACCAATGTGGTTTTTCTCGTCGGGTCAGTGGCGGTTAAATCACCGTCAATAATAGGAAAAAAAGAGTTGGTACCAGACTTTAAGAATTAATGGCATTGTAAAAATTTTTGTCAGAAATGGACTTGGTAGATAGTTTTGGCGCTCTCGCTCTATCAATTTCTTTTTTTTTCGTTTTAGTTTATCTGGTTTAATATTCTATTGGGCTGTATAGATATTAGAGCTTAAATCGTTCAGATATTTCTGTTATGGATCCAAATATTAAATAATCTTTGTTTGTTTCCAGGTTTGGCTGGAAAACAAATATTTTTGTTGGGATTTCATTATTGAGAAGGAAACGAATTTATTGATACTAAAACATTTTAGTCAAACAAAATTTATACTATATTATTATTATATTATTATTTTATTTTTATATTTATTTTCACTCGGATATAATGGCCAAACAACCTACCAAAGCACCTGACATTCCTGGTCAAATTAGTAAATTACTTTATTTGATTTTGATAAATGATTTTTCGTTGGTACAATTTAAAGTATCACAACCTTTAGGTGGTTCAGATCATAATTTGATTTCCACTCATTTAAATTTACAAGTTCCTAAACCATTTCATTCTAATCCTAGTCTTATTTGGGTTGCAGATTGGCATTTACTTTCACAATTTACTTTCTTTGTCACACATATCTGGAACAGTCGGTTGAAAACCTTGGTGAGGCTTTCATTGCTGCTTAGCAATTCAAATCTTACTGATGAGGTCAAATCGTTGTATGTTGCTGATTTGAAGGTACACAAATACACTATGGATGAACGCGTGTGTCTGCCTAGATCAAATCAATTTTACCTGAACAGAGTATCAATAGCAGCCCATCATTTTAAGGTTCGAGTAACAAAATGTCGCTTTTCAACGAATTTTTTTTAACAGAATCTAGCATCTCTGGAATTCCTTACTGACGTGGGTCTTCCTTGATAATTGTAATCCACAAAACTTTAAAAATAGCGTTCAAAAAATCCTCAGAGAGAATTGATCAATAGTGAGTAACCTTAGATACCTAGTTAGCATCGCATCTTATGATATTTAGAGATGTTAATCAATAATTTCTTATGGTTAACACTAAATAATGTCTAACCTTAAAAAACAAAACTGAAAAATTATCGGTTAGCGGGAGCCCGGACCCGAACCCCCCCTTTATATGCTGCGCCCCTTTGTCGTTGCCGGAAAATTATAACAGATCATAAATTAACATAATTTAGTGAAAAGATGATACAATCAACAAACTACTCTAAAACCTCTCCATTTAACGTTTCGACAAAACATTACAAAATCAAAAATTCATATTTCTTTCAAAATTCCAAAAATATTGTAAAATTATAACAATATCAAAAATCATACTTTTTCAAAATTCCAAAAATTGTAAAAAAAACACCAATTTAAATATTTTCAAAATTCTAAAAACATAAATGTTTACAAAATCAAAAATTCAAACTTCTTCAAAATTCTAAAAATATATATAAAATTCAATTCGTATTTTTGACGGAACATTTATCGAACACAGTATACCAATTTTCAGTTAAAAAAATTTTTAGAATTCCTTCAGCGGTTTTCTAGATTTCGTCGGTTGTGATGCCAAAAAAAGTGGGGGTGAAAATTTAACTTTTGGCTCATGAAAAAAACTAATTCCCGACAGTCATATGCTCAACGGATTTTATCTCTAAAACAAAAAATAACACTTTTCATAAACTTTCACAAGTTGTTAGATTAAAATAAGCTTCAATTTAGTTAAAAAAAAAGGTGTAGCGCCATCTTTTCTTCAATTACATCTTTTTTTCTTATGTTACACCGTTAAAAATTATTTCAAAAAATTAACAGTGTACATTTTTAAAAACTTTGTTCTAATACCTACCGACATATCATTTATGAAAATCGATTGAGCAGTTTTTCTACAATCGCTCGTCAAAAGGCACTCACATCACAAAATAACAAAAAATTGAGGGGCACCCTGTGAAGACCCCTGGACGAAAAAAAAAATTCTATGAGAGCTTGTATTTTTTGTTTATGAAAGACTATCTATAAACAAAAAATAATCAAAATTAAAAGGGGTCAAGTCAAAATTTCCCAAAAATTTGCTGAACTTGCGTGAAATCGCTCATATTGATATTATCACAGCCAACTAACTGAGTTGTGTAAAATAATGCTGTAATAATAATTAGTGCGGTGGAAATAAGAGCTTACGCAATTATTTCAAATGTCATAAAGTTTGACATTACAGAATGATAGTAGATAAAAAGTTATTACCATGAATTTGTCTTTTATATAACATCAGCAGATCAAACATAAAAAGTTTAAAACAATGATGCAAGAACAATAGGTTTTTGTTTAGAAGTAAAAAGAGCAAAGTTTTATCATTGAGATCAGTTTAATTTGACCAGTGATTGAAGTATAATAAAAAAAAGTAGTCTAACGTCGCCATAATGATAGTACCAGAGGCAACCGATCTCCATAACCAATTTTTTGCGTGCATGAATATCTTTCAAATCGTATTTTTTGGGTTTGTTTTGCTCTTTGAGAAACCGATTTTTTTTATGTAATTCAAATTTGTACAATTATTGCGATTTTGTTTTAATCAACAACGAAAAATTCCTACCACAAAAAAATAATAATTTTTTACTCCCTGCAGTTGTGAAAAAATGACAAATTTTTTTTTTGAGATTTCATCAATGAAAAATAAATTTGTCAATAATGAAAAAAGTTTGCTAGCAAATTATCATAATATTCTTTGAGAATAATTGCATAAATTAAATATTTCTTTATGTCGTTAGAAAATATTGCTTGTCCTTTATAAAATGTTCGACTTAAACAATCACAGAAAATGAGTAGCACATGGGTGCTACCTTAGGTATGCTGACGGAAATAGGTTTGTGTATCGGATACAGGCAGAGTAAACACTGGTTAATCAATGCTGCTGCATCACGTAAGTCATTGGCGCCTGGGAACAAATGCAATAGCGCTTGTTCTCCATGTTAGTGAGGGCTTGGAGCGAAAGTCTGTTCTGGATCAAGCGACTCGCTATATGCACGTAATAAAAGGTTTTTCTGATATTTTTAATAGCAGAACGGACTCATTAACGTAGATTTGGGTTGAACGTGAGGTTAACACCCTCACCCCGGGAAAAAAATCTTTGGTAAAAATGGAAATCAGAGAGAGAATTAAAGACTCGGACATAAAAATAGAATTTTACCTGGACGTGAAAAAGGACCAAACTACCGAATCGGAACGTGAAACCTGCGTATCTTCTCTAGATTAGAGCATAAAGAGGGCTCCTGATGCTTTTATGTGTCTAGAAACAGAGGTTGAGAGGTAAAGAATAGATATAATTGCTTTGCAAGAAATTAGAGAGCCAATAATCGGGAAACAAGATTTAGATAGTCACTTTTTATACTGTAGTGGTCATCCTTTCCGAAGTAAATTTGGTACTGTTTTTCTTGTGGGTGCACTCATACAAGAAACTGTGATCGGTGCATGCAAACATGAAGCCGTTTTTGAAGCAAACACCAACATCCGACTTCATTGTGATTCTTGGTGACTTTAATGGGCAAATTGAGATATCTCTTATGGCAATGTGGTGGAACCTACAGTCTGCATTTGAATTCGAATGATAATGGCGGGATGTTGACTGAGTTTACATCATCAAATAATTTGAGAATTTTCAGTTTCTTCTTTTCGCATCGATCGATCGATTCATAAGGAAACTTGGGTCTCGCAATTGTTTGGAGAATATCAGTATCAGGAGAATATCAGTATTTAGAGAGTAGCACCTATGCATTTTTCTCGATAAGGATGATTTTGGAAAAGTACAGACAGTTCAACATACCAGTGTGCCAAATTTTCGTTGATTTCAATCAGACCTACGACTCACTCGAACGAGAGACTCTATGGTCTGCTCTGGTATCAATAGGAATCCCTGGTAAATTGCTGTTACTAAGAAAAATCGCAGTACAGAACTCTCAATACTGTGTACGAGTAAAGAACGGAATATCAAAGTTTTTTAAAGTCGATTCTGGTTTAAGACAAGGTGATGCTATCTCTTCTATACTCTTAAATTTAGCCTAGAAATATGTGTATCGTCAAAATAAACCTAGGAATGCGTCTACCGGCTAACAACAATATCTTGTCAATAAACTCAGTACAGATGATCGCTTACGCTTATGATGTTCTTATCCTCGGCCGAAGTGAAGCTGTTATTAGTGAGACTTTCAAGTCGCTTGAGTGTGCTAGAAAAATTGGTCTCCAAATTAATTACGATAAGACCAAACATATGAATGTCTCAAGAGAGACTGAGAAGAAAGATTTAATATGCGGCGTTGAACAAATTGAGGGAGTTGAATCTTCTAAATATTTAGGATCAATGCTTGACTCAAACATTCGATCTTTCTACTTAACTAAACCTTGGATCACCGTATGTGTAAAATAACACCAAACTCAAGTTATACAAGACATTTATTAGACCGGTTGTGATGTATGGGTCACCGAGGTAAGGAGTCATGTAAGGGTATGATCCTACGCTACATTTTTGGTCCACTTAAGACTGACGATGGAGGGTATAGAACCGGATATAATTTTGAAATCAGAGACCTTTTTGAGGGTCCTGATATAATAGGTTGTATCCGTTCCCATAGAATGCTTGGTTTGAAAAAATTACGAGCCTATTCACAGTCTGGAATGATTAAAAAAATGTACGTTAATATTCTAGGGAGTGGACGACCGTGAGGTAGACCACAACTACAATAAATTACGGAAAAATAAACGACCTTAAAAAATCGGCTGCGATGGTAAATATCCCGTTGTTGCAAATGGCCGTGGTGAATATTCGAAGCTTATTAGCTTGGCAACGCTTCCATATGGAGCTTGAACGCCACAAAAAAAATCAATGAAAATAACTCAATAAATTTAAATTACCCTCGTAAATATAGTCATTCATTTTATAAAAATTAGCACTACTATGACGAAAATATTTATTATTTTTTGGCATTTTAAATTTAAAATAATTTTTAACTTATAATTTTAAAAAAATGTTTGTGGTGGTAAATATAAACATTGAAAAACAAATGAAAATGGAGAAAAGAGAAATTGAATATAACTTTTTTTCTATCACGATTTTCTTTGCCTGTTCTTCATGCATTCTGGTAGCTACGATCTTTCTATAAATCTTCTTTCAGATAAATCTATACTCTTAGACCAGAGTTCATAGTATTCAAATGAGTAGGGATAAAAGCATGATAACCATTGATGAGGAAAAAGCATTTTTAATTTATTAATTTGCCATCAAGAAAAAAATTCAAAATTTATTGGTTTTGAATTGATGTAAGTTCGGGGATACAATTTAGCTCTAAAGATAATTTTTGCTAACAATTCATAGATACACATAGATCCTATTGATTTGAATTAATCTACAGATCTACATTCCTTAGTTTCACTATTGTGAAACAACAATAAAATAAATGTATGTCACTTACCATAATATTACCAATGACACCTAAACACATTATCAGGATACATAATACCATCGATGTAATTCTGATATATGGCGGTATTTGTGGTATTTCATATTCATCACCATTATCCAAAAACAATTCTCCATTGTTAACAATTGTTGTTAAATAATTTTCTGAACTATTATTATAAATTATTTTATCAATAAATGATGATACGTTTATATTTTTATCTAAATCCACTTTGTGTTATTTGTTTATCTCGTTTTTTTAATTTTAACATTTATCTAAATTTTTGTTTATTTATTATATATTTTTGTTTTTTTGATTTTTTTCTAATATTTATTATATTTCCAGTATTTTGTTATGTGTTGATAATAATTCAATTGACGTTAGTTGAAATTAATTTAGATTTGAAATTGAATTTGTGATGACAGGGTGTTAACACCAATTTATTAAAATTTGTACTGTATTTTTAATTTTATGATTTTGTTGTAGGTGTTCTGGAAATAAAAACAAAAGTCAGTTTAATAAATTAATAAATTTAACAAAGTATCATGTCATCATAATCGTTAAAACAAATATATTACTAGACCTAACCAAATACAACGATTGAGATAAATCAAAACTGAATTGTTTATTTTAAATGTACGTAAAAATCTATTTATTTTTGTCAAGTATTAAATTATTAAAAATTTATAAGTCAACGATAACATGCAAAAATATAATTAAAGAAAAGTTTTACATTCATTTTGAAATTTATGTTACATGTGAGACGTCAATTTAAGAATTTCTTTTGTATTGGAAATGCTAACACGGTTTTCGATAAACAGTAATGAATAAATCAATTTAATTGATTTAATGTATGAAAGCTAACGTATGTAAGATAAATGAACATGCGTTTTAATATTTTAATTCACAGAAATTGAAAATTGGTTTGCAACAAGCCTGAAAACTTCGTCGCCCGAAGAACTGTTTATATAAATCTGCAATAGTCCTGTCATTCGGAATTGATGAAACTAGCTTCCTAGCTAGGTGGTACTAGGTAAGTACGGCTTCCCATAATTTTTCACTTTCAGTCTGTCGCTGCCGGAAAGCCCCGTTTTTTGAATTTTGATTAATGAATCATTGATTAATGTGTTCACTGTTCAGATAAGATGTGAAGGATTTAATTACCTTTTGCGCGTATCGAAAAAAATAACACTTATATTAGTTAAGTTAAGGACAAAATTTAACTCTGTTCACACACTAGAGCATTCGTGTGTGGAACAAATTTGATGATATTTTCATACAAGATTCAATTCTGATTCAGCAACTGTGAGGCGGTGAAGTGATTAGATTTTTAATGAAAAGAAATAAAGAAATTTTAAAAAGAGTTCATTCCCAAAGATGAAAAAACATTGCTCACAAAAAAATATTCTAATTCAGCGAAATCTATATTTTTAAGATAAACCGTTAATATGCAATGTAAATTTATTTTGTATTAATAATAATTGTATATTGTTCTTTATTACATAACTTAGAATAAAAATAAAAAGTTAATTATTATATGAATTTTAATTCACATTTTATTTCACATCGTTTTTCTATTTACTTCTCAGAATTAGTTTAAATATATTTGAGGTACATGCATTTTATTTCACATCGTTTTTCTATTTACTTCTCAGAATTAGTTTAAATATATTTGAGGTACATGCATTTATAATTAATTTTGGAGAGTTATTAATGGATAAGAAGATATATGATGTAATTATAAGATATATTATATATTATGTAATATAAAAATATAAAGATATATTATATTATGTAATTTGCATCCTTAAAATAATTAAATGGTCAATGATTCAAAGCATTGTTTAAAAAAGTTAAACCGTAAAAATTAATGATGAACGAAACTGTTGTAAAACGAAAAGTTTTGTTCTGAGATGTTCATCTTTAAAAAATTTCTTTAGACCAGAACCAAACTCTTTCTTAAAATTTTGCCATGTTTAAGGGTAATGATGGAATTTGTATATTCCAAAAAGATATTGAAAAATTCTCAACCTATGCTATCAGCCCCATCTTTAAAAAATTTATTGCATAATATTTTTAACAGTGTGCCCAAAAATTTTACTGTAGTTTTTATATATGCAGATGGAACAGCCAATTAACTTTCCTTTTCTCAATTTCAATTTCAGATCACACAGTTCTTGAATCAAACACTTTAAATTGTTTTCTAATAAAGTGTTTTCAATTTCACCACAAGTACTATGGCCAAGTATGAAGTCGATCAAAAATGGGTTTAACGTTCGTCGTTTACAATCACAAAATATCAAGACTTTGGTTTTGGTTAAGGATTTTAATATAGTTTTCCGGGGCAAAACTTTTATGAGGACATTGTTTTTAGTTTTGGGCAGCGATGTATATCAAACATAACTCTTTGTTAAAGTACATGTATTTTTTTATCTCTGTTTAGATATGTATTACAAAACTAACACGAAACATCAATTCGTCGCCGAAAAATTATAACAGATCATAAATTAACATAATTTAGTGAAAAGATGATACAATCAGCAAACTACTCAAAAACCTCTCCATTTAGCGTTTCGATAAAATATTACAAAATCACAAATTCATATTTCTTCAAAATTCCAAAAATGCTGTAAAAATAAAATAAGATCAAACTTTTTTCAAAATTCTAAAAAATAATATTCCTTACATTATTACAAAATCAAAGATTAAAACTTTTCGAAAATTCTAGAAATATTGCAAAAATTATAACAATATCAAATATTGAAACTTTTTGCAAAATTCTAAAAATATATATATAAAATTCACAAATTCAAAAATTCTATTTTATTTCAAGAATATTTCAAAAACTATAACAAATTCAAAAATTTCCATGTCACATTTACGTCATACAACTGCTACATTTTTTTTCCAAAAACTTGGCTAAAAGACATATGAAATTATTTTTTTGACATCCTTGACAATAGTTTTTTGACAAACTTATAATGCAATAAAATTCTCAATAATAATAATATCATTTTCATTTCATACAAATAACTAATTTTATTATTTTCTAAAAAAATAAATGAAAATCAGTCTTTTGACACGCTTGACATTATTTTTTTGACAAACTTATAATGCCATAATTCTCTATAGTAATAATAAAACTTAATGTCATACAAATAATTAATTTTATTTTTGCCGAAAAATTGGGTAAAAAATAAATAAACCGAAGTAAAATCTTTCTTATAATGCAATAATCTAATTTTTGGTCTTACATATCAATCCCGACCATCAAGATTTCTTCATATTCAATTTTTCTATTCGTAATCACTTAAAATGAACGTTTTTTAAGCAAAAAATATGCAAATTTCCTTGTTTTGACACACTTGACGATTTTTTTGACCCACTTCCGGTACAGTTATCGAACACATCATCCTTTCAGCTCTTCTTATTGAGTAAACCTATATTTAGAAAAAAAATTTTGAAATCCGTCGATCGGTTTTTGAGATTTCGTCGGTTGTGACGGTTGTGCCGGCAGACAGACATTCATTTTTTGCTTTTTAGAATCAGTAGGTCCTAAAACGTCGAGAAATGCCAAAAAAGTGGGGAGAATTTCACTTTTAGCTCATGAATGCAATACTTAGGTTTTTTCAAAACCGAAGTAATTGCATCATATATTACAATTTTTGTCCGGAGATGCTCTTTAAGAATAAATATTTATAGAACAAAACCAACGGTTTCTTTCAATTTTGACATGTTTTAACGTAAGGCTTAACCTTTCATGTTGTGAAAAAACAACCCAAAAATTGCTTGACTTATTGCATCAGCGACCTTAGACTTATTGACTATTTCATTAGCGCTACCTTTAAAAATTTTATTTCTTAGTATTTTTAACACTGTAAGCAATTTATTTATATATTTCAATATTTTTGTAACATAACTAACAGTTTAGCATCTTTACTAGCACAAATTATGGTTGCAAGGATTTCTTTACTTGATTTAGGAAAAAAACTGACAAAAAGTCGGTTATGTTTGTGATAATATAATTGTACAAAGTTTAATTAAAAATATATATTCTAACTGTCGATTTGAGTGCAAAAAAGTTCTACATAACATGACTCTGCCACAAGCTGATATCAAGTCGTCACTGGTTAATATTTTACTGATTGGAACGATAATTTTGTTTATGTTAATAAATGTGTAACGACCAAAAGAATCTGTTCATTAGACGTTGTCTTTTAAAATCCAAAACAGACAGTTCTCACAATAATCACACATACATTTCGTACTATCAGATTCATTTCATAAATAATATCTGTCTATTTATGACGTCCCTTTGTAATGCATATTTTTCATTTCAAAACATTTAACTGTTCTTATATTTCGATGTATAATCAATTGTTTTTTTATTGTGAAACAAATATATTTTTTTCTTGTTTTAAATTAAAAGCAAATTGATCTGCGCAGGAGCGTTGATGTCGTTTGATCTGTATAGGACGATCCAATTTATGTGTTGTAACTGAGATATTTTTGCAATATTAATAATTTGTTAAATTGTGAAGGACCCTATGTCAAGATTTGATAGTATGAGGCTGTTTATATGTGATTTTTTTCTGTTTGTTTCATTTTGTTTTTGTTTGTACACGGCAGATTTTTGTGTTTGTGTTAATATTTATTTGTCAGAATAAGAAAATCTAAACACAACAACTGAGATAAATGGAAACCTTTTAAAAAATAAATTCGATGTGAAAAACCACATTGAGACATAAAAAGGTTGAGTTCTAGTTTTGTATTGGAAAGGATACCTGAATTTTTGATAATATTATATTTTTTTTAATGATAGTGATTTTTGATTTAAATTCATTTTTGAAAAAAACTAAACTCAAAAAAATATTGGCAAATTATAAGAAAAGAAAAGTAATATGAATTTATTTAGTGTTAAATTTGAAATGAAATTCTTGTATGTTAAAGAAAAACTCGATATGTATTATAGTGAAATACATGATGTAAAACTGTGTGAAAAATATTAATTTCAAGTTTTTCTTTGATATAGTTTTTGTTTTTAGAAAAAAAAAAAGGATTGTTGTAAATTGATTATCTGGCAAATAATTGATGAAAGCTTAACAAAGAAAGTAAACAGTACAACGGGTTTAAAGAAAGATAATTTTGAGTATTACTGTTTATCAATGCCATGCATTTTTAACAAGAGGTTAACAAGAGATCTACAAAATGTTTGTCATTTAATTAATGAGATGAATGAGATTCTCGTGACCGAATGTTTTTTGCTGCTGAAGGGTAAAGATGTTCTTTAAGATTCTGAAATTGATCATGGTAGTGAAGCTCGAAAGATCATCAGATCAGGTCAATCACAATATTAAGATTAACTAAGGGAAGAAAAACTAGCGATGCCTGGCGTTGGATAGTTATCATTTTATTACTTTTAAGAAACATTTGATGCTCTAGAGTAGACTGTGGTTCTGAGGATGCTCAGGATGGTCTGTTTTTTGATACTCTCCTCGGAGGTCATGATCTGATGAGAACGTGATACGGTACTTGGTATACTCGAGGTATCTGAGCTATAGTCAGCGCCTACTTCTAATTGCATATCGTTAAGCCGTTGTTAAGCCCTGCGGTAACGTGATCCTGCCCTTAGGCTTCTGGGTCGTAGAATTACCGTAGACTACCTTATTAGCAATCCAAATCCCGGTGGGTACACAACACACCAAGGGTGGGCTAGGTAGGGTTGAACCACTTTAAGGTACCACACCACTGCGCACCTGTTGCACCCATTCTGGCAGGTATGAACGAAGGCTTGTTGGTGACATATTCGTTTGAATAAAAATTAAAAACGTCTGATAAAAAAATAGCATTCAAAAATAGTAAAAATTCTTTGGTTGAAGTCTATTATTTTAATTATCAAAATTATTTTAACGTTTCGGTGTATCTTATATCATCTTCAGAAAATTGGTACAAAATTCAACCTTTAAAAAAAATAATAACTAATTATTTTTGAGAGGGTTCGTGGACACTTAGCTGGAATCGAAAGTGAAAGAGTGACTTATTCTGAACAGCTAAGCTTAAGTAATGTCAATACTGGCTGTGGGAGGCAAGGACCGACTCCACTACTGCAAAATCCACAAGGGTCGGTAAAATTTTAGTACGTTTGCTTTACTTATGGTTTTAATTTAAGGTTCTATTATCACATATATCCAGATATTTTATATAACATTTGATTAATTTTTCTCGATCAAGCCGCTTTTTCGTTCGGCAAGCTCCGAAAAACGCCGATTTCCTGCGATCTTGTAAATTTGATACCATATTTTTTTTTTACTATGGGTAGTGGAAATTTGTTTTTTCTAAATCAAATTTCCAACCCCCATAGTTAAAAAAAACAAAAATTTACAAGATCCCGGGCAATCGGCATTTTTCGGAGCTTGCCAAACGAAAAAGCGGCCGAATCGAGAAAAATGGCAGAAAAAACGTTTTCGGACTCATCAAGAACAGGCGCCTCACAAAGTATAAAATATGTGGTAATCATCACATATGCAATCGGCGTGGGCTCAGGGACTAAATGATATGAGCTGAATTCCAAAGCGGGAAATGGGCCATTCAGATTATATGGATATTAATTTAATTGTTTAAGCGTTTATAGAAGGGACAAAAATAATTCAAATTGGTTCTACCAACTTGTTTTTAGGGTTCCGTACTTTGAGAGAGTTCAGTGTACGTCGGAATTTCTACGTAATCGATTTTCTTAAAAACTATAAGTGCAGTCAAAAATGTATTTGCCCAAGCCTACTGAAAATTGCACATATATGTTTTTATCTGTATTTCATAGACATATAGGTAAGGAGATATTAAAACAAAAGTTTTTTTTAAGAAATCGAGTTTGATTAAGAAAAATCGGAAACGATTGAAATATTTAAAAAAAATCAATATCAATAATCAATAAGCAGTCGATAATGCTTAGTTTTTGAATTTTTTCCAAAAACGTCAGTTTTTTTTCCTTTCTGCAACAGCCATTAGTTTTAATGTACAGATTTATTATCGGCGTTGTAGTTTTTAACTTCTATTTCTAAAATAAATTTCCAAACAGTCAACCTTTACGAGTAACGGTAAACATTTAAAACTTCTTAAATTCAATATTCTATAAACGATTAAAGACAAAATTATGTAAAATTTTCATTGCTATTCTCTGAAAATCCTACATTTTGTTCATACGCTTGTTTGAATTTAATAACCCGACTTATCTTCACATTTTCTACTTATCAAAACAAATATTTTTTAATATTTTAGACTTATTTTATTAGGAGTATCTTTATTTTTTGTGAAAACTTCAATTTCCTAAGCCCAAGGATTACAGTATAAATGTCTTCTTAGCTTAATCGCCTATCATTGTAACCCGTGATAAGTCATTGTGATTATATTAAATAAAGTTAAGAAACTGGAAAAATAAAAGAAAATGCTTTTTTCATCAACCCGAAATTTAAGTAGAAATTAAGATTTATGTAATAAAAAATGTTTGTAATTATGTTGGTTAAATCTTTAATTTTTTTTATAAAGATTTTAGTATAGTACTACTACGACTTTTGAGAGTGATTTATTTTGTTTGAGATAAAAGGATTAAAAGATACAGAAATTTTTGTAGAAATATAAAATAGTATTGTTTGCCATTCAGTTCATTTAAATCGCATACAAAGTAGCCGCAGTTTAATGTTTGATTAATGGTTCTCTTTTGAAACAAATAACCGATGCATCAATCTTTATATCGTTGATGAGTTGAATAATTGAAGTCAAACAAAATTTTGAAGGATTTGCAAAATGATATAATAGCGCATTAAGTTCAGAGGATAATTTCAAATCAAAAGAAGGAAAAAGCTTAATTTCCAAAAGGACAAATGAGTTTATAATAGAGGGAATTGATATCTAAAATGCCAGAAAAAGAAATATTAATTTTCCCCAACAAAATAAAAGTTTATCGACCAGTACAAAACTTACAAACTTTTTCTGTAAATTTTGATTTGCTTTGCTATATTTATATACTAGAAGGACCCGGCGTGCGTTGCTACGCCTATACAAAAGTTTTGTGCGCGTACATTTTGTTGATTTAGTAAGAATAATTTCAAAAAGTTGTAATGAGAATAGAAGGCAGGAAGAATAAAAATAAAATAGTAGATTCTTGTATGAGCTTAGAATGAAGGTAATTCTTCATGAGGATGAAGTTTCCAGAAACGAGCGTAGCGAGTGGAGGGAATAATCCAGAGTTAAAAAAAAATCTTCCCATCTACTCTTACTCTTAATACTAAAAGAATTTTGATTTTCCTTCTTTCATATCTTCATTCTTTTACGATTGAATAGTGAGTTACAAAAAATATTTTGTACAAGACTACTCTTTGAATTGTGAATAAATATACTTCATTGTATAAAGACTTACTCGTCACAAAAAAAATTACTTACTCTCACTCAATCATAAAATTTAAATTTTCCAAAAGTAATCGATTCTTTTTGCTGTTAAAAATGAAACATTTATATCATTCTTCTAAATCGGACGTCTTCTATATATACCATTTATTTATAATTTACATCCTCAAATCTAAATAAAATAAACACAGAGAAGAGTAAGAATAGGTAAAACCTTAGAGTATATATAAATATAGAGAGAACATAACTTTAAAATTGTATGAAGAGAGACATAAGAAATCGTGTTCACAAAAATGTCATATTCAATTTCTCATTTCGCCATTTACATTTCTGTTTATTTACAACAACCAACTATTGTATTAAATTATAAATTAAAAACAATTAAATAATTTAAAACGAAACAAAAAGTACAATCTATTATTTTTAGTTGTGCTAATTTTTATAAAATGAATGAAAATAATTACGAGAGTATTTTACATTTATTGTGTTATTTCCAGTGATTTTATAATAGTGAATATTTTATTATTTTATAATGCCAATGTTCAAATATTTAAGTTATGTATACATCCTGAAAGTATATTATAAAAACTAGCTGGCGACCAAATTTTCATTATTGCGTAGTTTATTTTTAATAGATAAAAGATTAAAATTTATATGTTTGGTTAGAATCAAATCCTAATCTGTCATTTTTCTTATTTCTTTTTATATAGTAGCAGTGAGGGAGAAACTATTATTTTTTTGTGGTAGGTTTTTTTCTTATAGATTTAAAAGAAATTTGCAATAATTGTACAATTTTGAATCAAATGAAAAATTTTCGCACGTCTTTGGGAAGACAAACCGGTTTCTCTCTCAGAGAAATAAAGGAAAACAAACAAACAAAAAAACGATTTGACAGAAGATCAGTCACCATTAATATTAGTTATGGTGGTCGGTTGGGTAAAACAGTTTAAAAAAAAAGGCTCACGGTATTGAGATCAAATTTGTTATTTAAACGAAGATCAATCATAAGCGAAAGAATAAACAAAAGGAGTAAAAGAGGAATAAGTTTTATGAATTTTTATTAACTCACTCCTTATGGAATGAATATATAAATTTAAAGAGCGAGTTTTGTATCACTGGAATAATCCGAGTGAAGAATTGCCATCATCCTAAGCGAATGCAAGATGCTATTTTATCCACGACTGTAAAATATTTCGTTTAATTTCCAGTTTTCATGCAAAAATTGGTGTCGCCATATTGAAATAAAAACATCAAAGATAGCGAAAAACAAAACAATTTTGTTGTTTAATTTGTTATGGGAATATTTAATAAACTATAGAGCTGTTATAGTACATTATGATGCTACTTGCTAGGACGTAACGCTAAAGATTTTGGACAAATGTGGAGTTTGCAAATCGAGGCGCTAGCCGAGATTTGCACCCACATTAAGTCCAAAACAGCTTACGTCCGTGCATCATATACTATTTTTTATTCGTCGCAAGCAAAATATTTAGAAAAAAATGTTTATTCTAAATTAAAATTATAAATTTGCATAAATTTTGAAATAAAAATATGTGGAACAAGTTACCTTTGACAAAATATTTGTTATTTTTTCCAAATTATTGTATAACCATGACAACAAATGATAACAACTATTTTAATTGGATAATGAAATTTTAAATTTAAGGGTTACTTTGATAAAAAAATTCTATTTTTCATAGAATTTAAAGAAATACAAATGCTTTTTACTTTTTTGGACGTAACTATGAAAACCAAATAAATAGTTAAAAAGTGACACTTTAAGGCCGTAAATCACAGTAATAAAGCAACACTTTAATATGTAGGCGAATAAAAAAGAATTTGAATCAAATTCACTAGTTGTGGAATGAATACAATTACAATGGAAGACATATGCAAGGAAAGCATATATTCTTTAGTAGTCGTGGATAAAATCTATTCTCATTCTATGAGAATAGATTTTTTATTTTTCTAATTCTGATTTTACCTCTGGATAAACTTATTAAGACTTGGTATATAAAGGTTTTAGTACTGTTTCCAATAGTTCTACATATGGCAGTTGGCCGGTTTGTCACTTCCGGTTAAAAAGATTTCTTTGCATTTATTTAAAGTGTTTATCCCTATACTATTGTCTACAGATGTAAATGATTTTCATGAAACGTTGATAAAAAATAATGCAAAAGATTTGAGAAAGATTTTTAAATCTTTTGGGTACATTGGACAAAGGGTTGGAGGTTGTGAGAGTCTCCCGAGCACCTTTTTTTTAAAAGATCTATCTAACATTTGTTCCAGATAATCAAATTGAATAGAGATTATAATGACAAAGAACTTATTAGTTTTTGGGCGATATTGGGATAAGTCGATCCATATTTTTGGATGAATCAGATGACACTGGCAAAACATTGCTCATCTTAATAGTATACTTGCTCCCACTCTACCTAAGATCATATTGCACTTTCCAATCGCTTCATAAGGTATTGCAGCAGCCTTGATTGATGGTTTACGAACTGGGCATTCAGCACTCAAGTTTGAACATTCACACAAATTTAGAAGCAACGTGTAACATGAATAAACATTAGACGAATGATGTATAACATAAAGAAACTTTAGAAAAATGCAAAATTAAGCACATTGCACGTGCTACATATGCGGATGAAATTAACGCATGTGTTTGCCGCAATAGCACTACAAATGAGGGATAAGAGTAAAAATCACAAAAACTTTATATGGAATTTCATTCAAAACACAACTTGAATTATTTAAAGTTATAAGTTGTAATTTCCCAAGGGCGGTGATAATTCAAAATAATTTTTTGCTAAAAATTCGAAAGCAAGTATATTGATAAAAGCACGAGGCCGTAAGCCGAGGGATAATGCTTCTCCTAAAGTTCCTAAATATATTTAGTTATTTTATTTATACGGCTTTTTTGTTTGCAGTCGAGATTGTCAAATTATTTTTTATAAGAGTGACAAGTGATTACTAAAAGTGATAAATAAACATTTCATTTTTTTATGCCATCTAATACAAAGAAAGTAATTGAAGAAGAGTTTTCCTATTCAAAAGAAACTTCTGTTTGTAAAATAAGTATATCACTTTTAACGATTATATTTATTTTATTTATTGCACTACATATATAATTTTTATAATATTTTAAAAAGTTAATCTAATAATGAAATATTTGATATTTAACATTGAAAAAATCTCTTAGTTTATAACGCCATTTTTATAATTTTCCTTCAGAAAAAAAAACTGATTCCCGACAGTCATATGCACAACGAATTTTATCTTTAAAACAAAAAATAATGCATATCCTAATCTTTCACAACTTGTTAGATATAAAATAAACTTCAAATTAAAAAAAAAGAAAAAAAAAAGGTGTAGCGCCATCTTTTCTTCAATTACACCGTTTTTTTCTTATGTTACACTGTTAAAAATTATTTCAAAAAATTGACGGTGTACATTTTTAAAAACTTTGTTCTAATACCTATTCAACGACATATCATTTATGAAAATCGATTCAGTAGTTTTTCTACAATCACTCGTCAAAATGCACTCACATCACAAAATAACAAAAAATCGAGGGGCACCCTGTGAAGACCCCTGGTCGAAAAAAAAAATTATAAGAGAACTAGTATTTTTTATTTATGAAAAACTATCTATAAACAAAAAATTATCAAAATTAAAAGGGATCAAGTCAAAATTTCCCAAAAATTTGCTGAACTTGCATGAAATTGCTCTTATGTAGGGATTGCAAATTTTAAAGAAAAAATCAATACCGGGATTTCGAGATTGATTAAACCAAAACCGGAATCCCGGTATTAATACCGGGATTACAAAATAATAAAAATATCAGTAAAATAATTTTTTCTGTACTTCAATCGTACATTATACTGCAAGGACGTAGAGCTAAAGATTTTGGAGCGCCTCGATTTGCACCCACATTTAGTCCAAAATAGCTTACGTCCGTGCATCATACATTCGCCTCAAACAAATTACTTTAAAAAAAATTGTTTTCGGCAAACGGCTGTAAAGTTTAACTTTACTGCGGCTCGGGAGTTAGTTAAAGTCTTACTGTTTTACTTATAATCAAAGCGGCTGCAAAAGTAACGCCATTTTTATTTTATATTACGGAGGCAGTTAAGTAGCATATGTTATTTGTTATTTTCTTATTTTTTGACAACAAAAAATAAGAAATTGATTCTGATTGTATTTTGAAATTTTGAATTATTGTATGTAACTATGACAACAAAACATAACAAATATTTTAATTGGATAATGAAATTTTGAATTGATTGCTTGGCTTGCTTTGATAAAAAATTTTATTTATACAAATTTAAATGTTTTTACTTTTTGGACGTAATTATAACCGTAATAAATCATATTTATAAATTGTTGTTTATTATAATTTTATATTTATAAAAAATTTGAACGTTTGCCGAAGAAATAGTGTAAATAACCTACGGTCGGCCGCAAACTATAGAGTATAGACTCAACACAAAAAGTAGCACTTTAGCTCCTAATTAAATAATGTCCTATTTATTCTAAAGCATTATAAATTTGCATAAAATTTTAAATAAAAATATGTTGAACAAGTAACCTTTGACAAAATATTTGTTATTTTTTCAAAATAATTGTATAACTATGACAACAAATAATAACAATAATTTTATTTGGATTATGAAATTTTGAATTTAAAGGTTGCTTTGATAAAAATTTCTAGTTTTTATAGAATTTACACAAATACAAATGTTTTTGGACGTAACTATGACAACAAAATATATGCTTAAAAAGTGACACTTTACGGCCGCAAATCACGGTAATAAAGTACCACTTTATATGTAGGCGAATAAAAAATATATTTAAATAATAATATAACAAAATACAATAATTCAGCCTTTGTAAATCAACAATGGAACATGTTATAAACAATTATATTGCAATTATATCAACATTAAAAATTTCAATAAAATAATTTTTTCTATATTTTAAAATATATTTCAATAGTAAAAATAATTCAGTCTTGGAAATTGCAAATTGGAAATAATCGAAAAAGAACATTTAAATAATCAAATTGCAAATTGCAATCACAATTCACATTAAAAATAGACTTATTGGCAGCTTTATTCTTTATGATAACAATATCCATGAACCGAATCAACATAAAAATATCCGGTATGATATCCTATATGAAATGATGTTTCACATTAAGGATTTTTTTATATGTATAGAAATAAAAACAATCAAATGATATTTCGTTTTAGGGATTTTTGATTTTAGAAATAAAACACTATTTTGCTTTTAATATTGAAATACCGGTATTCTAAAATGCTAATACCGGGTTTTCGAGGTTGGAAAATTCCTTCGAATCCCGGTATTCCGTATTGACGGTGTACATTTTTAAAAACTTTGTTCTAATACCTATTCAACGACATATCATTTATGAAAATCGATTCAGTAGTTTTTCTACAATCACTCGTCAAAATGCACTCACATCACAAAATAACAAAAAATCGAGGGGCACCCTGTGAAGACCCCTGGTCGAAAAAAAAAATTATAAGAGAACTAGTATTTTTTATTTATGAAAAACTATCTATAAACAAAAAATTATCAAAATTAAAAGGGATCAAGTCAAAATTTCCCAAAAATTTGCTGAACTTGCATGAAATTGCTCTTATGTAGGGATTGCAAATTTTAAAGAAAAAATCAATACCGGGATTTCGAGATTGATTAAACCAAAACCGGAATCCCGGTATTAATATCGGGATTACAAAATAATAAAAATATCAGTAAAATAATTTTTTCTGTACTTCAATCGTACATTATACTGCAAGGACGTAGAGCTAAAGATTTTGGAGCGCCTCGATTTGCACCCACATTTAGTCCAAAATAGCTTACGTCCGTGCATCATACATTCGCCGCAAACAAATTACTTTAAAAAAAATTGTTTTCGGCAAACGGCTGTAAAGTTTAACTTTACTGCGGCTCGGGAGTTAGTTAAAGTCTTACTGTTTTACTTATAATCAAAGCGGCTGCAAAAGTAACGCCATTTTTATTTTATATTACGGAGGCAGTTAAGTAGCATATGTTATTAGTTATTTTCTTATTTTTTGACAACAAAAAATAAGAAATTGATTCTGATTGTATTTTGAAATTTTGAATTATTGTATGTAACTATGACAACAAAACATAACAAATATTTTAATTGGATAATGAAATTTTGAATTGATTGCTTGGCTTGCTTTGATAAAAAATTTTATTTATACAAATTTAAATGTTTTTACTTTTTGGACGTAATTATAACCGTAATAAATCATATTTATAAATTGTTGTTTATTATAATTTTATATTTATAAAAAATTTGAACGTTTGCCGAAGAAATAGTGTAAATAACCTACGGTCGGCCGCAAACTATAGAGTATAGACTCAACACAAAAAGTAGCACTTTAGCTCCTAATTAAATAATGTCCTATTTATTCTAAAGCATTATAAATTTGCATAAAATTTTAAATAAAAATATGTTGAACAAGTAACCTTTGACAAAATATTTGTTATTTTTTCAAAATAATTGTATAACTATGACAACAAATAATAACAATAATTTTATTTGGATTATGAAATTTTGAATTTAAAGGTTGCTTTGATAAAAATTTCTAGTTTTTATAGAATTTACACAAATACAAATGTTTTTGGACGTAACTATGACAACAAAATATATGCTTAAAAAGTGACACTTTACGGCCGCAAATCACGGTAATAAAGTACCACTTTATATGTAGGCGAATAAAAAATATATTTAAATAATAATATAACAAAATACAATAATTCAGCCTTTGTAAATCAACAATGGAACATGTTATAAACAATTATATTGCAATTATATCAACATTAAAAATTTCAATAAAATAATTTTTTCTATATTTTAAAATATATTTCAATAGTAAAAATAATTCAGTCTTGGAAATTGCAAATTGGAAATAATCGAAAAAGAACATTTAAATAATCAAATTGCAAATTGCAATCACAATTCACATTAAAAATAGACTTATTGGCAGCTTTATTCTTTATGATAACAATATCCATGAACCGAATCAACATAAAAATATCCGGTATGATATCCTATATGAAATGATGTTTCACATTAAGGATTTTTTTATATGTATAGAAATAAAAACAATCAAATGATATTTCGTTTTAGGGATTTTTGATTTTAGAAATAAAACACTATTTTGCTTTTAATATTGAAATACCGGTATTCTAAAATGCTAATACCGGGTTTTCGAGGTTGGAAAATTCCTTCGAATCCCGGTATTCCGGGATTCGAAACCCCGGAATTGCAATCCCTACTCTTATGCTTAATATATAGTTAATAATAGTTCATAAACAAATTTAAATTATTTAATTGTAGTAAAATGAGAAATTTCATAGAAAATTTTTTGCCTTAGTTTTATTTTAATTTAAACCAATGAAATTCTCTAAAATATAATGACATCATTCAATTTCACCAATAATATTTATACTAATAACAAATATACGTCTGGCCTACTGGGATATTAAAAATTATCAATCTAATTTTGAAATAATTAACTGATATTAAAGTAGGCCAACGTATAATTAATAAAAAATATATAAACTAGGTGACCAATGCAGAATGCAATTGATAAAAAGGAGCGGAGCTATGTCCAATCCAAAAGATGTGTCCGAAGATATGTCCGAAGATATGTTACAATCCAAAAGAACTACAAAATCGCTACAGTTTAATGTGTGATAAATATTGCTGCATCTACCTCCGTCATAGATTTAGTTGGAAATCAATGAAAAATTTTTTAAACGAATTTGAAACCGATATGTCTGACTACAACGATCGTATCGTGAATTTTGTGTATAAAAAGTACTTTAACAAAACGGCAACGAAAGAAAGGTGAACGAACCAAATAAAAACTCGTCCAGGTTGAAAACATGATCAAACTTGTTCAATGTAGGTAAAATGTGTTTTTAAATTTTTTTAAAATCAACTAATAACAAACTTTTATTTTCAGACTTTCAATATCACTGCAGTTCAAAAAAAAAATTAAAAAAAAAAAAAATTAAAAAATAAAAAAAAAAAATAAAAAAAAAAAATTCAAAAAAATAAAAAAAAAAACAAAAATAAAACAATTTGTTTAAGTATTCTGAAAAGATGATAATTTTCCCATTGAAAGTCTATGGGAACCGTTTTTCGGTGATTATTTCTTCGAGGTATGTCTAATTTTCAATATTTTTTTTTGTAAGCCATCTATGGCTAGATTTCGTCTTAACTGCAAAATTTCATTTTGAAATCTTTAATAGTTTGGGATGAGTATGTCCTCAAACAAAAATCAGAATCGGGGACGAATGGAGCTACGCTCGCTTCGCTCCAATAAATGAAAAATGGTAAAAAATTTTCTAAACGAATTCCCCTCGTTCGTTGATATATTCTCATATTTTTTTTAAAAATTTCACAAGCAAGTGGTATTGAAAAAAGCCCTCGGCCTACGGCTTCGGGCTGTTATCAATATACTTGCTTTCGAAATTTTCAACAAAAAATTATTTCGAATTATCACCGCCCTTGGGAAATTACAACTGATAATTTAAAAAATTATTCAAGTTGTGTTTTGTATGAAATTCTATATAAATTTTTTTAAATTTATTCTCTTATCCCCCTTTTGCAGCACCATTGCGGCAAACACCGGAACAAAAAATCGCTCAATAACATATTTGATAGTCTATATGGGCCATTACACACACTGTACAAAATTTCATCAAGATTGGTTACGTTTTTGCGGAGTTCATCGCGGACAAACATTGTGACACGTGATTTCGTCCCCTTATGGAGTACTGTTGTTAAGTTTGGGGTGCTGCTTCTGTTTCCATCTTGGCCCTCTTGGACTCAGTTCAAAAGCGGGCTATACGAATTGTGGAAGTTCGAGATTTGACATCAAATCTTGATTCCCTTCAACATCGTCACACTGTTGCTGATCTCGTCGTGTTTTACAAATATCGTCATCAACACTGCTCAGATGAAATCAGCCACAAACTTATTTTTACCCCTGTTCTCGGCAATCGGCTAGCGCAGCCAGTCAAACAGTCGAGATCCAGCGCTGTCATACTGGCCGATCGCAGAAAGAATTCTTTGTCCGAACTGCATACAAATGGAATAGTTTGCCGGAATCCATAGTCTCAGGTAGTTTCAATCCGCAGAGGTTTAAAAAAAGCGTTCATCAACACCTTAAAGAGCAAGTTGTTGTGGGACCTACGTCTTAAAAGGTATTTATGTGTTGTTGTGACACATATTGTAAACCTTATAACACAACACTTTTTATTTAAAAAAAAAATATAAGATAAAATCAAAATAAATCTTAAATCTAAATTAAAACCAATTATTTATATATTTAGTAGTTTAAATATTTTTCTATCATCATAATGTTGACAGATCATAATAGAAATAAGTTTATCGAACCGTCCGAAAATAAATTTTCATTACTGGAATATCTGGCAGATGTCATGATTTTTTGTTTTTCTTTATTTACATTGCAAAAATTATATCGACATAAAACTATAAACTTAATATATGTTTATTAAACAAAATTCACATTAATAAAATTTATTATTAAATGTAAACAACAAAAGTTTTGTTTATCATCTATGCTAAAAATTCAAGATTTATAATTACTAAATATCCACATCAAATAGAATTCAATATTAAACTTTCACTGGTCATATTTATGTTAATGTAGTTTGTAAAGTAACATAAATTCCATAGTTTTTATTGTTCTTCGAAATCGCGTAATTTAGTACTGTTATTAATAAGTAATTTGGCTGCCTTTAATCTACGTAAATAGAAATTCGTCTGTAAGATTCAATATGTAATGAACCTCGATTTTAATACAACTTCATTTTCACCAATGGTGACTTGAAGATGGAAAATTCATTGTGTAATCAATATAAAAGGATTTAAAGGAAACTTAGTATTTACTAGGAGCATTTGGTTGCGTTTTGAATAAAAAATTTTCACAGATAATTTACTTGGAATCCTTTTCAATAGTTTATTTTTGTTCAATAAGTCGAAGATTTGCGGTACGAAGATAACTAATAATGAAATACTAATTTCATGTGTGGATCTATTTTACGGGTAAAGATTATTTAAAAAAGAAATAATTTTTTTTATGTTTAGGAAAAAGAAAAAGTGTGTTGATACAATTCTTTTTATTTATTATTTATTTATACTTTTTAGTCATTGAATAATCTAGCTTCAATTTGTTTTTTTATAGGATACTGTGTGTGTCATACTCTGGCGTAATAAAAATTATCATAAATCAGTTTTCTTTAAAAAAAACTGTACGAAATTTAGGCCAGTGCGGGTTCTAATTTGTGGTCAAATGGTCATAAAAAGTTGTCCAAATTCACTTAAAAAACGATTTTAATATTATTTATTTTGTCTCGGTAATGTCCGACATCAAACCTCTACACTCCATGTTTAACATTGGCAAACGAAAAAGACATTCTCTTCTAAACTTGTAATCAGATACCTCTTTAACGATTTGTTATTTTAAAACTGTTCGAGTTGTTTTATGTATGTGGATTATATGTCGATTAGGATGATATCCAAAAAAAACCGCAAACATTAAAAACATCTTTTACTTTTTGCAATTGAAATAAATTATCACATAAATCCAATGTCGTTATTTAACAAGATTTGTGACCACAAACAACTTAGAAAACAAATGTATCTCATCTCAACGATTAAGATAAATGATATGTGAACTAATTTTTTGTCTTTTCCTTCCTGTGTAATTTATATCTATTTTATTTTTATTATTATGCGATAATTCCGTAGACTTACTTATAAAAGAAAATCTTTGTTCGATTCGAGTATACTGTGGCAATTATTTTGAATTGAATTTTGAGACAATTTTATTGACTTCTTTCATTATTATTGCTATTACGATATTTCTTATTATTTGGGTTTTGTTTTTCTTTTTAAGAGACTTGGGATCGAAGTGTAGCGTGGGTGGATGTTTTGTTTTGATTATTTGTTTATTAAATTAAAGTTGGAAGGCAAAAAAGACGACACAATTAGACAAAGGGTTGCGTAATAATTTTATCAACAATTTTTAATGGAAATAAAATAATTTAATAAGTTTTTTTCTATTATAAAATAAACAAAGTTAATTAATTTCAGTATACAATAGTCCACAAAAGCCTATCTTTCAAAGAAAAATACACAAATATAAACTAAATATAATATAACGTTTAGAATTAATTCCTTACAATAAAAAATTAAAATAGATAAATATTCATTATATGAAAACATAGAAACTAAACATAATTTATAAATTTTGTATTTTACTAAACTGATATTCAAGAAAAATTAAAGCGTCCTAGAGGTCAAATTTAATGCTTGAACGAAATGTGAAATTATCGGCGATCAATAAGACACATTTAGACGAATGTGGGTTGAAGTGATACCAGAGTTATCGTTTTTTTTTTCTTAGCGATTCCAAACATTTTTTAAATTATATTTGTTTACAGGTTAACAGAATTTTTTTATAAAATATGCATTTTTCGGCAATCCAATTCAAGATTCAATATATTCTCTGTATCAATTGTACTTCAATTTTCCGTCTTCTTTGCATATAGTATAGTATAGCTTTGTTCGAAAATGTATATATACATTCTCAAAATCTTCTCAAGCCACTTGTGTGGTGTGGTGTGGCACACTTATTTCTTTTCTTTTATTTTTTCCAATTATTTTTGCATAATTATGTGCAAATAAAAACATTTAAAAAAATACGAAACAATGAATTTGATGGGAAAACCAAATAGTTTTTTAGATTGTTGAAGCAGTTTTTGACCGATCAAAGAAATGATCAGTTGGATTTGTGTCGAAGAGTTGGACTTAAAGGAGTGGGGTTTAAGGCGTTAAGCAAAAGGGTGTTATTTTAAACGAGCATGTTTGCTTTTGTTTAAATCAAAATAAAATGAAAAAAAATTTCGAGTTGTTGTAGTTTGGTAATGATCGAAATTGATTAAAAGTGATTGAGCGATTCAAAAATATTTTGTTTGTTGAGTAGAATATTAAGTAAGAAAATTGAAGAAACTCAATAATACTAGTTCTGTGATGATTGTTTAAAAAAAAATTGGGATATTCAATGATATAAAATCACAAAATGTTATTCAAAATGGTAATTGTTAATAACTGTAAGTTAATTATTGTAACCTCAACATAATTGGGTAAGAAGAACTGTAGGATATAAATAAATAATTGAAAATCAATTGGTATAAGTTTGTTGTTTTTAAGAATGTGTGATATTTTGTTGACATTTTGAGGTACATATTTTGTGTCACATACGGATAAGACGTGTTTTGCAAAGAAGCAACCGGTGTTGAATTTGGTACTGAAGGGGCGTTTTAAGAGAGAAAGAGGGCAAGTTTAAAGTGCAGTTGGGAGTAATGGGCGTATGGTATCTGTTGATAGAATTGAAGCGGTCATTATTACGACTGATGTTAATGTTTAAGAAGTTGATTTGAACGTTAATTTTTACCTTGTGAGTGAATTGAACAGAGTGGGAAGTGGAACTTGTAATGGCAATCAAACCTCATGAAAAATGTACTGTAACTTTCTTCTTCATAGATAGTAATATACTATCCGCAATATTCAAAAATGTATTTATCCATATTTTCAAAGATTTCTCATCCCGTCCGTTTCCACTTTTATAAATTATTAAGCACGTTTGTCGTTTAACACCTCTATGTCTGTTACTAGTTTAACACAATTTTCTCGTACTTCTTTCGTTTCCACAAATAATAAACAAAAAAATGCATCTAAATGGTTTGTCTATCGTGGAAATGAATTTGTTTATTTGATGAGAATTCTAGCATTTAGCTTGAGTAAGTTTTTTTTTAAAATTCAGCTAGTTCGTGTTGAGTTGTTGTGTCGGGATTGAGTTGGCTTACCAGTTAGCTGGTTTCGGTAAAAGTAGAGTTTTTGGTCGTGAAATTAAGCAGGCTGTTGATTGAGTTAAGGTATGAATCATTCAAGAAAAGTTACTATAAAAATTGTTAGATCAAAATGAAAGTTCGTTTTGGAAATCAAGGTGAAAAATATGAAGGGGCTTAAATCTCACACTCTGAGATATCAAGACTTCGGTTTTGGTTAAGGATTTTAAAATAGTTTTCGGCATAAAACTTTTATGAGGACATTGTTTTTAGTTTTGAGTAGCGATGTATATCAAATATAAAACTCTTTGTAAAAGTACAAGTATTTTATCTCTGTTTAGAAATTTATTACAAAATTAACACGACACATTAATACGTTGCTGGAAAATCATAACAGATCATAACATAATTTAGTGAAAAGATGATGCACTCAGCAAACTACTCAAAAACCTCTCCTCCATTTAGCGTTTCGAGAAAATACTACAAAATCACAAATTCATATTTCTTTCAAAATTCCAAAAATGTTGTAAAAATTAAATTAAATCAAACTTTTTTCAAAATTCTAAAAATATTGCAAAAATTATTACAAAATCAAAGATTAAATTCAAAAATTCTAAAGTTATTGCAAAAATTATAACAAAATCAAAAATTGAAACTTTTTTCAAAATTCTAAAAATTAGAATAAAATCAAATATTTAAACTTTTTCTAAATTCTAATAATATTCCAAAAACTGTTAAAAATTCAAACTTTTTACAAAATTCTAAAATAATTGCAAAAATTATAACAATATCGAAAATTGAAACTTTTTCAAAATTCTAAAAATTGTTGTAAAAATTCTATTTTTTTCCTAAATTCTAGAAATATTGCAAAAATTAAAAAATTAATTTCCACTTGACAATATTTTTTTGACAAACTTATAATGTAATAAAATTCTCAATAATAATAATTTCATTCCATACAAATAACTAATTTTATTTTTATCTAAAACAATAAATGAAAATCATTCTTTTGACACACTTGACATTATTTTTGTGACAAACTTATAATGCCATAATTCCTTATAATAATAATAAAATCTCATGTCATGCAAATAATTAATTTTATTTTTTCCAAAAAATTGGGTAAAAAAATAAATGAACCGAAGGAAAATATTTCTTTTGACACACTTGACAACATTTTTTTGCAAACTTAAAATGCCATAATTCTCAATAATACATAATAATAAATTTCATGTCATACAAATAGTTAATTTCTTTTTTTCCCAAAAAAGTGTGTAAAAAAATGAAAATCATTCTTCTGACACACTTAACAACACTTTTTTGACAAACTCATAAAGCAATAATCTAGATTTTGGTCTCACATACCAATCCCGACCCTCAAAATTTCTCCAAATTCAATGTTCCTACTCGTAATCACTTAAAATGAACGTTTTTTAAGCAAAAAATGCAAATTTCCATGTTTTGACACGCTTGACGAATTTTTTGACACACTTCCGGGACAACGATCGAACACATCGTCCCTTCGACTCTTACCATTGAGTATGCCTATTTTAAGAAATAAAATTTTTTTAAATTCTTCAAGCCGTTTTCTAGATTTCGTCGGTTGTGACGGCCAGCCGGACGGAGACATACTTTTTTTTGATTATTTTTCATGTAGAACGCTGCGGAGACACCTACAACGTCGAGAAATACCAAAAAAGTGGGGGCAAAAATTTCACTTTTGGCTCATGAATGTAATACTTAGGTATTTTCAAAACCGAAGTAATTAAATAATAGAAAAAAATGTGTGAATTAATAATATAAATATATATCAATTGTAAAATTATTATAAAAATAACACAGTAAATTATTGTAAGTGTAATATAGATTTAATTGATAAAACCAACCTGACAGCTTTTTTTAAATTAATGTATTAATGATTGTACAAGATAATAAACACAACATACAAGTTAAGTGGAATATCTATAATCCCAAATATTATAACATCCATAGAGTCGAAGATGTATCGATACTAAAATCACTTTGAGGAGTCATTACAAAAAAAAGAGGCAGAGAAGAACCCTGAACCATAAAAATGCTTCAAATTACCATTATAAACAGGAAATTACTCTTAAGCTGAGTTATCCGAGCAGAAATTAGTTAGAGAAAACCTGAATTACAGTCAGGGCGTGATCAGGACCTGGTCCGTCCTACAAGGGCAATCCCTATTAGGGCAATCTGATATGGGCCTGTTCCGGGCCTTATTTAGAATACCCTTTTAGGGTTAACCTTATTTGAATATATCCGGCCCTGATCAGGTTTTTCGTATTTGACCCCTAGCTGAAATTTCAATTGGTTAAAATTCACTTGAGTATTATCCATTTTAGAAATATATAGTTAAAATCGTTTCATGTATATTTTAGTTATAGCTTCTCGGCTGAAAGACTATAATAATAGTCATTAAGGTAGTATGTATGTTTTAATTTTTTCCATTGTAATTTTTCTATTTTAATTTGATTAATTTATGTATATAATATATAAATATATATCAGGGTCTGGTCGGGATATCCCAATCAGGGCCTGATCCGATTATCCCAATCAGGGTCTGATCCGGTAATCCCAATCAGGACCTGCTGGGCAAAAGCGTTACACTAATAATCAGGGCCCAATCAGTCAGCCCTACCAATGCCTGATCCGGCTTAGGGCAAACCTGATCAGGGCCTTACTTGAGCCCTGACAAATTTCTGCTCGGGTATTTTCTAGTGGAATCTAGTTTCTACTGGAAGGTTTTTTTTGAGATTGTTCGAGTAAAGTAAAATAGATGACATGGTAAATTAATTAGGTAAGGGAGAGCTGTGACACGGTAGTGTACCCTCCCAGAAAACTTGGGTGGTGTTTTGGAGGGATGCATTTCGTTTAATATTTTATAAACATTTTTGTGAGTGAGGTCGGTCAATAGAACCCTAGTGCAACTCGAGCTAGCGACAGAGACCTACACGGTCTACCAGACCTCCTATTACAAGTTAAAGGAGGTTACAGTTTCATCAATGTGAACCAAAAGAATACAGCAAAGCAAATAATATCATCATTAAATTTTTTAACAAAAAATTGTTGTACAGTAGCGGGTCTATACATTTGTTCATGACATATATAAGACCATGACTGAAATGATGAGAGAAAGAAAACTGCCCATTGAAAATCATCGAGTTTGTACTTAATTGTGATCGTGAAAAGTAAAGAAAGATATATTCACGATGCAAAACAGCGCATTTGTTAAAAGAGCATACATGAAATAGGGCTGACCGTTTTGGATATGGTGCTATTGGTTGCAGAAAATTATATCAAGGAAACAAGGGTGTGATCAGGGGAATGATTTTGTTTGAATTAGATGGAGTTGAAGACTATAAATAGATTAAACGAAGGGGAGGAGTAGTTCGGTTGAATAAATAAAAAATAAATAAATAAATTTAAAGGAGCCCGTAGATTTTAGGGAGAGCCGAAGCAGTGTTTCGAAGAAGGTTTGATGTTTGGACATGGATGTGGCTAGAATGGAATAGAAAGTCAACAAAAGCGTTGAGGATTTTGATGGCCAAGAAGTTAGGGGTGCTATTAACATTTGGATAGGTGGTGGTGACCGATAGGAACAATCTCATTTTTTTTCGGCAGAAAGAAGACAGCATAATGAGAATATTGTTTCCTTTGTCGGCTGAGCAAATTATTTATTTCACCAACAGTTTATTAAATAAAACCGCTAGAAGAATGTTTACTTTTGAACAGGATAGCTTCAGCAACAGTTTTTTTTTATCTATCAATTGCTTGATTTTCAATAAGTAATTATTATTTTTACAATAATATAATTAAAATTTAATGAAATAAGTTCAAATAAATAAGTGAAACCCTTAAATGGATTTAATAGAGTTGAAATCGTATATTCCATTAGCGGATAAAAATGGATGCATCGCAGAAGAAGTCGATGACACTTCTCTCGAAAATGAAGTAATTTAAAGTTTATAAAAAAAAATATACCTAAAAAAAAGTTTTATTAATTCATAAAAAATTAAAAACTTCAAAATTTGATGGCATAAGATGTTTAAAAGGATTTTGAACGTCAAATAATAGAATATTAATGGTATATAATGGCATATTATTTAATAAGGAGCTAAGGTGCTACTTTTGGTTTTGAGTCTATACTTTGGCAATTATAGACGAAACACAAAAAATCACTTTAGCTCCGAATTGAATACACTATTTTTTCAGAAAACATTTAAATTTTTTATAAATATGAAATTGATACATCAAAATTTTTATAAATATGATTTTTTATCGTCATAGTTACTTCTAAAAAAAGAAAAAAACATTTAAATTTGTATATGTAAAATTTTTTATCAGACCATATTTTCAATTCAAAATTTCATAATCCAATCAAAATATTTGTTATTTTTTGTTGTCATAGTTGTACAATAATTCAATATTTCATCAGTCAATCAAAATATTTATTTTTTATTGTCATAGTTAGACAATTTGTTTGAAAAAATAGCAAAAACTATTCATAATCTCATATTATGTTTGCTGTCGCCGTAAAATATGGAAAAAATGGCAACACTTTCTCTGCCGCCGTAAAAATATTAGTTATTTTTTATGTTGTCGTAAAAAAGAAATAAATGGCGTTATGCGTCTACAAAGTAAGACTTTAACCTTCTTCCTAGTGGCAGCAAAGTTCAATCTTACAGCTGTTTGTCGAAAAAAATTTTATCAAAACAATTTTCAATTCAAATTTCATACTACAATCAAAAATATTTGTTATTTTTTGTTGTCATAGTTATACAATTTGTTTAAAAAAATAAAATATATTTTGGTCAAAGGTTATTTGTTTATTATATTTTTATTACAAAATTTATGCCAATTTTTAACAAATTTTTAGAATAAACAATCTTTTTTAAATAGTTTTCTTGCGGCGAATAAAAATTAGTATATGGCGCATGGACGTAAGCTATTTTAGACTTAATATGGATGCAAATCTCGTCTGGCGTCTTGATTTGCATAATAATCTACTATTAGTTTTTCTTTTTTATATTTAAATTAACAAAAAGTTTCTGTTTTTTGTATATAAAATTGTCCATTATTTAATTAGGGCCAACTGTAAGAAGGTCGACAATTATAAACAAACATAACAAGTCACTTTGGCTGCGAACATTTTGTAAATTATTAAAAATATTAAATATCTCTAAAAAATTATGATATATAACATTAATTCATCTTTACTATACAAAATTATCGATAGATGTGTTTTTTTGTTGATTTGTATTCATTAACGACGCCATCATGCTGTTTTGCACAAACTCATCATTTCTATTCAAAATATAACACTTTACAGCCGGCGTCAAAAAATGGAATGGCTTCACTTTTCTGTCGCTTTCAAATAATGTAAATAAAGGCGTTACTCTACTGCCATTTTAATTTTCTATGACTCAAAGTTATTTATTCTGAGTCAAAAAGACTTAATACAACCTAATGACAAATGTCATATTTTGATGTATGACTTTTTTCACTCTGATCTTCTGAAACGCTATGAATTTTCATTAGACTAACTTTTATAGTTACGTCATTACGTCAAATGTCGATAGTGACCGTATATTTAAGTTATAAAATAAAAATGTATGTGTATGTGATTGCGTTTGTAATTGATGTGTCCTCTTTGGTCATTTTTGTATGTTGCAATTTAAATGAAAAATAATTGGAAATCGATCGTTTAAATATTTTACTTATGTACCGAAAATAATTTTAATTTTCGATAATTTCTTAATATTATGAAAAATGAATTAAATGACGGAATACTGATGTCATTAAATAAGACAGATAATGTAATAAGAAAGATTAAAAATTATAACAATATCAAAAATTGAAACTTTTTCCAAAATTATAAAAATTATAATAAAATCAGAAATTTAAAATTTTTCAAAATTCTAAAAATATTCCAAAAATTCTTACAAAATTAAAAATTGAAACTTTTTCAACATTCCAAAAATATTCAAAAACAATAACAAATTCAAAAATGTCCATGTCCAATTTCATTTTCATTTACATTGTCAGCAAACTATTCAAAAACATTCAATTTAGCGATTCGAGAAAATATTACAAAATTACAAATTCATATTTCTTTCAAAATTCCAAAAATATTGTATAAATTATAATAAAATCAAACTTTTTTCAACATTCTAAAAATATTCCAAAAATTATTACAAAGTCAAAAATTGAAACTTTTTTCAAAATTCCAAAAGTTATAATAAAATCAAAAATTTAAAATTTTTCAAAATTCCAAAAATATTCCAAAAATTCTTACAAAATCAAAAGTTAAAATTTTTTCCAAAATTCTAAAAATATTGCAAAAATTATTACAAAATCAAAAATACAAATTTTTTCAAAATTCCAAAAATATTTCAAAAACCATAACAAATTCAAAAATTTCCATGTCCAATTTCATGTTCAATTACATTTACGTCATAAAAACAGCTACATTTTTTTTCTCAAAAAATTGGCTAAAAAAATCAATGAAATCATTTTTTGACACGCTTGACATTATTTTTTTGACAAACTTATAATGCCATAATTCTCTTTAATAATAATATATTTTCATATCATACAAATTATTAATTTTATCTTTTTCCAAAATATTGGTTAAAAAAATAAATAAAAATCTTTCTTTTGACACACTTGACAACATTTTTTTGAAGAACTTATAATGCCATAGTTCTCAATAATAATAATAATAAAAATTTCATTTCAATCAAATTTTAATTTAATTTTTTTCCGAAAAATTGGGTACGAAAATAAATAAAAATCTTTCTTTTGACACACTTGACAACATTTTTTTGACAAAGTTATAATGCAATAATCTAGATTTTGGTATCACATACCAATCCCGTTCATCAAGATTTCTCCAAATTCAATGTTCCTCCTCGTAATCACTTAAAATGAACGTTTTTTAAGCCAAAAATATGCAAATTTTCATGTTTTTACACACTTAACGATTTTTTGACACACTTCCGGTACAGTTATCGAACACATCGTCTTATCGGCTCTTTCCATTGAGTAAACTTATTTTTAGAAAAAAAAAGTTTTCAAATCCGTCCAGCGGTTTTCTAGATTTCGTCGGCTGTGACGGACGGCCGGACGGCCGACAGACAGACACACATTTTTTTTGCTTTTTTAGAATCAGTAGGTCCTAAAACGTCGAGAAATGCCAAAAAAGTGGGGGTAAGAATTTCACTTTGAGCTCATGAATGTAATACTTAGGTCTTTCAGACCGAATTAATAGGAATAAATTTGACAACAGGTTTATGATCAGAAGTTTCTCCGCGACGACGTCAACTCATATAATATTGATTCCCTTATTTAGATTAATAATAGAGCCTTTAAGACGGTAGCTTGATGTCAGATAGTGACTTGGAGTTCACAAAATGAGGAGGTTTTGTGGTCGTACTGACTAGTGTGTGTTATATGGGTAAGAACTCGAAATTTATTGAAAAAAGTGCTAAAATTTTTGGAACCGTTAAAAACAAGCTCGAAAATAGTGAAGTACCATGTATTACCGGCATTCTTGGCTGACTATTTAAAAGTTGAGAATCAGCCCTTGTCCCATTTGATGGAGCCTTTATTCCTCAAATCGTTAGCATTTCTGGTTTCAAACCGGACAGATGTCTTTTGTAATAAAAAGATATATATCAAAACCAAAAAAAAAATTAGAAGAACGTGAAGTTATAAAATTCATTTTCGTTTATTTTTGCAGTATGTCTTTTTAAAGACAGAGTAAAAATAAAATAAAATCAAAAATTCATTAAACTGTGAGTGTAGTGAAAGTGAGGTGCAAATAAGAAGTTTACATATATTCAGATGGGATTGTTCATTGTTAAAGGATTATTTACTATTTCATGATTACTGTTACCAGGCCGTAGGCAGGTAGAATTTTGACTTTTATTGCACTAAAGTTATAAATTTATTATATTAAATGCATAAAATTGTTTTCTATTGTCTGGTAACAAGAAAAATAAAATTTTTTTTAAATATTAGTAAGAATTTTTTCTTTTGTCTTACTTCAACTGGAATCGACTCTTTTATTTGAAACTTTCAATTTAGTTAGTGCCTTTTGTATCTCCAATGTCTTTGCTTTTGCTATTGTTGCATGAAAACTCCTATCGTGCTTTTGTGACCGAGGTACCCGCACTATTTTGTATTGTGTAGTTTTAAAATGTTTGGCCAAATTTCAGTATCTATTCCTGAACTGTCAAATGGCAAGTTTTTGTCTCAACAAAATGGCAGCAGAGTGAACCTACAGCTTAGCGTTGATTTCACCAACAAAAAAGGTCTCAATTCGAACCTAAACTAGGTTCATTACTACATCGCAAAAAAATAAACCTGACATATTGTTTCTTACCAATACCTAGTTTCAAATTGGAACATTCCTTTTATAACAATAATGGTGTCTGTGTAACTTTCATCTATGAGAATTAAGGATTAGAGGTTGAACTTTAAACACCATAATTCTCTACCACTGAAGATCTGAGTTGTTGATGAAACTATGTGTATAATAGGATTATAAAGATCTCCAAACTCGCAACCAGGATGTTCGTTTTTCGATCAAATATCGTCTAATCCAGACAAAATTACTATGAACTACTCCAAAACAAGACTGGTTATTCTTGGAGACTTTAATATTCATACTAAAGAATGGCTTAGTATTCATAACGCACTGACGACGTAGGAAGACAAGCTGAACTATTACTCGCAGATTATCATGATTTGACGCAAGTGGTAGAGTGTCCCTCTAGAATCCCAGATAATACACATCATAGCAATAATTTACTTGATCTGTTTTTGACAAACGAACCAGAAATAACAAAGACATAAGTTGATCAACCTCTCGGATCATTGGACCATTTCATAATATCAGCAGTAGTGCAATTTACATCACCGACACTAATTAAAGCCAATCCTCATCGCGCTTAGAGTTATAAACGCGATGACTAGGAGCGACTGAGAAACTAATTGACAAATCACTCCTAAAACTAAGCTTTGGTTCATTCGGGATGTTGATGAAGTAGTGAGGAATAAACGCAAAGCATTTAAGACGTATAACTTAAATAAAACACCTGAAACCCATAGTGCCTATAAGAAAGCAAGAAATATTAGTATATACAAAATAGACTTGGACAATAACGCGTGGATTCCATGTCCTCTCTGTATTGCCCGATGGATTTGCCTCTCAGACATTTAAAGAAAATGTCTACTCAAAGAGTTTGAATAATGAATATTTCATATTTAGTGTGCTAAACATGTCTAATTAATACAAAAAAAAATATAGTAATTTCCTAGTTTGTTATACTACCAAAACACTTAAGATTTATTATTAAATTGTAAAAAAATGCTAACCCAAAATAAATCAAAATGTTTTTAATAAAACAATTTTTATATTGCCCGAGGTCATCAAACCAATTAGTTCCTTGAACCTCTAATAAAATCCTAATAAAACTTTGATATTGTTATAATAAAAGAAAATGTAATTTTAATTTTCCTGTAATTCCGAAATTTTCAAGTGTCAACAAAACTTTTGGTTGTAGAAAATTAAAAGAAAAAACAAAAAACATAAACGTTTTGGACAAAATTTTAATTGGGTCTAATTTACATAATTTTCATTTATTATTTTTAATTAAAAATTTAACAAGATTTTTCTTTAATTTCATTTTTCCTTCAAATTATCAAAACACTTTAATTTTGTTTTGTTTTAAAAATTGCACGATTGCGTCGGTATTGTTTACTGTAAATTGCAAATGGTTTTTTGATGACATCATGAATATTAATTAATACAGAATAATTATGTAAAATGAGTACAGGCGTCATAATAAAAAAAAAGATCTTTGCCCTTTTAATTATTTAACGCGTAAAAATCAGGAAACAGCTGAACACGCTGATATTTTTATTTGCTCACTTAATTATTTAAATTATAGATGTCAAAAATTTTCAATTTAATTAAGTTATGTTTGATATATTTAATTAGTTAAAACAAACATGACGAGGCATTAATTTAAAGACAATTTTTTTTAAACACATTTAGTAAATTAATTAATTATTCATGCTAAGTTTAAGATTGCAAAAAATTTTGTTAATTTCTTTGATGCAAAAATTAAAGTAAAAAAATAATTTTGCTTTCTTAAGTTTTTTCTTAATATTTTATAGGTTTATTTATATATATATTTAACATTTAAATGCGAATCTAAATATAAAACAAACTACGTTTGTTTATATAATAGAATAACTATGAATACTTATTATTTGATTTGTATAATAAATCGCGAATTTATGTAATTCGTTTTCTGAAACAATTAGTGAAAAGGTCCGAATTCTACATATACACCAGCAAGAATTGTTCTAACTTTTACAACCATTTATCGCAGTAACACTATACAAAGCAGCAATACGACTTATGATAACCAAAGGAATTAGAAGTTGAACACTGACTTCCACCGATTATAAAATTTTTCAACACGAAACATATGTCATTTGAACAATTTTTGTAAAAAAAATAACAAGTGAAAAAAGATGAAACATCTGATATTGTAAGGTGACCAGACGTCATCTTTTGAAGATGACAGTCATCTTTTACGAATGATCGTTATCTTTAAAAATAATGTAATTTTTAACAAAAAGCAGCATCTTTGTCATCTTTTTTATTATTTCGCATATTTATGAATGAATGAAATTAGAAAAATAAATATGATTAAAAAAACTGTACTTGTGGAATGACAAACAAATCGAGCATGACCAACGATGGGTCGAAATATTCATTCATTTTGAGACAGAATGCATTACTTATGCCAAAATTTCAAAACTTGTATATTCTCTTTGCTGGAGCAAATGCATTGATTAAAAGAGTATTTTCTGTTGTCACGTTTTTCAACCTTACTTCGAATTGGCCTTGCTCTCAATTCGATGAACACAATTCCCAAAACACCTTTTGGATTGGATCACCAATTAGTTAGCAAAAATATCAGGCTTTATTAAGTATTCAACTCCGCTTTTGTTCCACAACAACCAGGAAAACAATACAGCATTCCTTTTTTGAATATTTTCCCAATAGCTTCAGAAACTCCAACTGGTGGTTGTAAAAATTTCGAGTATAAACACAGTGTCTAAAATAATACCCAAGATATATCTACAAAATAATATTTAAAACTTTATTTAACAATTGATTTATTTAACATAATCACATTACAATTAAATTATTTCCACTATCGCAGTCTAATTTAATTTTAAATCATAGCAGTCTAAAATAAAACGTTTCTCATTCTGCAAAAGGCATTCCTTATATATAACTCTGCTTAATTTCTCGTATATTCCAGGAAAATCTATTCTTTACCAAGAAAGCTCTAGAAATCTACGTAATTATTTTTTATATATTTTATTTCACGTGTTGGTCCTTTTTCTTATAAGTAATGTGACGTTGATTTTATTTTTGAAATATTCTATTTCGAAAAATGAGGTTGAATTCAATTTTATGCAGAATCGTAACACTATATTATTAAGTGTATTACCATGTAAGCGCAACAGCATTTGTTTTAGTATCCGGACTGACCCCCTCCGATTTCGATGAAATTTCATACACAGATAGCGAATGACAAAATAAAAATATCATTTCTTTCGAAAAATGAGATTTCGCTCTAGGGATAACACAGGGTGGGGCGGAGTTTTGCGGGTTGGCGAAACATTAGTATCTTTGGCTGACGATTACTAACGATTGATTAGACCGATTTAAGCCATTTATAGCTCATTAGAAAGGCGATTGATAGACCTTATAAAAATTTTTTTTTAATTTTTTAGTAAATGTTAAACTTAAATAATATTGTCAAAGATGGCGCTGTTTAGGGTATCCTCAATTTTACCATATTTTTTTCCAGAAAAAAAATTTTTAATTAGTTCGCAATCTAAAACGAAAGTTTCCCAATGGCATGATTTCTCGTTTTGAAAATAAAATTCTTACAAAACTTTAATTTCCGTTTTTCCAATTTTTTGTTTTTTAAAAAATGCATTTTATTTAACTAAAACCGCCTGAATTCTTGTTTTAAAGAAATTTAGTTATTCTGAGGATACAAGTTAAGTATTTGAGGGTGTGGATGCTCTTTACATAGTTGACTTTTTTTCCCATTTCTACTTGTCTGAAATTTATTATAAATGAATGTACCTGAAATATATTAAAACTGATGCTAAGAAGTAAATAGGGAGAAAAATTATGTGAAATAAAATGCATGTTGTATAGAATTCATATAATAATTAACTTTTTATTTTTATTCTAAGTTGTGTAATAAATACAATATACATTTATTAATAATATAAAATAATATAAAAGAAATTAAAAATATAAAATACATTTACATTGCATATTAACGGCTTATCTGAAAAATCCTAGTTTTAGTTGAATTAGAATATATTTTTGTAAACAATGTTTTTTCATCTTTGGGTATGAACGCATTAAATTATTGTGTACCTTTTATAGTTACAGCCTCTCTGTATCTTGCTTGTAGCCGTGACTTCATTTCTATATAATAATTTTTACTGGTATACGCAAAATTCATTATTGATTTTGTTGCCCATTAGGGATGGCAAAACCAGTATCGTAACACAAGGAAAACTGGTTCTAAACCGGTTTTCTTATGTTATTGAAACCGGTTTTGCCATTCCTATTGCCCATTCATTAATTCATAAAATATTATTTAAGTTTAACATAGTTTTCAAAAATTACGAAAAATTTAAAAAAAAATTTTATAAGGTCTATCAATTACCTTTCTAATGAGCTATAAATGACTTAAATCGGTTTAGTCGATCGTTAGCAATTGTCAGCCAAAGATACTAATGTTTCGCCAACCCGTAAAACTTTGCCGTCACCCTATATCATTCCCAGAGCGAAACTTCATTTTTCGAAAAAAATAGTATTTTTATTTTATCATTGGCTATCTGTGTATTTCATCGAAATCAGAGGGGGTCGGGAACACCGATGTTGCGGTGACGTGGAATTGCTTTATACGGACATCTGAAAAGACTCAAATGTCAATTAAATGTATTGAAGATCAAGTCAGCGGATCCCTATTGAAAGAAGTAAGTCATCCAAATATGGACATGAATAATTTAAAAAAATGAGTATTTTTTGCGATTTTTGCGAAATTAATTATTTTGAATATTCTATTTTATAATAAATCTTAGTTTTGTTACAAAATTTTTAATTTATACGAAATTTTTATTTTATTAGATTGTTGGGGAGAGGAGGGTGTATGTTTTTACAAAAAAAAAATGACATCTTTTGGTTTGAAAATAATCTGGTCACCTTGGATATTGGTCGCAAGAGTAAGTAAAGAAGAGTAAATCTATATATCACTGGGAAAAAAACATCAGTTCTGCATAGAAAAAAAAAAAATATATTTACAATAATCTGCCACAAAAAAGTTTTATTTTGTTTATATCTACTTCAATTTAAGGAACTTTTTCTTATATAAAGATTATACTCGAGATTGAAAAAAAATCCAAATACAACTCGTTCTATAACAGCTTTGTTTATTTGACTTTAACAGCTTTGTTTATTGAATGACATTCTTTATTAAATCATAAAACCAAGAAAAGAATAAGCAAACACAAACATTGATTGCTATATTTTGACTTTAATGAAAACATTGCCTCAAACCTTAAAACCATAAAAATCCGACACGGGTATTTAGGTCAAATAGCATAACATTATGATGAATAACGAAAGGAAGAAACCAAATTCTCAAAATAAAAAACGAAAATCTTTGTCAAATTATTATTACGTTACAAACAACTCACTTCATCTTTTTTTATTTTTATTTAGTTAAATCATAAAATTCTTAGAAGTAAGATTTATCTCAAAATAAATAAAACTCTTACACTTATTTTTATATCAAATAAATAAATAAATTAAATTTTTTGTTTATTGCAACAAGAAAAAAAAATATTAGAAACGATCAAAAGAGTCATAACTTTTAATTAAATTAATCTGTTTAGAACAGAATTGCAAAAGAAACTTGAATGCATTGTTACGAGCGACAACAGAAAATTTACTGAAAGCAAATTGTCATACATACATTTAAAATAAAAGTGAATGGAAAAGTATAAAAGAAAATAGAAATGCCTGGTGATCCTCTTGAGAATAATTAAAAAACAATTCTATTATTTTTTTATGTTTGCTTTAGAAAATAATAAAATAAATACAACAGAAATAATATATTTTCAAATCTGGATGTAAAGCTTAGACATTACAATTAAAAAGAGTTGTTGGGAAAAGTTTATTTTAATTAATCTAATGAGATGAAACTTTATGGTTAAACGTTAAATTTTCACTTATTGTATTCTTACGGCTCCGTAGGTTGAAGAAGCAATCATTTTCTTTGAAAAAATCTTTGTCAAACGTTGAAAACGTTTTGTTAATTATACTAAATTTTAGTTGATGCTATAAAATTGTAATTTTAATTGAAATTACCTAACCTAACCTAGCCTAACATAACATAACCTAGCCTAACCTAAACTAACATAACCTAACCTAACCTAACCTAGCCTAACCTAACCTAACCCAGCCTAGTATCACCCTACCTTACTTCACCTAGCCTAACGTAACCGAACCTAACCTAACCTTGCCTAGCCTTACCTTACCTTACTTAACCTAGCCTAACCAAGCCTAGACTAACATAACCTAACCTAACAAAACCTTACTTAACCTAACCTAAGCAAACCTAACCTAACTTACCTAGCCTAACCCAACCTAGCATAACTCAACCTAACCCCATCTTAACTAACCTTATCTAATCTAAACTAACGTAACCTAATCTAACATAACATAACCTAACATAACCTCACTTTGTTTTATGGTTTAGCTTTGTGCATAATCGGTTAACTATAACTATTTTTATATTTTTCTCAAATTATTTAACTCTGGTGGCTTTGTTAGTTACAGTGATCTTACTTTGAGTGCTCAAAATAATATAGCATTAGAGCTCACTTTATGTCTAAGATAAAACAGAGATTTTTGGTTTAAATAGCATTTAAAAATCGTACAAATCTTAAGCTATAGCAATGATAAGAATAAAACTCTCCAAGTTGTGTTGCATTCCTGAAAGCTTAGGCAAAGTTTTTAACCTCTACAATTCAAGAAGGTGAAAATCTATTTGCAATATTGTTACTACATTATTTAAACGAAGTTCGAAATTTTATGTTTAACATAAAGGAAAATATATCATCTTATGCGCATAAAAATCTGTAAAGAAATCTTACAAGAACATAACCTTTCTTAAAATTATCATAATTTAATCCTGTTCGCCACCTTCTACAACAATTTTTTTATTCTTCAATTTTAATACCGACAAATTTGATATTCAAATAACTTAATAGAACCTAAGCTATACAAAATGAAACGAAAGCATGATGTATTACCTTGCGATAACATCATATATTTTATTGTGTCAAATTTATGAATTTTATGTTTTTATTATAGTTAATCCAAAGAGTTGAAGATCATCATCTTAATTCTCCTATAAAAACGTAAAGAAATTCTTGTTTAACAGAACAAAAAAAAGTTTTTCATTCATGGTTAAATGTTTCTTATTTAAATTTCATCTTTTTTTAAATTAAATATCTGATAAAATGGAAAATGAAATTGGAACTATTCCAAAGAAATTCATCATAATGTTCAGATTAAAAAAAAAACTAACAAGTAATATGTGAAACAAGTGATATTGTTATCATTTGATATTTATAAGCATCTTAAGATGTCTTAGAATAATCGTATACGTCAATTATTTATGAATTATAACCAGAATTCTAAAAAGATTTATTTGATGAAATGGCGATGAAGATTTATTTAAACATCTAATCATAGAACTGTATACCTTTTCATTCTAACAATAATTTTTCTATTTATGACGTCAACCACCACAACATGTCACAAATAAAACATTTTGTTAATTCTTTGATGCTGCATGTGGGAGTGTACTGCGGTATAATTACGATAGCAGCCAATTTTTTAAAGGCTATTCATTACCTCCATAAGCCACCACTTACCTCACGACCTTCCGATTCCTAAATAACAATATAGAACTAACAATTAATTAATTCAACCAGGCTAAGAGCATAGTGGTAATGCTAAGTTAGACACCAACCTTATTGTTATATCATCATAACTCTAATAGATGGCAGAAATTCTGGTTAGAGGTTAGTGAAACTGTCACTAACCTCGCACTATATATTATAATATATATAGCTTGTCAAATTCTGCCATCTATTAGAATTATGATGATATAACAATAAGGTTGGTGTCTAACTTAGCATTAACATTTGGTCCTTCAAGCCGGATCAATGTTTGGATCCAGACGCTGCTGATAGATTAAATTTGCCTTGTTCTTACTTGGTATAGTTTAAAAAAAACTATTTATTTATTTTAATCAAATTCTTAAATGATCAAAATATATTTGATAAATATAATTAAAAGATTTTTGATTTTACAATTTAAAACTTTATTCATTTATTATTGAACGTATACGTTAAGCGTAATAAAGAGAAAGAAGAATAAAATTTGACAAGCTATATAGGTATATTATAATATATAGCGCGAGGTTAGTGACAGTTCCACTAACCTCTTACCAGATTCTGCCATCTATTAGAATTATGATGATATAACAATAAGGTTAGTGTCTAACTTAGCATTAACAAACCGTAATACAAAATAGTTCAACTCTTAGTAATAAAAAAAGATTCCTAGAACAGAATTGTTACATTCTTCATGATTATTCCATAGCCGTAATCTGATACAATTTATAATAATCTGATTCAAATTTTAACTTTATCAACCTAACTTCATTTTATACATCAATTATGTTTTTTTTATATAATTGCCAATAATGGAGTGCGTTCATATACTTATTGAGATATTAACCATTTAATGTTTCATTTAACGAATGACAGATGACAGCGTTTGAGGACTGAATTTTATTTTATTTTTCTTTCAATGAGATTTCCCTTTTTTTTTGTCACCAATTCAATTACCAGCCTCAAACTATTTCTTTAAATGTTTTCGAGTTAAATCGTAAAAATAAATTTGTTTTGAAAATTTTTAAAATAGATTTAATTTTGACGGAAGTAATGAAAAATAATCCAATAAGATTACAGGCAATAAGATTTTAAATTGATCATAACTTTTATAATATTTGGTTTATTTATTTATATATTTAGATAATAACATACTTACGTACATTTCTGTTATTAAATAATTAGATATTTTGCATAGAAGTATCAATATTTTTCTATCAAAAATATCAACAACAAATTTGACGTTACAAACATTACATGAAATGCGTTCGATTACTAAATGAACGTCGCGTCTTTTGATTCGTTCATTAACTATATAATGAAATTGAGATCTTATTACGTATTTGAACGCACTCAAAGTGTGGGTATGAAAAATAAATATGAAGCAAGCAACTTTTCTTTTTTTCCACCGGGAGTGGAATTATTTTGTATTAGAGTTTTTACACCTAAAGGAAAAAATAAATGTGCAACGTAACAAAGTGCATAAGTTTCTTTTATTTATTGTTTTGTGATGGAACTGGAAGTTATCGCCACAAGCAGTATTGTTTCTGACAGTATAAAAGGTGGTAAAATTGTATGAAATCGCTCGCTAGGAGATATAGTTTAAATAGTCAATGGTTCAAATTTTTTCAACCGGTCCAAATTTAGCCTGTCTGCGAGGTTTTACACAGTATCAACAACTTCACTTTAATCATAATTTTATCATTAATTTTAAGTCATTAGTTATAAAAAGTAAACTAATGTTATGAATAATTAGTTATATTAAATTTAATAGAGATAAATCAGTAGCTATATAATTATTTTAAATCTTTGTTTTAAAATGATAATGATTTGGAATATTTAAAAAATAAAACTGCTTGTAAAACCTCTGCATCAAAGTAAATTGAATGTGCATCCACATCCATAATGCATAAGCTCTATGTGTTACTGCTAAGTTAGACATTAATCTTATTGTTATATCATCATAATTCTAATAGATGGCAGAATCTGGTAAGAGGTTAGTGGAACTGTCACTAACCTCGCGCAATATATTATAATAAATATAGCTTGTCAAATTTTATTCTTCTTTCTCTTTATTACGCTTAACGTATACGTTCAATAATAAATTAATAAAGTTTCAAGTTGTAAAATCAAAAATCTTTTAATTATATTTATCAAATACATTGTGATAATTTAAGAATTTGATTAAAATAAATAAATAGTTTTTTTTAAACTAAACCAAGTAAGAACAAGACAAATTTAATCTATCAGCAGCGTCTGGATCATAACACGGTTTTTACACCGATAGGAAAAAAATAAATTTACAATGTAACACAGTGCATAAGTAAAGTTTGGACTATTTATTTGTTTTATGGAAGTGGAAGTTATCGCCACTCTATAGTCTACACTCTACAATCTACTCTATTACAATTAAGTTTTTGTTTTTTTTTACAAACATCAATCGCAATTGTAATATCTTTTGTTAAAGATATAAGTTAATTAAAACACTTGCACTCGTTATTTTATTTTATTAATTATTTTATTACTTGGTTGGTTTAGTTCCCAAACGAGAGTGATCAAAAAACTTTTATTTCAATTTCATTTTCCGTTTATTGATCAATCCCGTTTTTCCTTATGTTTATCATTGTTAGTACATTTAAGTATAAACAAGAATATTATAATTATTATACTATCGCGACATTACAATATTACAATATTCGCTTTAAAAAAAAAATGAAAAAAAAAATTTTTTTATTTCTTATTTTTGTTAACTACTTTATGTTTTAACATTAATTCAATATCTATCTATGGCATATCTTTTCCTTTTAGATCTACGTGGTGTTATATTACATTCTTCTAAAATTGTACGGCTTGTTCCTGCTTTTAAATTATCATTTTTCTTTTTAACATTCCTATTTTCTAGTTCGTTTTTATCGTATTTCAAATTTACTTTTTCCACTATAATTGACTTATCTAAAGGTGGCAAAGGCAAGATATCAACTGAAGGATGATACTTGTCTTCCAAACTTGAATAACGTATATGATTTTTATGGACGAAGCTTACATGATTATTTACATTTATCAGATAAGTATTTTCACTAATTTTTTTTATAATTCGTGCAGGTATCCATTTGATATACATCTTAAAATGATTTCTAAACATAATTTTATCATTTTCCTTAAAACTAATTAACTTTCTTATATTTTCCTTATTAACTATATTATTTTTTACATTCAAATTTTTAAATTTATTTCCACAACTTTCAATTTTATTTTCATCAAATTTTTTTTCAATTTCAAAACTAACTCTTTTTTTTGAATTTATTAAATCTAGTAATATTTTTGGTTTAAACGAAAAAATCATATCTGACGGTGTTCGAGAAGTAGTCTCATGCGGTGTATTACGATAATGTATTAAAAATTTATTAATTTTTTGATCAATATTCAGATTACTGTTTTCAGCGAGATATTTTTTCAAAACTTTTTTGACTGTTTGAACGTTTCGTTCCGCTTGTCCATTCGACTGCGGATGGTAGGGTGGAGAATGTGTCACCCTTATTTCATGAAGCCTACAGAACCTTAAAAACTCTGAAGAATTAAACTGTGGTCCGTTATCTGCAACAATTTCCCCAGGCAACCCAAACATTGCAAAAAAGTCGCCCAACTTTTGATTTACATTAACTGCGGTTGTTTTAATCATTTTCCTAATCTCACAAAATTTACTGTACGCATCAACAATAATAAAAAATGTAAATTTATTAAAATGGAAAAAATCTACATGTATACGCTGAAAAGGATAATCTGTAGGTGCCCATTTTGAATTTACAATCTCTCTTGGAACATTTTTAGTTCCCTCACACACATTACAACTTTTAACATAATTCTCTATATCTGCGTCTATATTGAACCACCAAAAATATGAACGAGCGACCTTCTTCATTTTTACCATTCTGGCGTGGTTTTCGTGTAATAACGAAAGTACTTTTATTCTAAGACTGTTTCCTATAACTACCCTATCACCATAATACAAACACCCTTCCTCTGTATTCAAACTATATTTTTTACTACTATATTTTTTATATTTATCTTCCTGAGAGTGAGCCATCCGTTAAAAACAAAATTGTAAACTTGAAATAAAATTTCATCGTTTTTCAAACTAATTCGCACATCTTCTATATTAATTGGTAATATTTCTGTATAATTTAAATAATTTATAAACTCTTCTTCATTTGACTCACTATTTTCTAAAGGTAACCTTGAAAGTGCATCTACATTAGCCATTTTCGATGCTTTTCTATATTTAATATCATAATTATACAAGGATAATATAACTGACCATCTTTGTAAACGAAACGCTGCTACCGCCGATGTACCCCTTCTTGGTTGTAAGATTTCCTTTAGAGCTTGATTATCGCAATATATGACGAATTTGTGTCCATATATATACTTGTGAAATTTATTGACCGCGAAAACTATTGCTAATGCTTCCCGATGTAATTGCGAGTAGTTTCTTTCGGCAGGTGTTAAACTCCTAGAGACAAACATCACAGTTTTTTCCTCATTATCTACTATATGAGACAGAACCGCGCCTACGCCGTATGGACTAGCATCAGAAGCTATTATAATTGGTTTTAATGGATCGTATAGTTCTAGCACGTTATGTTTTAATATTAATTTTAATTTTTGATTTTTTAATTTTTTAAAGGAATTTGTGATAATAATTAACTAGCCCTAAATATGATTGAAGCTGGTTCACATTTGAAGGAGCCGGTGCATTAATTAATGCTTGAATCTTTTCTTCATTTGGTCGTAATTTATTTTCCGATAAGCAATGACCCAAATAAGTAACCGAATTTTCTAGAAATTTACATTTTTGTAACTTGATTTTAATGTTATGCTGATTTAATCGCTCTAATACTTTAAAAAGTTTTTCTTGGCATGTTTTGTACGTTTCTCCTCCTATTATTATATCATCTATAAAACAAAATACTGACGGTAAATCAACCAATATTTGGTCCATAATAGACTGAAAAATCGAGGGAGCACTTGATACACCAAATGGAAGCCTTGTAAATTTTAAAAGACCCTTATGAATGTTTATTACTAAATATTGTTGTGAATTTTCTGACAGTAAAAGCTGTTGATACGCTCCCGAGAGATCTAATACGCAAAACAATTTACAATTAGATAAACTAGCAAAAATATCTTCTATTTTGGGGAGAGGGTAATGATCAATTTCTATGAATTTGTTAACTGTCACCTTACAATCAATACATAGCCTTAATTCACCATTAGATTTTGGAATTATTACAATTGGACTTGCCCATTGACTATGTTTTACCGGAATTAAAATTTTTTCATTGGTTAATCGTAAAAGTTCGTTTTCCACTTTCTCTAAAAGTTTAAACGGTACTGCACAGGCTTTATGGAATATGGGAATCGCATTTTCTTTTAAAATTATTTCAGCTAAAAAACCATCAATAGGTTTATCAAAATTTTCCACTACTACATTAGGAAATTTATTTTTTATAACATCGACCAAAATAAAGTTATTATTTACCGTATTTATCTCCGTTGAATCAATTAATCTTTCCTTCCAATCTGGTTTTAATACCTGTAACCATGATCTTCCCAATAATGGCTCAAAATCTCTTGAAGTTCGTACAATAACTAATTCCAACATGTGCAACTGCTTCTCGAATTCCACCTTCACATTGATTTTTCCAATTGTATCTATTCTACCTGAAACTGATAAAAATTCATTTGAAATATCGCTTATTTTTATATTAGGAAATAATGATTTGTACTGTCCTCCGGTTATTATAGATGCACAAGCACCAGTATCTACCTCCATCTGTAACTGATGACCTTCCACTTGTAGTGTAATTTTAGCTGCATTTGGAAAAATTTGATTCACATTGTGGATGTGACGTATACTTCGGTTCCGAAAAAAACATGCACTCGATATATGACCTCGATTTTTACAAATAAAACATTGCCAATTTGATGCTGGACAATTTCCATTCGCATGATATCTTTTACATTTTGTACAAGGTGCTGAGCGTTGTGGACTTCTATTTGAATAATTTCTATAATGATTTTGATAACTGGGTGATCTTCTACGACTTGTTCTAGAATTATGATGATCCTCTCGTTTTGAACTTGATATAACTGCAAACTGTGATACCGGTTGAATAGCCGTAGATTCCTTTTCACTCATTTCTAAATTTAATGCTTACTCACAACTTTTTTCAAAATTTAAACTATCGTTATTTAACAACGCTTGCTGAATATTCTCTTTTCTAATTCCGGCAATAAATTTATCCGTTAATGCATCGTCGATTGCTAACGTTTTAAACTTCACCGTTATTTCCTTTAACTTTACTGCATCGGCACCTGTTTTGATATCACTCTGCAAAAAATCTCCAAAGTCGCACGTCTGGACTAACGCCTTCAATTTTATAATGTAATCCGTAACACTTTCACCTTCTTGCTGGTACGCCTTATGAAATTTGTAGCGTTCTGCGCGTTTATTGATACGCGGCTTATAATGTTGATTTAACACTTTCACTAATGTTTCAAATTCCTTTGTTGTCGGATCTTCAGGTACACAAAGCGATTTCAAGACTTTATAAGACGCCGCACCCATAACGTTTATAAAAAGTGCCGTTTTATCGCTAGCATCCGTTTTATTTATTTTGAAATACATTTGCAACCGGTCAATGTATTCGGAAAAATCCTCACCAGGTTGAAATTCCTCTATTTTACCAACCATCGTATTTTAATTTATGTTTCCCTATCTCGTACTAATTTTTTTTAAATTTTCACTGTTTAGCCAACCCACTATTTTCACTTTAATTTTTTAAGATTTTCATTTATCACCTCACCCTAGTACTATTTTATCTTTATTCACAATTATAATTTGTATATATACCTTTGTTTTTCCCGTCGCCAAATGTAATATCTTTTGTTAAAGATATAAGTTAATTAAAACACTTGCACTCGTTATTTTATTTTATTAATTATTTTATTACTTGGTTGGTTTAGTTCCCAAACGAGAGTGATCAAAAAACTTTTATTTCAATTTCATTTTCCGTTTATTGATCAATCCCGTTTTTCCTTATGTTTATCATTGTTAGTACATTTATGTATAAACAAGAATATTATAATTATTATACTATCGCGACATTACAATATTACAGCAATATCGACAACGATCAAAAACGAATAAACGAAACATGATTTCGAAATATTTTAATTTTGAGAAAACAAGGTACGATTATAATGAAGCTTCATACCTAATTTCTAAATATTAATTTGTTGTGAATTTCAAAAGATTAAAGGTGAGATTATCAATTAATTTAGTAGTTCTTTGGTTTAATTTTATGTCCATTGAAATGAAATTCTGATGGTTGTAGCCTTAAATTATAAAATACACAGGATAAGTAATATCTTTTTAAGTTGAAGTTATTTTTATTTACATAAAGTAGTGTGCGATTTTAACGTGATAGTATTTGTACTGAAAAAACACAGTAGCCCAGAAATTTAAATATCATCGAGGTTTTCCCTTGCTTGACCAAATATGCTTACAAAATAACAGACTTATGTAGAAATTTTGTATTTAACATTTTTACCGATTGGAGAATGACCAACCTTATTCAATTTTATTTTATGTTTGTCAAAAGTATTTCGATTAAATAAAACTGATAATATTAAAACTGAAAATTTGATCCTAACTAAAATTTTATCATGTACGCTTTGGTTTTGTTTTCATTTAAACTAAATTTAAAATGAAATGGATATTGTTTATATGGTTTACTGTTTCAGGTTTTGTTTTAATTTAGAATGAAATTAAAATGAAATATATATTATTTGGCAGTTACTTCTTTCTGGCAATAGAAGAATAATAATATATTTTTTTTCTATAAATGGAAAGAGATAAAAATGCTGCATGGGACCCTGTATTTTTGTATTTATTTTTACAGGAGCCTTTTCTTTTGTGGAAATTATTTTCAATGCGAAATTTGAATTTAAAAAACTGCTTCAATTTTTTTTATAGTTTTATAGTGTACATACTCAAATATTACTTATCCTGTATATTTTATAATCTAAGGATGTAGCAGAGTATAGCAGAGTGTAAATACATCGCTTATTGCAGAAAAAAGACAGATAAATCCGTTCGAACATCTGAAAATAGCACTTGGAAATAAAAGTTTCCAAAGGGTATAAGAAACATTGTTTTTACTGCAGAAATGAAACAACAACCTTAAAAAAATCAATTAAAAAAAATATATTAGACCTTTTATTTTTAATTAGATTGACATATTGAAACATATTATTAAAAATGAATACTTTCTGCAGTTAGCACTTCATATATACACACTACGAGTATGAAACTTAAAGCCATTCCATATGTAAAATATAAACGAACGAATTCGATCGTTGTAAGTAAAATGTGCCACATGAACAAAAAATTTACCGTCGATATTTACAACAAAAATGACAGTTTACAAAAAAAAATATGATTTGTTATATGGAATTTGAAATGAAATTTTTTATTATGAATGTAATTATATTTCTAAAATTATAATTTAGAACAAACTCAACGTAAATTTTAAACAATCACACAAACAAAAACTTCTAAAATGAAAAATACCACAATGTGAGGTTAAATCCGAACGATAAAAAAATCGGTCATAATTCTACAAAAATCGTTCATAATTCTCCAAAAAGTCGGTGGAGATTTATGAACGATTTTTTTTTTATTTCTATCGGCGGTAAAAATCCTGCAAAATGATTTTTGTAAAAATCATCAATGAAAATTAATTTAATAATTGACTTAGTTTATATTAGTCGATAGGTATTCTAATTTACCAAATATTTTGCATAATTTCCAAGTAAAGCAAGTTTTCGTTTAATCAAAAAGAAGAAAATCGTTGCTATAGCAATCCGGCAAAAGTTTTTGTTATGTGTCAACAACTTTAACATCATTTTACGATGCCAAAATTAAAATTTATTTATAATCGACAGCACTTTTGCCATATTTTTGGGTCAAATAGAGTGATCCGTTATTTTTTTCTTTGCTAAAAGTTTTTGTGAAATACCCAATTTCATATTGGAACATATGGAAAAGCATTAATGAAAGACAATGAATGAAAATAAAAGAAAATCAGAAAAAGTTATGGTTCTCATGTTTATATAAAGATAAATTTTGATGTCAATTTTTGATCATATTATATATTTTGCATATATAATTGGTATTGCTTAGTATTGTGTGATTGAATGTTAGTATAACTTAAGCGCTTGCAAAGTGTTTTCATCTTCAATCAATGATATTACTTATGAAATTAAAACAAAATTTGTTTATATGCATATCTTAAATGCATTAAATAGTTCATGCTAGTGTAGTCCAGATAAATAATGATCATTCGTATCTTATTCCTAATCTCAATCGAATGTTATTGGAAGTAAGTTTTGCAAAATACACAATGAAAAAAAAACGAAAAAAAATCATGAGTAAATATTTATTAAGAAAGTTAGCAGATTTTAATATTTACATAAAACATGATAGATTCACATTAAAAATCCAATAAAATTATCATCAAAACATTTGTTTATGCGATTAAAAAATTAACAAAAATAGTAAGGAAGGAAATCAAAGTAAAATTTATAAATATGCACACTTAATTTTAAAATAAAAGAACACACTCCAACCGATGATGTTTATAAAAAAAAAGTGTTGAAAAATTTATTATAATAAATTATATGCAGATACAGATTTTGCATTTATGTAGGTAGTAGCATTTATGTAGCATTAAGATAAGCTGATGCCCAGTCACTCACAATGTTTCTGATATTTAGAAAATTTTTAACGTATTGTCTCGTTGTAGCCAGGAACATGTTTTAGATTTTAGAATAGATGAAAAACATGATCTACACAGGTGAAAACGATGAAATTTGAACTTGACCATTTTTGATTTTTCTGAAACTTGGCATATAAATAGTATGGACAAAATAAAAAAGTAGGCTGTCACGGGACACCCAGCAGATGTGAAACATAAAAGTAGATAGTTCAATTTATAAACTAAATTTTTTTAAACTTTACAAAATAAACACACACATACAAGTGCATAACCCATTGAGAGGTAAAATATGGCTAGAAGGTGACAAAGAATACTGTTTCTTTGGTATTAGTATTAACAATACTGTATAATAGCTAGTTACTTAAATGGAAGAACTCTCATATATGATAACGAAGCAGATTCGAAGAAGTACAACATAACAAGGGGGTGCCCCAGAAATCGATCCTTAGACTACTGTTACGGAACATCATGTACGACGGTGTACTCAGAGTACGTATAACCAAATAAACAACGATTATCGGCTATGCAGATAACATTGCCATAGTTGTTGTTGTCAAGAACTTCACGAATATTATCAGCTAACTGTATGCAGACCATAATCAGCGTTAGAGCATGGCTGAAAAATACAGGACTAGAGATAGCCGATCAGAAAACAGAAGCCAAACTAATGAGTAAACGAAAAGTTGTGGAAAGTTTCGATATCCAGGTTGGTGAACAGACCATAACATTTGGCCAGCACCAGGGGTATCTTGGAGTCTTTCTACCACAGACTTAACTACCAGAGCATCATCTTCAAAAACCACCTAATTTACGCTGGTGACAAAGCCCAATGAGTGGGGCTGCTCTTGCAAGAATTATGGCAATCAATCATGGTCCTAAACAACCGATCAGGAAGCTTTTCAGTAGTGTTATCACATCAATATAAATGTATGCGGCCCCCATATGTGCCTCAGCGGTAAAAACACAATCTCATGTTATACCTAACAACACGGCCTACAGACTGACATATGATGAGGTCGTAAATATTATTACAAGTAGGATGTCGATCGAATTTACAGATAAACGCTCTGCATATAGTAACAAAAAGTAGTAGTGGTCAACGAACATGAGAAAACTTCATCTCCAAGATGCATAAAAGATGTAAATTCTGCCAATCCGATGTAACTTTGAAATTAAATTGCTCAAGAACGGGTATATCGATTTCATCAAACTTTTTTCGTTCGATAGATGATTAGTTAATCATTTGAAAAAAAATAAATTAAATGATTTTGTAATTAGATTTTAAATAAAAATATTAAACTTTTTTAAAGATGGCGGTCGAAGATCAATTGGGATTTAATTTATTTTTTTGAAAATGGTTCTATCTTTACTCTAAAACATTTCAAATTAACAAGGAGGCTTTAATTCGTGTTCTTGAGATATTTGATTTTAAAAATTTTAGTCCAACTAAAATTCTAATTGTTCATTATTTTTTCGAACAATTTTTATCAACGAAAAATTTTAACCAACGAGATTCGAAAAAATGGTGAAAAATTCGAATTTTAGTTAGACCAGAAATCTTTAAAATTAAATATCTCAAGAACACGAATTAACGCCTCTTTGTAAACTTGATATATTTTAAAGTAAGAATAGAACTACATCTAAAAAAAAAGTTAAAATTTAATTGAATTTCATATTTTTTGTTAATGGAAGTTGTTTGAAAAAATTATAAAAAATTAGAATTTTTATTCGGACTAAAATCTTTAAAGTTAAATATCTCAAGAACACGAATAAACGCCTTTTGTAAATTTAAATATTTTAGAACTAATAGAACTTTCAGAAAAAAATATTAATTAAAATAAATTCCAATTGATCTTCGACCCCAGCGCCATCTTAAAAAAAGTTTTATATAAAAATTAATTACAAAAACAATTAATTGTTTTTTTTTTTAAACGACTAACTAATCATTTATCAAATCAAATGATGATTTATCAAATTTATCAAAGTTTGATAAAATCGGTATAGCCGTTCTTAAGCAATTTAAATTCAAAATTACATCGGATTGGCAGAACTTTCATTTTTCATGCATGTTGGGGTGGCCCCTATGCTCAAACTATGCACTTTAAAAAAATTGTAAAATAAGCTGTATTTTTTATTTTGTCCATACTACTTCATACTAAGTTTCAGAAAAATCAAAAATGGTCAAGTTCAAATTTAGAATTTTTCACCTATGTAGATAACGTTTTTCATTTATAATAAAAGCTGTAGATACAGATAATGAAATAAAGTATAGATTCCAGTGTTGCAAAGCGAAAAAAAAAATCGTAACGTTATGCGTTTCGTTTTTATAACAGTATATTTATTTTTTCGGTACGTTATTTCGTTATGAAACAGAAAAATATTATCTTTTATTATGTTATAACGTTATAATTACGTTATTTTAAAATTAAATGTAATGTTTAACAGATTAGTTTTAAACATTACAATTTAATTTTAAAATAACGTAACTATGAAATTTGACTCATATCAAATTCTTTAATTTTAATAACGACACCTTTTATTATTCACTATTGTTATATATAAAAAACAATTAAAAAACAATAATTTAAAAATTTTTAAGTATATATATTTTTTATAATTCACACTAGTATAGTTTTGATCTCGTGGAGATCATCGACGGGCGTAGATATGTAACTGAAGTAATTAAAATTAAAGAATTATACAATGGATTATTCACGTCACTCCGACGAATATTTTGAAATCATTTCATATTAAAAATAATTAATTTTTACCAAAACTAAGCAATCTTATCAGGAGTTTTCACAAATCTGATAGCTTGTTTATATAACTATTAGAGTTGCTTTTAATAGATCTTCAGATTGATTTCTCGGCCAGCATAAAAATATTCTTTCTTAAAATTATTCAAAACACCTGTGATGCAAAACGGCTACTACAGACTTGAAATTATTTAAAATAAACTTAAAATTGTACAACATTTTATGCCCGATTTATAGTCGGTAACTTTAACTTAACGTTAACTTAACGTAAAGTACAAATGTATGAAAATGCACTAGGGCATTTATAGTCGTTAACGCAAACTTAACGTTAACTTAACGTAAAGTTCATTTCATTCTATCTTAAAGATTTTGTTAAGGATTTGTTGACGTTTGGTATAAAAACTGAAGAAAAGTAATATTTAATTGCAAGTGTCCATAAAAATAAAATTTTATTTTTTAAAAAATGCAAAGGATATAAAAAGAGCGACTTTAAAGCCAAATATTAGCAGAAAATTAATATGAAAATAAATTTTTTTATTTTTAAATTTTGTATCAAATGTATGTTTCGAATTTTATTATTTTAAATTTTGATTTTAAAATCAGTTTATTACTTTTAAAGAATTGATTGATTTGTAACATTGATTACAAAACCATAATTAATATCAGATCAAACGTCAATGAGTACGTAATTTCTTACCGACTATAAATCAAAAGTTTTAGATGTCTTAAGTTAGGGTTAAGTTAAAGTTAACGTTAAGTTAACGTTACCGACTATAAATCGGGCATTAGAACTACCAAAATCTGTAGTTTAAGCGTCCGCAAAAATTGATAAAGAGCAGATAAGTTGGATTTTATTCAACCGGTTTTTGTGTTTTGATTTTCATATACATAATTATAAAAAAAGTCACCCGAAAAACGAAATAAAATATTGAGTTATCGTTACGTTTTACGTTATTGTAACGTAGTTTAATTTTTAAAACGTTATGAACGTAATTATTACTAATAACGCTATTTCATTTCGTTATTCCGTTTTTGCGTTACGTTACGAGTAACGTTTTGCAACACTGATAGATTCAATTTATTAAGATTATTACTATTTTTCTGGATACTTGATATATTAGTCCGAGAGGAGAGCGACAAACAATTGCAAGCAGCTTGTAAAGGCTGCGTTTTTAATAGTACATCACATAGATGGAGTAAAGAAATAGTCTGCATTATTCGTTAGCGTTTGGTGGCGACCATATGTGTTGCAACAACTTTCTAAAATCTGAAAATTAATTTGAGAGCTATATATCAGAGATGGCCAAACTTCGTTACACGTGGAGCCGGATTTCAATAAATTCTCGTTACAAGAGCCAACAAAAAAATAAAATATCAAAATTGTTATGGAATTTGTATCTCCTTGCAAGTTGCATACACCGTCTTCAAGCAAATACTTTAATTATGAATACATACATATATTTAAATTTTGTAAAATGGCGCTGACAGCTATTGATTGCTTGTAGATGACATGTGTTTGTAACTTGTTTGAAATCGGGTTCATATTTCATTAGCGCGGTACGACGCTTGTAAATTGTGAACGGTGTTATTTGTAAGTTGTGAACGTTGCTTTGGTGTTATAAATTTCATTGTTGGAAAAAATGATTCACAACAGTGTGAATAATGTGCCGAATATGGACATTAATCTGCAAGCAGCTTTTTTCAAATTGGGGTACTTTGATTGAGACAGTCGTTTCCAAAACTAAACTACAGATTGATGTTGATTTGAGGTGCATTTTAAGAATGTGCGCCTAAGTTTCTAATAATTCCATTTCTCATGTGGAACTTTTATTCAAAATATAATAAGAAATCGATAATCCATCGTTAATAATAAGCTTTGCTTCTAAAAATAGGACAATTGTAGGAGATGAATGGTCGATGTGTTCGATAACTGTATCGGCAGTGTGTAAAAAAATAACTAAGCGTGTCAAAAAAAAAATTAATACTTTTGGCTTAAAAACCTTCATTTTAAGTAATAATGAGAAATGTTTATGGTCGGGATTGGCATGTGAGAACAGAAGCTTGATTATTGAACTATGAGTGTGTCAAAAAAATAACGTCAAGTGTGTCAAAAGAATGATTTTCTTTTATTTTTTTGCCTAATTTTTTGGAGAAACATAAAATGTTTATGAAACATAAACTTATCATTAAAAACTTATCACTCCACAGTTACAGCATTTAGCTGCAGGCCTCACCTTTGGTTTGATCTCTAAAATTATTTCAACCAAGTTTTAGATGTTTGAATGCCGATTTGCAAATAAAAGAGTAACATCATTAATAATTTCGCTGTGGCAACTAGTGTAAGGAAGATGATGTTAATCTTAATATTATTACATCTTTGTTGTTAAAATATTAAAAAAAGAAATAAAACAACGGCAATTGTTTGCTAAGAATAATTTGCGTAGGAAAAACAAAGAAAACAATACAACATTTACAAAATACTAAACAATTTATTAAATAAAAAACCAAACAATAAAAAAACATACATATGGGCCTATTACCAACAATTTTAAAAGAAGCAATAAAACAAGATAACAAAAAATGACAAAAATTTAGCATTTCACTTTTATTCAAATTTTACCAGTTTTGGGCTATAAAATAAACTGTTACAAATGTTAATTTAATAATTAAATTTAATTGTTAAAAAACATTTATATGCAGTACGTAATTCAAGTTTACATGAAAATCATAAAACGTTTATTTGCTATAACGTGGTATATGATATTGACTACAAAGTCAATATATAATAATTTAAACGGGTTATCAATAGGCGGGCACTGTGGTATAATGATAGCTGTCAGTAGATTCTGTTAGCCTCGGTGAACCCAACGGTAACGATCCTCTTGTGCCTTAAGCGGTTATCAGCGGTTATCAACCTCACTCCTCAGCTAGGCAACACAAGAACTAAAATCGACGATACATTGAAACCGCATAGTCTGATTGAAAGTTTAGAGCATAATTTACTGAAAATTAAATTTCGTTTAATTTTCCAATTTTTGTTGTTCTTTCATTTTTTATTTATTCAATTTTTACGCCATTAGTATATTTTCCAAAATATTCGTTTATTTGTTAAACAAATAAATATGAACGAAAACCAGTAAAAGGCGCAGTAATCTTTTTGTGATAATTATTTTGTGCCAAAAATCTTACTGTTGTTCAATTTCATTTTCAGAAACCCTAAGCAATTATTTTGATTGGTTTTATCAATATGAAAAGCAGTTCAATTTTAATTTTCAAAACATCATAAAACATATTACCGTTCGCATACAATTCTATATATATAACATAGCATCTACGTGCTTAGGTTCAATGATTCTTAATGCTTGTAATGCCAACCCAAAAAGCAATAAGAAATCGTATTTTATAGATTGGACCGTAAAAATGTTTCACTTTTCTTTAATATTATCCAACCAAAATGGATATTATTTAATGAATTGGAATCATTTAATATTGGAAAATTATTTTTGTATCAATAAGCCAGACTTTAAAAGTATATTTGAATTTGATTTTGTACTTTAAATACAATAAATAATTCATAAATCAGTTGAACTATGAAAAGTCAAATACATTTTTTCAAATGCTTGTTATACTCGATAAATGCGATTTGTTTTTCAGTTAACACGGTGTCTTTGTTGCATTTCTTATCGTGTGGCAAATTAAATTGGTGAAATTTATTTTTATACATGTGCAGAATTCTGCATGAAGCGAAATTAGAACATGTGTTGTTATATGAGAGCAATTACATGTAAATTCTGCATGCAGAAAAATTCTGCAAGATATCTCTAATTCTAATTTCGCTGCACAGAGGCAGTGCTACCACAGTAAAAAAAAACAAAAACTACTTGAAAACTCAGATAAAAATGGATGATTTTGACATTTTGTTTGAAAATGAATTATTTTTTTTATAACTCAAATAAAAATGAATGATATTTCTTTGAAAATGAAATTATTTTTGTAATGATTATTTGTTTATAAAGATATACAAATATTCTAAATAATCCATATTATAAAATAATTAAAACTAATATTGTTAATAAATAAATTTTTGGGAAAGGATTATCGAAAACAGTGGTATATGTAATTTGAACTTAAAGTTTAATTTAGACATAAACGTTTTTACAGGCAACGATTCAATTATTTTCTTGTCTTTTAATTAAAAATATAGTTTTTTTTTAAATTGCGACAATTTTCACTTATAAGCAGGCTACAGACCTTCAATCAATTTGTCAATCAATTGAAAGCAAAAATAAACGAAATAATAATTAGGGGATTTTTACACTAAATTTTATTTCGTTTATTTTCGTTTTCGAAATGATTGACAAATTGATTGAAGGTCTGTAGCCTGCTATAACTTTTTTATAATACGTAAGAACAAGAACTGTCATTGTTAGGAAAATTTTGCACGTCAAATATATAAAAATTCTGCACATCTATTTTAGATGCAAATATGCATGCAGCACTGCGTGCAGACTTTCTGCACATGTATTTTGGGCATTAATATTTTTTCGTATCTCATTCACAAAAAATACTGATTTTAATGCCTGTATATATTATGTTTAATTAAAATGTATTGTTTAATAGGAATAACAGTATGTGTTACAGCAATACATAAAAACCTTTTAAGATCTAGGTCCCACAACAACATGCGTTCTGTGGATGAATATGTTTTGTTTATTATTTATGTATTTTGTGAATGGATAACCAAACAATAAATCCTAAATAAAATAAAATAAAAGGGAAAAACCAATGTTGTTTTAAAAAATTTTCAGGATCGATTTGAATTAATTCAGCCATTTTCCTTGATTATATGACGCAAAGTTTTTCTCAATAATTAAAGTCCACTTATCGAGTTATCGGAAGCACGTTTCTTTTTTTTTTTAATAAAAAGTGTTGTGCAATAGAAATTACAAAATGTGTCACAACAACATTAAGATACCTTTTAAGAACTAGGTCCCACAATAACATGCATTCTGAGGTGATGGTGGACGCTTTTTTTAAATCTTTGTGGATTGAAGGCACTCGAGACTATTGATTCAGGCAAAGCATTTCATTTATACGATGTACGCACAACGAAGTCCCTTTGGATTTGTTACTATGACAGTGCGTCATAATAATAGTGTCATCAAATAAAACTCCATAACTAAGATTGAGCGGAGCCATAAGATATCAAATATCATATGTTTTGAAACATGTTTTTATCCTTGAAAATTTTAATTAATGTATTTATTTTTTAATAGTAACATATTTTTGTGATTTGGATACAAACAATTGTGTGTGCTGTTAGTATTTATGGGTTTACCCAAGCTTGTGTGATGAACTTTATCACAAGCGGTTGAAATACGCATTAGTAGCACAATTCGAACCGTGCTTTCAGTGTTACCAGCATAGATGGGAAATTGAATCAAGATGCCGATGAAGTGAGCCTGACCATTTCCAATTTCCTTGCAACTATGGTAATGGTTAGTATAGTAAAAAAAATTAATACGTGTTATTTTTTTCTAGATTTGACACAGAGTGGTGTGAAATTTATTAAGTAATTAAGAGACAAGGAAAGTTTAAAGTTAAAAGTGTTAAGTGTGTTGTGCTAGAACAGGTTAGAAGATTTAAAAAAATTTCTAAATATCCTAAACTAGTAAAAACAAATATTTTTATTATACTAACGATTACTAAAGTTTCAAGAAAATCGACAATGGACAGGTTTACATTTTTTATTTTATCGGCGTGTTGATTCGATTTTCTATCCATAGTAGAAGCAAATTTTATTCTACATAAAAATAGATTTATTAAAAAATTGCGTTTGTTGATTTTCTACAACCAAACTAGAATTTATCGCTTATGATACAGGTTTGAATAATTTAATGTAGGACGGTTCATTCTGTTTCAGCAGTAATGTAATATATTATGCACTAGTGCATAATGAAATAATAAACAAACTAATATTGTCATGATAATGGTTGTCACAATAAATTAATCAAATCTCGAAAAATACCAAACAAGCGAATAACAAATAAAAATTTTCAATTGGAAATATAAAGCATCATTTGCATACATGATACAACGTTTTCCAAATTATTTCAAAGAATTTTCTTGATTGTTTTTATAAAATTTATGTGCTTTATGGCAATTCTTCACGAAGATGAAGTTTAAGAAACGAGCAAAGCGAGTGGAGTGGTTCATCCGAGTGAATACAAGATGCTATGCGAATACAAGATGCTATTTCATCCACGACTGCAAAATATTTCCAATAATTTCCAGTTTGCCTGCTAAAGTTCTTATCAACCATAAAAAAAACATCATAGCCATCATAGAAAAACATTTTCACTTTAAATTTTATATTTTATATATTGTTCTCGTTCTAACTTTTTGATATTACTATACCAAAAAATGTTAAGATTTGATTTTGTTAGGTGAATATTTAACGAACTAGAGAATATTTAACGATCGGCACATTCTACAACAGTTTAGAGAATGTATAACATTACAATGGAAGATATACACATGGCATGCATATATTCTACCGCAGTCGTGGAAAAAAATAATTTCAAGGCAATAAAATAACAAAGAAACAAAACTCATAACATATTAATTTTAAAACGTCAATAGAATTTTAATGGAAACAACAAAATTATTAGAATTTTTTTAACTCACTAGACTAAAACCTAACACGTGTTTCGGTTGGTATTCAAATCTATATACCTCATCAGTGCTATTATTCCTTTGACAACCGAGGGTGATGATATTTCTTAGTTGAAATTTTATTATGATTTACTTAAGTTTAGAAATGTCTGTTGTTATTCAATTTGCAATTTTTGTGTATTTCTTAGCCTGAATTTTGCTCTACAAAAACATATTTTACTGTTTTTCATATTCTGAGTTAATATGTTAGCATTGAATAAATAACTGTGTGATCTACGAGTTTGAAAAAAGCTAGTAAAGATGGCCACTAACACCGATTTAAATTCATAACATATTTAATTTAACATAATAATTCAATTATGAGCAAATTCCACAACAATGGATAACAAATATTTTTTAGACTTCTTTAGTGTTTTGTGATATATGATTTTTACTAGTCTTTTTTGGCATCAGCAAGAAAGCTGAAATAGTTATTTATGTACCAAAGATTTAAAGTTATATATTTCAATTCAAGTGAGAATTTGTTACCCGAGACCTTAGTCGAGGGCAACAATTCGCTAGATTTAAAATTAACTTTACACCTTCCGATCATTATATGGAGTTTTCTTCACCTTTTTCCAATTAAAAATATGTCATCTGAATTGTGGTCGTCGCTATCCAATTTATCCGCATTTTATCATCATAAGTTTCTGGTTTATCAGGGTGCATTTCATTTTCATGTAAAGATTGTTATAGAACACTTCCACTACTGCTAAATGTATGTCATGTGCTAACTATACCTCCCATCTTTTTCAATAAGGAAAGTCGATCCATTATTATGATCACAATATCAAACTCTACTGATATAATGAATAGAAAATAATTAGAGATTGTTGTGAGTAATTAAACTCAAATACATAAATAAAAAAATTCGAACCTTCTGTATCAGTGCCGTGATTGGAATCCTATGACGACAGACATCCTGATCAATTGCGCCACCGCAGCCATTATTACACCATTATAAACATCATCATCAATTTTACCATCAATTTTTCAGGTTATTTTTAGTCCGAGTTCATGTTGCAAACGAAATATTAAATAAAACTGAACGTAGTGAAAAAACGGGTTTTGCGAAGCCACACAATACTTAATTTTTATTTAATTATCTCACCAGTAGTAACTGCACGAACGAAACCGAGGATAGCTGTTACACAATTTCAGACAAACCCATATGCATTAGTAGCACGCAACAGTTTTTGTAACACATAGCCAAAAATAATTTATTCTCAAAAGTTAATAGACCTTATAAACAGGCAAAAATGGAAAAAATTAGTAACAGGGTGAAAACTATTGGATAAATAAGAAAATATCTCGCAAGTGATGGGAAACATAAATTAAAGGTAATCCGAGTTACGGGGGTGAAATGGGGTGAGCTTTTAGGAGTAGAAAACGGTTTTTCACGATTTTCAGCAAAACTAGACCTTCTATCGCAAAAAAAATTAGGCAAAAAGTTGTAGGTAATAAAAAGGTCTATAACCTTTAAGTCGGCCATTTTTTCACATAACCTAAAATTTGCGGTGAAAATAGAAAAAACCGAGAAAAATGGCTTTTTCGTTTTTAATTTTTATCTCCCACAAAAATTTATTTTTTTCACACAATTCGGTGGAAACTTATCTTATTATGTCCCTAACAGGCTGTAATTTTTTCAAATCAAAATGTTTATTTTTACATTTAATTTTGATTTTAAACCAAAAAGGTGAGCTCATTTTAACACGAAAATTCTCCTGTACGGGAAACATTTTTTTCAAAAAAACATTGATTGTGTTTGTTGAAACGTCTACTTTTAGATGATGTAAAAAAAATAAACATTAACATAACATAAACACGGAAACATTTTCCAGGAAATGGAAAAACGATTGAATTGAAACGAATGATTGTTTAAAAATATTCATTATTTGTTAAAATTTACCGTTGAAATCTTTAAAAAATATAAATTTTGTCCATGGTAATGTTCATTTTCTTTACATCATCTAAAAGTAGACGTTTCAATAAAAATAAAGATTACCGATTTTTTTGATAAAACTGTTTCCAGCAGAGTGAAAATGAGCTCACTTTTAAAATCAAAATCAAACGTAAATATAAATATTTTAATTCCAAAAAGGATTACAGCGTATTAGGGACATAATAAGGTACGTTTTCACCAAATTGTGTGAAAAAAAAAATTTTTTTGTGGGAGATAAAAATTAAAAACGAAAATTTTTTCTCGGTTTTTTCTATTTTCACAGCCAATTTTAGGTTATGTGAAAAAATGGTCCACTTAAAAGTTATAGAAAAGTTATAGTTTTTATTACCTACAACTTTTACTTTAAACTTTTTTCGATAGAAGCTCTAGTTTCGCTGAAAATCGTGAAAAACCATTTTCTACCCCTAAAAGCTCACCCCATTTTACCCTCGTAGCTCGAATCACCTTTTATTTATGTTTTCCATCATTCGCGAAATATTTTCTTCCGTATCCAAAAGTTTTCATGCTGTTACTAATTTTTTCCTCACAAAAAGCTATTTTGACTGGTCTACACACATTAAAATACATTGTTTTCAATCAAAGTTAACTATTTTTTGGTGGTTGTCATGGTTAAAAATTTCATAAATTTTTCAAATTTAAATTTGAATAAAATTACAAAGCCTACTTGATAAAATAGGTATGTATTTCTGTTTCTCTGTTTGTATATACTTATTTCGAATTCTTTTTACCCAAAAAGGGGTCTAAAACGCCCAGTTTTGCTCTCAGATAAATTTTTTTTACATTAGCTCTAAAAAATTTTTTTTAATCTAGGTTTTTCCGTACACCAAGTTTTAAACGCAATAGAGTAGCTTAAATACATTTTTACATCTGCCAAAATTAGTAAACAAATAAGACGCCGTTTACTTATTTTAAGTAAACTAGTGAACTAGTGAACTAGTGATTGTGTAACGATGGTCTATTTCCATTTGTGAAATGTAATGAACATGAAATTATTATTATTGAGAATTTTATTGCATTATAAGTTTGTCAAAAAATTTTGTCAAGTGTGTCAATGATTTCATTTATTTTTTAGCCAACTTTTTGACAAAAAAAAATTTAGCTGTTTGTAAAAATTTTTTAATTTGTTACAGATTTTGAAATATTTTTGGAATTTTGAAAAAAGTTTGTATTTTTGATTTTGTAATAATTTTTGCAATATTTTTAGAATTTTTAAAAAAGTTTTGATCTTTGATTTTGTTATAATTTTTGCAATATATTTAGAATTTTAAAAAAAATAGGATTTTTGATTTTGTGAATTTTATATATATATTTTTAGAATTTTGAAAAAAGAAAATCACTCTTTTTGTTTTGGACAAAAATAATTCGACTTTAGCATCTATATATTTTTTAACCAATACATAATTATCAATACGTTGTGGTGTAATATCTGAATTTAATACCACAAAATAAGTTATACCACTTTTACAAGCAAATAGCAAATTAGTAGATGTAATTTCAATCTGTGCTGTAAACACTTTTTATTTTAAAACCTGCAACTAATTTGATATCTAGGCTTACTACAATTACAAACGATTCAAATACTTACGATTCAAACTACAATCTACGTTGTAAACTGATATTAAACACGACAATTGATGCAAATTAATATACTATCTACTAATTTGCTATGTCGCTGTAAATGCGGTATAACTAAGAGAAAATAAAAAAGTCGTGTGAACATGATTTGTACGTAATAAATGCACACTTTAAAATTTTCACTGTGCCAGTTACGAAAATATAATTTGTTTTTAAAACTGTTTTTCATTGGGACGAAACCGGGTTTTCAAATTCTCATTTTTGGGTGAAAACCGCTGTATCGTGAAAATAAAATCGTGTAAATAAACGTAAAATGAATTTTTATTGTAAATAAAGAAATATATTGTAATTTATTTTTGTATACTGTGTTATACTGGAAATTTTTACAATAGTGGGAGTTTTTGGAGCTAGTAAAGGGATAATCTTTAGGAATATTGTTTATTGTATTGTTTTCCTGTTGTTGTGTGATAACAGAGGCATTCAATACTAAACGAAACCTGATGTTTTTGCTCACTACTTATCGAATCCAGAAGGGAGGGAATTTTAGAATAGTGGTTATCGAATTGAGAGTCAATTGAGAACGTGACAATTTTATTGTATGGATTACCCTAGCAATATCGATTGAAGTAGCATAAAATGTTACTCTTAATTCTTCAGAACTCGTGTACGGAATAAATGAAACCAATGCAGGCACACTATATTTGATAAGATAGGGATGCACAGTAGGGTGCTGGCCCTTAAAAAAAATGTTTTAATTTTTTGTACGACATCCTCCCATTTCGTGTCAATACCCATAAAAATATTATTTGCAAAATTTGAAATCAATCGATCAATTCTAAAACGCGCACCGGCCACTTAAAGTTAAGAGGCTTTGTTCTGAACCTTAAAAAAAATTAGTCTAGGGGGGTTGGGCCCTCTGGGCCCCTACCTAGTTACGCCAATGCACAAAACTAAAGTGTGGTTGCCAATAATCCAGCAAGTGGCAAATTAATTGATCATGCTATGCACTTCCTTCCTCAATGATTAAAACCCATACATAGAGTTATATGAAGGCTCGAATCTTCGAGTAAGCTATAACTTGGCATCATCAAAGACTACTTCATAGCAAAGATTGAGAGTGCTTCCGTTGACTGAATACATTTCATCGGCCAGCACTCCTAAAACTTTACCTTGGCTAGTGATATCTCACTGCTATTGCCAATCGTATGTGATATCTCACGTTAGCTCGTATGTCAATAACAGGGAGTGGAATACGCGGGGTTGTCACACCAATAGATCAAAAATAAAAAAAGTCTACAAATAATAAAAATTGATCCCTCCGTGCGGGTAAAATATGCTTTGAAATAAACAATTGACAGTTTATAACCATATGTATTATTTATTTGTTAATCAGGAATCCATTTCAAATATTTAATTAAAACATTAATCAGAATTATTTATGTTCAAATTAACAAACACAAAACAGTAATAAAATCTTCTCTCCTTATCAACTATAGCAAATGGTAAAGTTATATTGTGAAAACCTTTTTTCTATGATTGTCATCTTTAGAAATAAAATATTCCATAAGATATTTGTATGGTAATCTCTTAAATCTCTTAAAATTGATAAACTTTAAGCTATGTATGTTGAATAAACCTAACAGTTTTAAACCGATTTTGTGAATAAATTTCTATAAATTAGTGGATTTACGTATGTTTATCAGATTCGTGTCAGGCAATAAATTGAAAAGCTACATTTTTTTGGCAAAAAAAAATCGATTTTGAAGAATGTTTTATTTCAAGTTTTTGAGAAAATTCATAAAAAATTTAAATCAAATTATATGTTTTTCTCGTAACAGCTGGCTTTCAGGTAGATAACACTACTATAAAAAATGGCAATAGTTCCAATGCTTAACCTTAATGGTAAACATGTATTTTAGAAACTAGGATCATAATGAAATATTTTGTATAGTTTGGTCCTTCGTAATCATGTAAGGTGATCAAACAGATGCTGAACATAAATAAACGAAAAAAATGACAGTTTGTGTTTTTTTGGGTTTACATAAGTATTTGTATTAAAAATTTTATAAAAAATCTCATAACTTTCCAGACTTTCAAAAATTAGATCCCTTTAACCAAACACTGAAACCTTATTTTTTTAATTTATTAATAATTTTATTATTCCATTGGGATTTTTCTATAAAATTTCTCGAGGCAACGAATAAAAGATAAGAAGATAAAAAAATTTTACACAACTTGCATTTTACTTCAGTCTGAAAGACCTAGACTTTTTGACTTACAAGTAATAAAATCTTGTCAAATTTTTTAAAATGTCACGCCTAACTTTGATGTCTTATGTTTTGGGTCAAAGTAAGTATAGAAAGGCAAAAAATGTTTGTCTTTTGTCGGTTTTGAGCCTTACTTTAGTATTCTTAAGGGATTTTCGTTCAAAGCACTGGATTGAGAATTTTTCAAAAAATTAATCCTTTTTTATTTTTTATTATAAATCGAGAATCTGAAGTGATAATTATTTGATGCTACGAATAAATGATAATCATGCTGGCAAGCTAGACCTAAATTTGGAATGGTCAAATGAAAACAAATATTTATAATATATAAGCTTAAATAATTCTTGTGTTCTTATTTTTTTTTTTAAAGATTGCAACGACAAGATGGCTGTAATGAGAAATGTCCAACCCAAAATATCACAATGGTGGCAATTTTCTTGGCAACGACTTGATAATAGTTTATTCAAGTTAAATGCATAATTTTGTCTTAGGTTTAAAAATATTTAGCTAACACATTCTAACAATTCACACTTCAGATTAGTATTCGATTCAAATCTTCACACGCTATTTTTAATAATAAACAAAAGCTTTGAAGTATAAAAGCAAGAAGATTACAGAATAAAGCTATCGAATTATAAGGATTACACTCCATTAATTTTTTTATAATCAAAATTGGAGTACACACATACTGATGTATGAATTCAATTTAGGAAAAGAGTATTTCTATTAAATTTTATTTTTAAGTATTTGTAAAAATGTGTTGATAAATATTTTTTAATTTGATTCTTTTTAATCATTGGTTATTTTAGCATTAATTTACTATTTGATCTCATACTTTTTAGTGTGTTTTTATATTGTTATTTTGTTCTTCTAATTGTTGATAGAGCGCCTATCAACTAATAGAACAGCAATGATATTTAACATTATCTCCACTATTTGTGATTACCGTCATTAAAATGATCGATAGTCTTTTAGTTATTATTTGGTTTTAATTTTTGTAGTTTTAGTGATAAGTTATGGATATTTATTCACAGTTATGCAATTATTGCACATGCATTTAAACCAAAACTTATATATCTCATTGTCAGATAACATAAATTTATTTTCTCCTCATGCATCAGAACGATTGTATGCTGTTTTTTTTTTAAATACTACAGAATATTAATATTTGCATTAGTTGTTAATCAAAATCGTTTAAAAAATCGAGGCGCGTAAAACGATAGCTATTTGTAACGTATCGAACAGCATCTCAACCAGTTACTTGAATGCAATGTAGATTAGGAACGGTGTGGTAAAGCAAGTTGTAAAAATTACATGTTTTTAAAAAAATTCAAATTGTTTAGTTTGAGAACAGGGTAGATCGAAAGATTGTTGGAAATTCAAATTACGGGTAACTTTGATATCAGGTTGCCAGAGAACGTCACATCCAATAACTGGATGTCAGTCTTTAACCTTTCCAATGCACATAAAACCGTTTTTCAGAAATCTTTTGTAGGTTCGTTGGCTCTCACACTAAACATTTTAAAAATTTTCTAAAAAAAATGTTTATTTCACCTATACCAATTGTTCATCATGGCGTACATCTTTGCCACGGAAAGAATATGATCATGCCATTTTAGTTTGTGATTGATATTAGTACCCAATAACTTAAGCATATAGGCGAGCTTATTACTGGTTGCCTGGAAAACGTTGCATAGCGAGACAGAAACGCACGATTCTTTTTCATAGATTTAAATGTCACCAGATTCCGTTTACCTCAATCCAGGATTAATTCAAGGTCTTCATTCAAGAATAGATAGATTTTAGGATAAAAAATCTTCTAACCAACAGATCAAGGTCTTACAGACTTCAAATGAAATAAATTTATTGTTGAGCGCCCGATACCAAACTCTGTCAAACGCCTTGAATATGGCAAGAGAAATAACTATGAATTGTTTTGCCCCATTTTTCCTTGAGGACTGACAGGATGGCACCACTAGCCCGTGTTTTACGGAATCCATATTGGCGGTCGTGGAGAAGATTGTAGTTTTCGAGATATCTCATTAGTTTATAATTAAAATTTTCTTTCATAACTTTAGCAAGTATCGAGGTTAATGCAACACATGCAGGTTTCCATATTGATGGGTAAAGACCCGAGCTTAAGGAAAAATGAAAGAGGCTAGTTAGTGGGTAGACCAGGGTATCAGCACAACGTTTTAGTACAATAGGTGGTATACCGTCCAGTGCAGCAGTGTTGACCGCAAAATTCTTATACAAAAGTAAATTTTGGTCATTGATGGTTTTTTTGGATAAGTAGAATATTCGGCGGATTTATACCGGAATCATCGACGACAGAGGTTGCAGCCAATTTGCCGCAAGTAGATCTGCCTTCGCTTTAGTTCCGTTACAGGGTTTTCTTGGTTATCCATTAATGGTGGAATAGAAGATTTAATAAAGTTCCGCCAACCTCTCGGGTAAAAATCCAATATGACCTGCTGCCTTTTGGGGTGCGTAAAATTTTGCGCTTAGCATTGAAGTTGAAAAGAGATTTAGCTATTGAGCAATTCCACGTCACCGTAACAGCATTTCTTCTAGCATCCGGACTGACCCCCTCCGATTTCGATGAAATTTCATATACAGATAGCCAATGACAAAATAAAAATACCATTTCTTTCGAAAAATGAGATTTCACTCTGGGGATGACACAGGGTGGCGGCAAAGTTTTACGGGTTGGCGAAACATTAGTATCTTTGGCTGACGATTGCTAACGATTATAGCTCATTAGAAAGGTAATTGATAGACCTTATAAAAAAATTTTTTAATTTTTTAGTAATTTTTTAAAACTGTGTTAAACTTAAATAATATTTTCATTTCATAGATGGCGCTGTTGAGGGTACTCTCACTTTTACGTTTACCACATTTTTTTTCCAGAAAGAAATGTTTAATTAGTTCGTAATCTAATAACGAAAGTAAATAAAATTCTTACAAAATTTTTATTTCTGTTTTTTCATTTTTTTGTTTTTTAAAAAATGCATTTTATTTAACTTAAACCACCTGAATTCTTGTTTTATAGAAATTTAATTATTTTGAGGATACAAGTTAAGTATTTGAGTGTGGGTGCTTTTTTTACATAATTGACTTTTTCTCCTATTTCTACCTGCCCGAAATTAATTTCAAATTAATGTACCTGAAATATATTAAAACTGATGCTAAGAAGTAAATAGTGATAAAAATTATGTGAAATAAAATGCATGTTGTATAGAATTCATATAATAATTAACTTTTTATTTTTATTCTAAGTTGTGTAGTAAAAACAATATACATTTATTAATAATATAAAATAATATAAAAGAAATTAAAAATATAAAATAAATTTACATTGCATATTAACAACTTATCTGAAAAATCCTAGTTTTAGCTGAATTAGAATATATTCTTGTGAGCAATGTTTTTTCATCTTTGGATACGAACGCATGAAATGATTGTGTACCTTTTATAGTTACAGCCTCTCTGTATCTTGCCTCTAGCCGTGACTTTATTCCAATATAATAATTTTTACTGGTATATGGTGAAATGAAATTTGTATTTGTTAGTACTTGGCGATTTTTCAAAAAATTGCTCTTTTTTCATTCAAGATTCTGTGCAGATTCTGTTATCATTGTAATAACTCGCAAGCTACGATACAACCGTTTTTAATGTATTATAATTCACCTACTAGTCAAGGTATCGATCGCTTAAGTAATGTCATTATCTCTGATATAACTGAACATGATAGTGTGGCAGTGTATCTGTTCATATCACCAATGATTGATTTTATAAAAGATAAAATAAAACATCCTGAAAAAAAGTCTATATGACTGATGGTACTGGAATAGGAGGTACATTGAAACGAGGTGCTCATCGATAAAGTTTGTCTAACAAGAATATTATTCAAACCTCTATGGATCTTTATGAATGGGCAACAAAATCAACAATGAATTTTGCATAAACCAATAAAAATTATTATACAGAAATGAAATCACGGCTAGAAGCAAGATACAGAGAGGCTGTAACTATAAAAGGTACACAATCATTTCATGCGTTCATAACCAAAGATGAAAAAACATTGCTTACAAAAATATATTCTAATTCAGCTAAAACTAGGATTTTTTCAGATAAGCCCTTAATATGCAATGTAAATGTATTTTATATTTTTAATTTATTTATATTGTTTTATATTATTAATAAATGTATATTGTTTTTATTACACAACTTAGAATAAAAATAAAAAGTTAATTATTATATGAATTCTATACACCATGCATTTTATTTCACATAATTTTTATCAATATTTACTTCTCAGCATCAGTTTTAATATATTTCAGGTACATTAATTTATAATTAATTTCAGACAGGTAGAAATGGCAGAAAAAGTCAATTATGTAAAAAGCATCCACACCCTCAAATACTTAGCTTGTATCCTCAAAATCTTTGAAAATATTATTTAAGTTTAACACAGTTTAAAAAATTATTAAAAAATGTTTTTATTATCTATATCAATTACCTTTCTAATGAGCTATAAATGACTTAAATCGGTTAAGTCAATCGTTAGCAAACGTCAGCCAAAGATACTAATATTCCGCCAACCCGTAAAACTTTGCCGCCACCCTGTGTCATCCCCAGAGCGAAATCTCATTTTTCGAAAGAAATGGTATTTTTATTTTGTCATTGGCTATCTGTGTATGAAATTTCATTGAATTCAGAGGGGTCCGGAACATCGATGTTACGGTGACGTGGAATTGCTCTATTTTAAACATACTATGACAGTTGTTTCTAGCCCTAATATAAAGAGATCTACTGCTGGGAGATTTATCACTCTGGTATTTGTCAAACGCCAACATTTTGATGATTTTAGCTATATAGAACATTCGTTAGAAAACCAAGATTCGGACCCATTTTTACTTTTCACAATACGTTGGAATAAAATTGTTCGTTTTAGAATAATAAACGCGATACATGAACGCAGTAGAATATTGAACGTGATCAATACAGTTGCTTGATTAACATTTTTACTCTGCAGAAATAAACGCCATTCGATTTCGTTGTAAAATTTATTAAGTTTCTGCCAATTACGACTATTATAATGACAAATCTTTCGTGGAAGCAGACAATTTTAGATTTGACGCTCGAGAAATTAGTTTGAAACTACACAGTGGTCTGATCTACCAACAAGAGCATCGACTGCGCAAGTATATGTAGCAGAATGTGTTGTCATGAAAAGATCAAGTAGATTAGAAGAATGGCTGTCAATATTAGGAATATGGGTTGGGCTATCTACTAGCTGTGCAAGCTGATTGGAATCAGCAAGAAATGTTTTGGTTGAGAAACGTAGCCAATCTTTGTGGTTGACGTTGAAATCATCTGCTAATATAATTTCTGCAATAGGTGCTGTGATGAAAATGAATATTTAGCTGCAGATCCTCACGTACAAAAATTGAAATTCAATAAATTAATATTTATTTCACCAAATGCGTCATTGACAGTGGCAAAGCTCAAACGTCTAATTGATAAATGATGTCACAATGATCACTTATAGAGATGGAAACTATATTAGTATGAAGAAAATATCAAATTGCTTTAAGTCTGTTGGAATCTTTCGGTTTTAACTATAAAATCGCTGGGGAGACTAAATTTTACTAAGAGGCTGTTCACAAATTACGTAAAGTTATTTCTGGCGTTTTTTAACCCCCAACAAAACAAATTATAACAAGACTCAAAGAAAACTTTGTTCCCACAGCAATAAATTTACAAAAAACTTTACAAAACTTAGTTATGATTTGACAACTTTTTCTACATAAAGTCACGTACTTTTAACAACTTTAAGGCAACTCTTATGCAGAAGAGCTACTAATTGTGCAATAAAAATCAAATCACCGATCAAGAGTCTAAACAGTCCGAAAAATTATCCAATAAGTTCTAACGTCTCATTTGATCACCCTTCAATACAGTATTGGAAAACTAAATGCAACTAAAGATTCACCGTTACCGTGATATATCAAATCTTTTCCTTGTCTGTTTCTTTTAAAATAGATTCGAAGATAGGACATCAGGAGACAGGACATAAAATACATTCAAAGATAGGTACTGTGGGACAATGTGCGTCATGAAATTTTGTTATAGTTTGAGATATTATATTTCTTAAAACAACATAAATCCAAATTTGATGATCAATAAAGAACAACCAAAATGAAAGTATGCATCATCATTTTTAGCATAGACTGACTGACTCCTGTTTAATTTTACATTTGGTAAAAATTAAACGAACCTTAACCGAAGAGCTTTCTAAATAGCATTGGGGTGAAACTCATATTAGTGCGGGTGAAATATTTACCGAAAGTAGCCTAACTGTCAAGTGTAAAAAAAATTCTCCATGCTTCCTAATAACTTCATAAAGGCGCTTAAGATAACGTCTTGAAAGAGATACTAAAAATCATCGACGTCTTGTGAGAAAATTTTTAGTTTTTCTCCTGTACCGGCTTTTATGTGGAAAAAGCACTAGCAACTCTACAATTATTTGATTCTGTAAAATCAGTTATTGTTTTGGTGTTATTATTTCGAATATGATTATATTTGCATTCGCTATATTTTTATGACAGATATCACATTCACTACCACACTCTTTCATTATCAAAAATAACCAATATAAAGTCACATTTTTATATTGTGTCTCGATATCCCATTTCAGTACATACTTTATAAGTTGAAGCTATACTCGTTACGGATAGTGTTGGTTCTAGTGGGTGCATGCAGGTCAATGAAAAATATATTTTCGTATTTGCCATATAAACCTAGCTATCATTGTTTTGAGAACTACCAAAGTGGATAACACGTGTGGAAAGGCGGGACATGAAAATGATCGTTTATGCGAACAATGTTCCTATCTTTGGTAAATATCATATTATTCTAAGGGGTTTAATTCAGAAGGTACTAGTGTTAACATTTATAAAAATCAGAATTAGTTCCTGTATAGTTTTGGACAGCAAACTAAACTGGAACTCAAAAATTCTGAAAACAGCAAGAAAAACTACCATAAAATTTAACTCGTACAAAAGTGTCATTGGACGAAGATGATAACTCACGTTCGCATTTGATACAACACGACAGACCAGCCAATCTTGCTGTATGAGTTGACCGTTTGTTGGCCAGCTCTAAATATAATGACAAATTAGAAACTCCCATATGTTTAAATGCTCTGATGTAGCTCAATGGGCTAAACGTCATGGATACTTTCCGCTTCTTAAGATGTCAATTAAACAGAGAATAGCTACCTAGCGACTGTCGCAAACAGCATAATTGATTCTCAAGGATTCAAATTGTTGAACTTAGTGCAGAGCGATGACATTTAGCTTTCATTCAGTTCATTATAATAAAAAAGTAATTTTTACAGGATAAGAACGGTAACCGGTAACCACAACCGAGGATGCAAATTTTGATAATTTAGCTCTGGCTCCACTTCAATTCCCAAATTCTAAGGAAATTTTGCTCTTGTCGAATTTAAAGACATTTTTTTTTAAATAAACTTTAACTTGCTCGTACGTATTTCATCTCTCGCTCAAAAAATTTTATTTTCCTTATTAGTATGTAACAAAACCGGTAACATAATCAACAATGTAATATCAAAAATTTGTTCACATTATTCCAAGTTCAAGTCAGTTAAGCTGAGATGAAATAGCTTAAAAGCTTTATTGATATAAATCTAACCTAGGTTGCTAGTTATCTTTTTCTACATTTTTATTATCGTATCGGTCAGAATTGACGATGACGTTTTCACTTATATAAATGGATTAAAAGAAATAATTCAAAAGACGGAAATAACAAAATTCAATTATACTCGTTTACATTATCAAAACAATTCCATTATTTCTAACTCATTCTTAATTTATTTTATCTCAAAAAAGCCGGTATCACTTTCAAGGCGATTTTCTCACACATTAATAATTTTCGAAATATAAAATTTCCACCAGCCACGAAGGCATCATTTTAACGAGTTTTTTTTTTAAATTAAAAACATTTGAAAGAAATATTGTTTTTAAAGAAAATTGCGTTAACACAATTTTCATTCAAAAATTTCTTCATAAAATTTAATTATTATTTTAGATTGACTTGTTAAAAGAAAATGATAAAAACAACCTTTTAACATTAACACATCACGTAGAGATTTTAAACATAAGAAATAAAAATATTCTATCAATCATATAAAACCATATGGCACAAATTATTTTAAATTAACCAACTTTTCTTAAAAAAGATTTTCTTTTAATCTGGTATAAAATTAACAAACAGAAGATTGAAGTTTTGAAACTTTTTATTGTATCTGAACAATGAATGCACTTTATGTGCATGACGTACATATACTAACAACCACTTCAAATTCTTACACAGTGGAATACAATAGAATCAAAAAAATATCGTTATATTAAATTAAAATAATTCAAAAAATACAAATTTTACCTTAATTTTAATTTATAGCGATCCAAAAATAAATTAAACTAATTCTTCGTAGAAACTTGCAGTTTTTACTTATAAAATTCAAATTTAATTAAAACGAACACATTTTTAAATAATTTTTTTTATTTCAATTGTAACACATTCATAAATTGTATACTCGTATCAAACAGAATTAAATTAATTTATATCATAAACAAATCACATAATTAAAATTATTTTCACTTTTTATTTAATAAATTGACAAAAATAAACACTTCAACTTTTTTTTATCTAATTCATAACGAAAAACTTTATTTACTTTGCAATTATAAATTCACAAAAAATATCCGTCAAAATTTAAACTTTTTCAAAACATCGCACGAACTTTGATCCTTACCACAGTAGAAACTTTTTCGAAATGATTTGGAAATTTATGAAGAAAACGATATTTTCTTTATTTACCATCTATCTTTGATAAAAAAAATATATCAACACAACAAACAAATAAAATAAAACTGCTGTCTTCCGAAGAGCTACAGCAACAATAATTGAAAGAAAAGAAATAAGAGGTTTTGTAGAATGATATCAAGAAATTGTAACTTTGTTTTTTTTTTGTTTTCGGTTGGGTTATGATACGGTTTTCATTGTGTGGTCATGAAACTAAAACAGAAACAAAACAAAAATAATGAATTCAAATATGAGTATGTGAGAATGGGGAATATTCTATATTTTTTTTATATTTTTGCGAATATTAACCGAATTTTTATCGGATATATAAAAATATCAACAGAAAAAAACTAACAGTGGATTTATAACGAATTTTTTTTCATTTTTCAGTGCTCCGTTGAATTTCATCGAAAAACTATTAAAACTGAATAAAAAATTCGAATAAATATTAAAACGACGGTTACGAAGAGAATCGTCTCAGCGGTTTGATATACGGTATTCGAGAATTTACACCTCTACCAAAGGAAAATTACAATTCTGTAAAGTGAGTTCAGAAGGCTTCTCGGTTATGAAGAGAATCATATCAGCGGTTTGATATACGATATTCGAAAGCTTACACCTCTACCAAAGGAAATAACCATTCTGTAAAGTGAGTTCGGAAGGCTAAGTTAAAACTTAAAAGTTGTATTGTTGTATTCAATTCATATTCAAAATGGGGAGTTGATTGGCCGCCCGGAAAAATAGAAGTTGTCGGAGAACCCGGGTTCAAACAAAATAAATCAAAAAATGCTTTTTATTGTTTAAAATTATACTTGTGGGGAACATTTGTTGGCAGTCTATGCATATAGAGAATTAACGATACGCAAAGCATATTAGTTCATATATCACCTATTTTTGTTGATTTATAATTTTTTTTATCTATGGGTTCGACAACCCCCCGTACTCTAGTTCCTGTTATTGACATACGAGTTAACGTGAGATACCACATACCACTAGCAATAGCAGTGAGATATCACTTGCCGTGGTGATATCTCAGGGGTGCTGGCGGATGAACACTATTCAATCAAAGGTATCACCCTCAATGTTTATTATATGGAGTACTTCGTTATTGCTTGCTCAAAATATCGAGCTATCATATAATTCTATGTAGGTTTAGTCATTGTAGGCTTTAATCATTGAGGAAGATAATATGTCACATGATCAAGGAATAAGCCATTAGCTAGCTTACTCGCAAACCCATTTTAGTTTTGCTTCTGAAAATTTTAAAACAAATTTGCTTCCTATCTCTTTTTAGGGTTCTGTACTTTGAAAAAGTAAAAACGGTACCTTATTGGTGAGACTTCGGTGTCCTTCCAAATTTCTACAAAATCAATTTACTCATAAACTATAAGTACTATCAAGTATAAATTACAAGTAGAAAACTACAGTTATTAAATGCGTTTTCCCACGCCTGCTGATAACAAAAAAATTTCAAATATTTGTTTTGATCTATATTGTATGGATATAGATAAGGAGATAGTGTTGTGGCCAGGATGGTAAGGTCAACATAATCAAAAGAAGTTTCGTCTTAATAAATAAAAACACACAAATATTTAATGATTTATTTAAATTATATTAATTTTTTTTCAACTGTATGGTTATATTTATAAATCACTATTTCAATAAAAATTCACTTAAATTTAATTATACTTATAAATTATTTTCTTTGTAATTTTTGATAAATCTCTTCAACTGTTTAAATTTTCAAGAACTAGTCAACCGTTTTAATTCACAAAAAACAACTCTACTGTTCTAATTTAATTCTCGACTAGTTTTTTTAATCTTAATGCACTACTCACTCGATTCTTTTAATTCAACTCACTATATTTCTAAAAATCAACTCACTATATTTCTAAAAATCAACTCAACTTAATACTAAAATTTACTTTAAATTATATAAAAAAATATTATTTAAGTTTTGCATTTTTAACTAAATAATTATAAACAAAAATATAAACAAAACATTTAACTTTTTTAATGAGGAAGATATTTATTGCAGAGTGTTATGTTTTTTCATGGTTAGTTTATATTTTTTGTTGTTCCGTTTTTTATAAATTTTACCAAGCTAATGGTTTTACTTATAAATGACAGAATTTGAGATTGTAAAGAGGCCATTAGTTGACATTGGCTCTTTAAAAAACCAAAAGTTTTTTTTAAAGAATCGAGTTTGGCTTAGAAAAATCGAAAAAGATGGAAATGTTTCAAAAAAAAAATTCCAATGAATTTTCGACTGCTTAGCTTTGAGTTATTGCAAAAACGAGTGATTTTTCCTGTCCCACCCTCAACTTCGAAAATTACAAAAGAAAAAAATTCACTGTTGTAGGAATTTTGCATAAAAAAACCCTTTTTTTTGTTTTGGTTATTATAATTTCAATTATTCATTGGAGTTGAGCCTATAAATTTCGAAAAAAAATTATTTTTGATCATGTCAAGTGGGGTGTCATATCAAAGGTGATTTTTTTTGTAATGCAATAAAGTGTATTTTGTTGTAATTTTCGAAAGCACAGTTTCCGACTTACTTTCGAAAATGTAAAATCTCCTCCCCCCTTATCTACGAACATTACAAAACAAAAAATTTAAAAAAATTCACGGGTGTAGGAATTTTGCGAGGGTTGAGAGTAGAAATTTCGGGAAAATGATCATGTCAAGTGGGGTGATTTTTGATCATGTCATAATAAAAATGAGTTTTTTTTGTAATGCAAAACAATTTTTTTTGTAATTTTCGAAAGCACTGTTTTTGGCGTATTTCTAAAATTGTGTTTTGGAGAAGAACTATTCTCGTAGAATAATATATACACAAAACCTTTACGAGCGAGTTATATTCGCATTTGTCCGACTTTTTTATTTTTTATTTCTCTATCCTATCCTATTTACGATTAAGCTCAAATTTCATCAGATTGCATGTTATGGTCTCACCTTACGGTTTATGAAGTTTGAGCTTAATCGTCAAGAGGGTATACGAAAGCTCGAAAAGAGAGTTTACGAATGGTAGCATTCTACGGACTGTATGGAAACTGAGACTGCCATTCGTTAACCCTATCTACGATTAAGCTCAAATTTTATCAGATTGCATGTTATAGTCTCACACTACAGTTTATGGAGTTTGAGCATAATCGTCAAGAGGGTTTATGAATGCTTGAAAAGAGAGTTTACGAATGGCAGCATTCGTAATAATTCAATCAACCAAATAATTCAATCAAAATATTTGCCATTTTTTGTTGTCATAGTTATACAATAATTCAAAATTTCATAATCCAATCAAAATATTTATTAATTTCTGTTGTCATAGTTATACAATTTCTTTGAAAAAATAACAAATATTTTGGTTTTGTTTAATATATTTTTATTAATTCAAAATCTCATGTTATGCTTCTTTTGCTGCCGCCGTATAAATATGGAAAAAAATGGCGACACTTTTTCTGCCACCGTAAAAATATGAAAGTGCCGCCGTAAAAAAATAAGGCTGCCACCTGTCAATATTTCATATAGACTTTCATATAGACATTGATATTGACATATTGATTGTCAATATATTTCATCATTCTACACAATTGTTATAGTTTTTCAAAAAATCCTATCTGTTTTTTTTTTTAAAACCATTGATTATATTTTTATTTTTTACTCTTTAAGTGTAAGTATAAGTATACCGACTGTACCAAACGTTATTTTTAAATATGGTCTTACAAGAATTTCATAACAAAGCGCGGAACTAAAATTTATCAAATTTATTAGTGCCAAACAGAATTTAGATTTTGAGCAATTTGAAAATTTATTTTCATATGAAATAAAATTATGCTCATTTTTTATTAATATAATTATGAACATGTCACTCAACCCATGGTATGAATTCATACCACCAGTCATAGCCAAAGACAGTAGTGATAGGCTCTACTAAAAAAAATTAAAACACCCGCACCTGTAAATTTCAATATTTTAGAGACAGCAACTTCAAATTTGGTTTGTCAAGGATTCTGCGCATATTTCAAAAGCTAAGTGCAAACAAAATATCTAAAATGAAACTGATATAATGGGATGAAATGAAAAGTTTATGATTGAAACTAGTATATTGTTAAACGATGCTACAAGCATACTCATTTAAGTCGAGTATACAATTTTCAGCAAAAGTACTATAATAATACGAGCGGAAATTATCGTTTTGGCGAGGAATGACACTTTTCTACGACATTTAATAAATATAAAAATAATTATTATTATTATTGAAGAGAAAACTTCTTGAGGCGCATTGAGCAATTTTCTATGGGGAAAAATTTATATATTCGCGTTATCATTTTTAAATCAGGAAAATATTTTTAAATATGAAACACATCTATCATTTCTTAACGTTTCAAATTGCGATGTGTATATCACGCTCGACTGGTGTTCTATAGGTCGTGAGTTCAATTCCTGGACCTGGTACATTTTTTTATTGTTTTTTTTAATTTTTATTAAATACCATTAAAATTATTTTTTTTTTTAATTCATGAATTCATAAAAATAATAAATTTCTTTTTACGAATTTTAAAAAATTGATCAAATTGTTTTTAAGGTTATATTGCTTCTGTCTTTTGCAATTTGCATTCGTGTCATCATGCTAAATAAATATTGAATATATATAAAATTGAAAGTATGTCTGTTTGTACTTTATGCATTAATACATTAATCATCATTAAAATTTGGGAAGTTGTTGTGTACACTAGCCCAAAGGTAAGTGGCAAATTTTCTATTTTCAAAAGCTGCACCTCAGGGCCCTTATAATTATCTTAAGAGATTTTGCCTAAATTTTGTAATTAATTAATTTGGTTTTTATTTAAATATCGTTTTAAACGGTAGTTTGCTTCGATCAATGTTTTTTTGTTGAACATAATTTTTTAATGAAATTAAAAATAACGTAAGAAAGAAAGTATAACCTGAAACAATTACATTTGTATATCAAAATTATATGGTATGTAATACATCAAAATGGTATGTAATACATGTTCCTAAAATTAAGTGAAGAATTAATACTTGCAACTTGATACTTGATAACATCGATTATATCGATTTAAAGCTCAAAATTACCAGACGGAAATCGCACAAATTATATACAAAGAAGAATAGCTTATGTATGATTAAACATGGACGGCAATCATGATAAATAAACTAATTAAAAATGGTGGCACTTAACCGATAGTAATTTACAAACGGCGACAATACGCATTAATACCAATGAATTTACTTAGCTTTCCGCAGGAAGATTTGTAAAATTTAAAATTGCAGATTTATGGGTGTGACAACCACGCGGGCTTTAGTCCCTGCTATTGGCATATGAGTTATCTTGAGATATCGTATACCACTGGCACTGAAATAGCATAGCAGTGAAATCTCATTAGCCAAAATGATATCTGGGTGCTGACGGATTAAGTTTTTTTTCAATCAACGAAAATCGCTTAGTCCTAGTTTTGGAATATACTTTGTTGACACGTTATTTTTTTTAATTAAAATGTGTATTTTTATATGATATGTTTTGATTATTTTAAATATAAAAATGTATATAATAGTTGCTTGGAATGCTGATAGATGTGAAACCCAGAATAATTTTAATGATTTTAATTTAAACATTCTGAAATTTTAATTTGCAATGCTACAATAATGGAAGATACAAAAAAACACAGCTATTTCACAGTTTTAGGTTTTCACTTCTATCGGTAGTCCTCAACACTGCCCTCTCTTAATTATTTATTTTATCATTTCTTTGAGTATAATATACTAGCATGAAATTTTAATAGATTTTTTAACTAATTTTTATTGAATTTTTCTAATTCGAAAGCATGAATTTCTCACAATAAATTTTTAAATTTATATTTGGCATTATACATTCCTTTCTTTTGCACATATTAGCTACTCGAAGCATATGCGTCGTACACCAAACGAACGCCAAAATCTTCAAAATAAGTAAAATATATACACAATTTGTTCTAGGTAGGGCAAATAAAAGTAAATTTGAGCAAGTTTCTTATTCAATGGAACGCCCCTGTTAATGCCAGTAATAAATTCAAATCAGTGGTGCTGGTGAGTGAGGGTTCGAATTCAAATTTCCGAAAAAAAATTCCATATGATTGACTCCATGAATTTATAATTTTGAAAGATATTATGCTTGTTTCAACATTTTCAGAAACATCAGATTGCCAATAATGTTAGAACCAGCATATCTTTGAAAATAATAAATTCACAGATTTAGTAATACATACTTAGGGATGTTTTTATAGGGAATTTAAGACAAATGACTGTTACCAGATATAGCAAAATATTTCATAAATTGCACATTTTGTTAGATGCAGTCTTATTATTCGTATTTGAATATTTTCGAATATAATATTGCGCCATCTATTATATTCATTCTTAATTACATTCGATTAGAAAATGTATCATAGTACAGACATATTTGATTTTCGTTTAATTTTTACTTTCGTTTCGGATAGCATAGTAAGCCTGTTTTGGTACTAAATAAACTAAAAACTCATTAGGTTCTACTAATTCTACTATATATATTCTATTTTTTGTAGAAAGAATATGTAGGTACATATATGATTTTTTGTAGTTACACTAACACCAAAAATAATTCACTTTAAATATTAAAAAAAAACGAAATTGATTGAACTATACAGTTACAAAAGTTACAAAATATTACCTGTCGATGATCTGCATCAGATTGAAACGCGTAGTAAAATAAAAATTAGATAAAAATTAAAAATCAAATCAATTTTGTTTATTTTTTTTTATTTAAAGTGAATTATTTTTGGTGTTAGTGTAACTACAAAAAATCATATACCTAAATATTCTTTCTACGAAAAAATAGAATAGATATATAGTACAATTAGTAGGACCTAATGAGTTTTTAGTTTGTTTAGTACCAAAACAGGCTTACTATGCTATCAGGAACGAAAAATCACATATAAAAATGGATAATTCACGAAAAGGCTTTTGTGAGGATATTGTTTTCAGTTTTGGGCAGCGATGTATATTAAACAAAAATTTCTTTGTAAAAGTACAAGTATTTTATCTTTTTTAGAAGCTTATTACAAAACTAACACGAAACATCAATACGTTGCCTTAAAATTATATCAGATCATAAATGAATATAATTTAGTGAGAAGATGATACACTCAGCAAGCTACTAAAAAACCTCTTCATTTAGCGTTCAGCAATTTTAACTTTTCAAAAACAAAAAACCCAGTATCTACCGATTTCATGTTCAATTACAATACATGTCATACAAATAATTAATTTTATTTTTTTCGAAAAAATGGGCTTGATTTAATAGATTGAATTGATTTCCAAAAATTATAACAAAATCAAAAATACAAGCTTTTATCAAAATTTTAAAAATATGTAATGCAAAAATTATAACAAAATCAAAATACAAACTTCTTTCTATATTCTAAAAAATTCCAAAAATTATAAAAAATTATATAATTATAAAATTTTAAAAATATCATAAAATCAAAAATACAAATTCCATATTTATTCCAAAAATTATAATAAAATCAAAAAACTAAGCTTTTTTCAAAATTATAAAAAAATCAAAAATACAAACTTTTTTCAAATTCCAAAACTATTGAAAAAAGTATAAATTATTTTCCAACTGTTCCTGTTATTCAGAAGCCGTTGAATCTGTAATCACACAAAAAATTTCTGTAGAAACATTTCCCAAATAATTACAATTTTTATTAAAAAACGACATTTAATCTGCAACAACTTGATATTTTCCAACTGTTCCTGTAAGTTGGGAGGAGTGGAATTTGGATAGAACCACATTCCATGTCCAATTTCATATTCAACTACATTTCATGTCATACAAATAATTAATTTTATTTGACAAATGTTTCTAATCGAAAATGTTTCTCAAAAATATTGGTTAAAAAAATTTAAATCATTCTTTTGACACAATGAACGGTATTTTTTGACACACTTATAATACAAAAATCAACCTCCTGGTTTCACAAACCAATGCCGACCATCAAGATTTCTCCACATTCAATGTTACTACTCGTTATCATTTAAACTGAACGTTTTTAAGCAAACAATTAGCAAACTTCCTTGTTTTGACACACCTAACGATTTTTTGACACACTTGCGGTACAGTTATCGAACACATCATCCTTTCGGCTCTTACCATTGAGTAAACCTAATTTAGAAACAAACATTTCTGAAATAATATTTTTATAGCATTTGTAGGAGTTAAAAAGTTTATCGAGAACAAAAAGTTCTTATTTAGATGCTACTAAGGATGAAGGGAACTAAAATAGGTTCATTTGAGAATGTAACGTAGTTAAAGTTTTTCTCTGGTGTGTTCTTGTGACACCGATTTTAATTGACAATTGGACACTACATCTGACACTACATCTGACACTACATCTCACTTGGAAACCAAATTTTGTCTATAGATTCGTACTTGGAAGATCGTCTCCGTGTATTATTAAAAATGTATATTTCATGAGATAATATGTGTTACCGCCACTAAGTAATCACCAGCGTTGCTAGCAAAGTTTACACCAAATAGTATCTAACGGAAGATCGTTTCAATAGTAGGACGGACGATCATCCGACAATTGAAAACCAAGATTCATTTCTATTCTCAATATACTCTAAGAAATATTGACAGATCTATAGTTCGTTTGAGCAAAATCAAATATAAGGTGTAGAAAAATGTTGGTTATTCAATCACTTGTTCTTAGCCACATTCGGGTTAGATCTATTGTTTCATTCGGATTTGTTTTAGTCAATGTCAATAAAAACTTTGAAATTTTTCAATAGTTAGGTCAATGGGACTACTCGTTATTAAAAATTTCGCTCTGAAAAACAAAGTGATTTATGAATTTTTCATTTTTCTTCGTAAGGTAAAGAACTCATACAGTACAGCAACGCTCAATCATCATAATTGCACGCAATCTTGTGTTTACTTTTCGATCATAAAGTAAAAATTAAAGTATCTTAAAATAGATTTACGAAAACGTGGTGAATTTATAATAACCAATTAAAGAACTCAACCAAAATAATTCAAAACAACATTAGAATAAAGAATAATAAAACAAAAATCTAAATACTTTCTTCAAGTTGAAGGGGAATTTTAAATTAAATTTTTTTCAAAATATTTTTTTTATTCACCTACATATTAAGTGTTACTTTATTACTGTGATTTGCAGTCTTAAAGTGTCACTTTTTAGCCATATATTTTGTTGTCATAGTTACGTCCAAAAAATTAAAAAAAAATTGTATTTGTTTGAATTCTAGAAAAAATAGACATTTTTATCAAAGCAACCTTTCGATTCCAAATTTCCTAATCCAATTAAAATATTTGTTATTATTTCTTGTCATGGTTATACAATTATTTTGAAAAAAATAACAAAATTTTGTTAAAGGTTACATGTTCAATATATTTTTATTTTAAAAATTATGCAAATTTATAATTTTGATTTAGAATAAACATTTTCTTTAAAAATATTTTCCTTGCGACGAATAAAAAGTAGTATATGACGCACGGACGTAAGCTATTTTGGACTTAATGTGGGTGCAAATCTCGGTTAACGGTTCGATTTGTAAACTCAACATCCGTCCAAAATCTTTAGCTTTACGTCCTTGCATCATAATGTACTATTTTTGATAAGAAATAAATATTCTAAATTTTATGAAATATTTCGGTTTCATAGCAATTATATGTAAAGAAAACTAAATTTTTATAAAGTTTGACGTTTAAAATTTCGTTAGAAAATTACGATAAGAAAGACGTCACAATAATATTCGATAATGGATTTTGAAATGATATTTTTATAATTAAACAATTTGGTTTATTGAATATTTTTTCAAAATGAATTTGATATGCTTCAAACAATTAAAAATTACTTTAATAATTCTTCAACGTGTGGTATTGATTTTAAAGAATTTGATTTTCATACGCATGGAGTGATCAGTATGTTTTAGTTTTTAATTTTTTTTTCATTTTTGATTTACGGGTGTGACGAACTCGCGTACTCCAGATCCTTCTATTGCCAAATGAGTTAACGTAAGATATCACACACCACTGGTAATATCTGTGTCTCTATATCTGGGCATAACTCTATATCTAGGTTTAATCATTGAGGAAGACAGTGCGTCACGTGATCAAGGAATTTCTCACTCTCAAGTCCTCAAAATACAGCCATATATTTGTGTTATACTTCGCCATAGTTTTCGTTCAGAGTATATCAAACTTTCTGTCTCTGTGAATTTTCTTAAATTTTTCTGTAAATAAGCTCGAAATACGAGGGGAGGAGGAGGACCAATTAAGTTGCACTTTTTTAACAATAATTTAAAAACTGTGCACTACAAAATTCTAAAAAACATTGCGATGTTTCTTAAATTAAGTGCTCTTCTTATACCAGGACTATTGACTATCAAAATTAATCTAGCATTATGTTTTAAATTCTAGAGGATATCGACTACGATCTATAGATATTTTTCTTTCTTTCTTTGTTAAAATTTTTTTTATTCGTTAAAAGTAGACGAGGATTGACTTAAAAATTATTTTATTTTAATAACAGAAGTGTGTTGTTGCATTTTTTGAAATAATACCTCATTTTACTGGGTTTTCAATTGTGTTTTTACCTCTTTTCATTCCCACAGCTCTAATAAATACGATTATGAGTATTTTACACTTCGCTATATTTTTCGTCAAAAAGTTGCCACTTTTTCTATAACTCGAAAGACTTTTGAAGTTTTTCTATCAATGAAATTCAGTAGTGTAGGAGTGTAAAATTTCAAAATACATTTTTAAGGCATACTGAAGTAGAGTCCTTTGTATGATACCCTACTTGACTCGATAAAACATGTATTTTTCAAAGGGCCTCACATCGCAGCCCTGTCAAACAACCGAAAATCACTTTGTTTTTAATCTCGTCTTGTGTGGATAAGTTAGTTTTATACGCATCTCAAAATTCTGCTCCATAGGATTTATGGTTTACGAGATAATTGATATAATGGGAAAACACGCATGACTCTCACCGTGACTCTCACGCATGACTCTCACTCTGACGTATAAAAACTGAACCCTAAAAATTGACCTATGTCACATTTTATTTTTATGAGCTATACCTTATTGTTTGTAGTCATTCTTTTAAAAAAAACATAACAAACAAACATAAACGAGTTTCTTGGTCTTGAAAGGTTTTTATTGAAAGGTTGTAGTGACACATTTTGTAATTCCTTTAAAACAGACCATTTTATTAAACAAAAACATGGGGGGGCTGAAATCTCACAGCTCTGAGATATCAAGACTTCGGTCTGGGTTAAGGATTTTGATATAGTTTCGACAAAAAACTTTTATGCGGACATGGTTTTTAGTTACACTCAGCAAACTACTCAAAAACCTCTCCATTTAGTGTTTCGAGAAAATATTACAAAATCAAAAATTCATATTTCTTTCAAAATTCCAAAAATATTGTAAAAAATAAATAAAATCAAACTTTTTCCAAAATCCTAAAAATATTCCAAAAATTATTACAAAATCAAATATTAGTATTAAGCTTTTTTTTAAAAATTCTGAAAATATTGCAAAAATTATACAAAATCAAAAATTGAAACTTTTTTCAAAATTCCAAATATTCCAAAAATTAGAATAAAATCAAATATTTAAACTTTTTCTAAATTCTAATAATATTCCAAAAATTCTTAAAAATTGAAACTATTTTCGAAATTCTAAAAATATATATAAAATTAAAAAATTTGTTTTTTAAATGCTAAAAACATTCCAAAAATTGGAATAAAATCAAATATTTAAACTTTTTCTAAATTCTAATAATATTCCAAAATTTCTTAAAAACTCAAAAATTCAAACTTTTTCCAAAACTAAAAATATTGCAAAAATTATAACAATATCAAAAATTGAAACTTTTTCCAAAATTTACAAAAATTATAATAAAATCAAAAATTTTAAATTTTTTAAAATTCTAAAAATATTCCAAAAATTCTTACAAAATCAAAAATTGAAACTTTTTCAAAATTCCAAAAATATTCAAAAACCATAGCATATTCGAAAATGTCCATGTCCAATTTCATTTTCATTTTCAGCAAACTGTTCAAAAACCTTCTATTTAGCGATTCGAGAAAATATTACAAAATCACAAATTCATATTTCTTTCAAAAATTATAATAAAATCAATCTTTTTTCAACATTCTAAAAATATTCCAAAAATAATTACAAAATCAAAAATTTAAAATTTTTCCAAAATTCTAAAAATATTGCAAAAATTATTACAAAATCAAAAATACATACTTTTTTCAAAATTCCAAAAATATTTCAAAAACTATAACAAATTCAAAAATTTCCATGTCCAATTTCATTTTCAATTACATTTACGTCATAAAAACAGCTACATTTTTTTCCCAAAAAAATTGGCTAAAAAAATCAAAGAAATCATTTTTTGACACGTTTGACATTATTTTTTTGACAATTTTATAATGCCATAATTCTCTATAATAATAATATATTTTCACGTCATACAAATTATTTATTTTATTTTTTTCCAAAAAATTGGGTAAAAAAATATATAAAAATCTTTGGTATTTTTAAAAACCAATCCGAATATAAAAATCTTTCTTTTGACACACTTGACAACATTTTTTTGAAAAACTTATGATGCCATAGTTCTCAATAATAAAATAAAATTTCATTTCAAACAAAATTTTAATTTAATTTTTTTTTCCGAAAAATTGGGTAAAAAAATAAATTAAAATCTTTCTTTTGACACACTTGACAAGATTTTTTTGACAAACTTATAATGCAATAATCTAGATTTTGGTCTCACATACCAATCCCGACTATCAAAATTTCTCGAAGTTCAATGTTCCTATTCGTAATCACTTAAAATGAACGTTTTTTAAGCAAAAAATATGCATATTTCCTTGTTTTGACACACTTGACGATTTTTTTGACACACTTCCGGTACAGTTATCAAACACAGTGTCCTTTCGGACCTGTCTCTTGAGTACACCTATTTTTAGAAAAAAAAATTTTGGAAATCCCTCCAGTGGTTTTCCCTGCAGCGTAGGTAATGACGGCCGGCCGGCAGACAGACATACATTTTTTTTTTGCTTTTTTAGAATCAGTAGGTCCTAAAACGTCGAGAAATGCCAAAAAAGTGGGAGTAAGAATTTCACTTTGAGCTCATGAATGTAATACTTAGGTCTTTCAGACCGAAATAATAGGTTTTTTCCTGATGCATATCATATTTTAAGTACGTATAAACCAAGTTTTAATTTTTCATTCTATAACATTAATTGCTACAACTATGACACATTTACACTTATGACACAACGATTTGCTGGATTCAACAGTTAATCCTATCCATAGTTTTGCTGATGATAGCACGGTTCATGCGTCTCATGAAAACCCTAAATTATATTCACCGTTAGCGCTTAACAACTGTAGATCAAATTTGATAGATTCTTTAAACCATGACCTAAAACTATTTTAGATTGGGGGCTCGCTAATAGTGTTGAATTCAATACGAGCAAAACACAGGTTTGTCATTTGCCAAGATTATCCACACCCAATCCATTTCCATTAAAGTTAGACTCTTAAAATCTTGTTGAGAAAGAATCTGTAAGACTTTTAGGAGTAGAAGTTGAAAATAATCTCAAATGCGGAATTCTCATATTTTTAACTTAGCCAAGAACGCTGTTCAAAAATTAGGCTTTTTGGGACGATGTCGTAAGTTTTTTAATAGCGAACAGCTTCTTTTAATATACAAATCATTTATACGTCACTGCATGGAGTACTATACTCACATATGGGGTGGAGCTTATTATAGTAGTTTGAAGTGCCTTGATTCTGATCAGCGCAGAGCTGTTAAGCTGATTGGCAACTCAAATTTTACTAATGAGCTTGATTCTTTGCAGCACAGACGAAATGTTGCTGATCTGACAATTTCCTACAAGTACATTATGGATGAACGAGCTTCCGCAGAGATAAAATCAATTTTACCTGAACCGGCAAACCTATCGCGTTACAGCAGTGCAACTGTTGTGGCCCATCAATTTATGGTTCAAATAAAAAAGTGTAGAACTGTCGCCTTTCAACTTGATTTTTTCAATAGAGTCTCTCACTTTTGGAATAACTTGCCCACTTGGGTATTCTCCGATAGCTATAATCCTCAAAATTTAAAGTTAACGTTAATAAGTTTCTTAAAGAAGCTTAATTTATTTCAATATAATCCTAATCCCTAGTTGGCATGGTATCTTCAGATATTCAGAGACGTTAATTCATAATTTATTAAAATTAACACTAAACATGCTTAACTTTGAATAAAAAAAACATGGCAACGAAATACAAAACAAAGTTATATTCGACTACATTTCAATAATCATTACAACACAACTACAACATTTAAGAAATCGTCATTAAATATGTATTATTAAAATAATTCTTATAAAATAAGATTATACAGCAACAACAAATAAAATATACGCAAAACAATAACAAGATCAAAATTTCCTGTAAAGAAATTTTGTATTGGCCTAGAACAGTCTAGAAATTGATAAAAACAAAAATTAAGTAATTCATTTTGTAGAACGTAAGATAGATACAGACTAAAGAGACCAGACGTCCCGCTTTTGGCGGGACAGTCTCGATTTTTAACAACCCGCTTTTGGCGGGACAGTCTCGATTTTTAATAATTTGGCCCGCGTCCCGCGGAATTTTAAAAATATTCCGACTTTTGAAAAGAAAACAGAATCTCCAATTTCGAATTCAAATGAAAAAACAAATTCGTAATTCAAAATTAAATTTTGTCAATTTTGTTACGCTAACTAAAAATTTGTTTTTTTTGCTACTGGCATGAGAAATTTCGATTATTTACTCAAAAACCCAAGACAATAGTACATTATGATGCTAGGACGTAAAGCTGAAGATTTTGGACGGATGTGGAGTTTGGAAATCGGGCGCTAACCGAGATTTGCACCACATTAAGTCCAAAATAGCTTACGTCCGTGCATCATATACTATTTTTTATTAGCCGCAAGCAAAATATTTTAAAAAATTTGTTTATTCTAATTTAAAATTATAAATTTGCATAAATTTTAAAATAAAAATATGTGGAACAAGTAACCTTTAACAAAATTTTGCTATTTTTTTCAAATTATTGTATAACCATTACAACAAATGATAACAACTATTTTAATTGGATAATGAAATTTTAAATTTAAGGGTTGCTTTGATAAAAAAATTCTATTTTTCAAAGAATTTAAACAAATACAAATGCTTTTTACTTTTTTGGACGTAACTATGACAACAAAATAAATCAGGGTTTCGAACCTGAACCGAACCCAAACCCTGAACCCGCTCCGGAGCAAGAATTTTTTTAAATTATGTGAACCCGAACCCGAAACCAATCAAAAACGCGGTTCAGGTTCAATTATTTATATAGGAAATTTAGGAAGTTTGCGTAAGAAATTTCATATTTCGCAGAATTTTTTTTGTTTCAAACAAGATTATTTTGGTTATTTGTTTCAGGAGAGAATAGTGAATAGAGTTTTTTCTTTAAACTTCAAATTTTAAACGTCAAAATTTGTGCATGTAAAATAATCAAAATTGATTGATTTTCCTTGCAAATTTGGTTATTTTGATTGCAATTAAAAGTGTTTTAAAAGTGAATTTTTGAAAACAATAATTAATTAAATTGTTAATTGTGTTATATTCTTAAGTTTTTAATGCACTAGGGATACTAAAATAATAAAATCGCTTTAAAATATGGAAATTAAATCAACCTTCAGGTATATTATTATTATGATTATTATTCATTTATTTCGGTTTATTTACAAAATTTTTTTACAAAATCTAACAGTATCAAATATATACAATCATAAAAAGTTAGTTTTTGTAAAAATTTTTTGTAAATAAACCGAAATAAATGAATAATAATCATAATAATAATATACCTGAAAGCTGATTTAATTTCCATGCTTTAATGCGATTTTAATTATTTCAGTATCCCTAATGCATTAAAAAGTTAAGAGCCCAACCCAATTAACAATTCAATTAATTATTGTTTTCAAGAATTCACTTTTAAAACACTTTTAATTGCAATCAAAATAATCAAATTTGCAAGGAAAATCAATCAATTTAGATTATTTTACACGCACGATGCACGAATTAAAACAGCTGGTTTGAGCTGTCAAAATATTTTCGGGAAAAAACTCTATAGTGAGAATTAAGTGAAAATTTGCTTCCAAAATAAATATGTGTGTAATTTACGGTATGCAATGTAACATAAAAAAATAATGAATTCATAAAAAAATTTCGAAAAAATAGTTTTTTTTTATAACAAATTTGAACCCGAACCCGAACCCGAACCGAACCCGAACCCACTAAATTTTAATGTATTGAACCCGAACCTGAACCTGCACCCAAATTTTTCTGGGTTCGAAGCACTGAAATAAATAGTTAAAAAGTGACACTTTAAGGCCGCAAATCACAGTAATAAAATAACACTTTAATATGTAGGCGAATAGAAAAGTTATTTTTCTCAGCTATTCTTACTAATAATTATTCCCCACACCTAATAATAAGTGTTTTAGCACCTTGGTAAATAATGAAAATATAACTTTTGTTCGTTTGTTAGACTGAGTTCATCTTTGAATTTGTTAGTTTCTTCCTAAAATAATAATAAATTAGAAAATAATAAGCGTTTTCATTTTATTCTAATAATAATAAATAATTAAAGAATGCTAAAACTTCTTTAGTCACGATTACAATGTTGTAAACTTTATTCAAATGTAAAACTTATAGACCAGGGTAGAAGCCTTTAAAAATAATAAAAAGTAAAAAAAAATAATAGTAGGATGAAACCCATTAGAAAAGGAGGAGAATATTATAAAAATGAAAGGAAAAATAATTTACGGGCGATCTGAGGTCGGGAAGGGGAAGGGGTGAGTTTTTAAGGGTAAAAAACGGTTTATCTCGATTTCCGGCAAAACTAAAAGTCCTATGGAAAAAATTTATATGGCAAAGTTGTAGGTAATAAAAAGATCTAAAACTTTTGTACTGACACTTTTTTCACATAACCTCAAAATTTATGTGAAAAATTCAAAAAACCAAGTTTTTGGTTTTTTATTTTTATCTTTTACAAAAAAATTTTTTTTTTCACGAAATTTGGTGAAAACTTACCTTTTTATGTCCCAAATACGCTGTAATTTATTTGATTGGAAATTTTTATTTGTTCACCTTATTTTGAATAAATATCGAAAAAGCACCCTAATTTTCAATCGAAAATTCACCCGTCAAAATATCAGCTTTTTTCAAAAAGTTGGTACGCTTTCTGTTCGTTGAAATCTCTACTTTCCGATGGTGAAAAAAAAAATATATTACTATAGTAAATCTTCTCAGAAAATGCAAAAAATGAATTGAATTTTCGATTCAAAAAACCATAGTTTTTGGTTTTTCATTTTTATCTTTTACAAAACAATTTTTTTTTTTTCACAAAATTTGGTGAAAACTTACCTTTTTATGTCCCAAATACGCTGTAATTTATTTGATTTGAAATATTTATTTTTTTACCTTATTTTGAATTAATATCGAAAAAGCACCCTAATTTTCAATCGAAAATTCAATTCATTTTTTGCATTTTCTGAGAAGATTTACTATAGTAATATATTTTTTTTTTCACCATCAAAAAGTAGAGATTTCAACGAACAGAAAGCATACCAACTTTTTGAAAAAAGCTGATATTTTGACGGGTGAATTTTCGATTGAAAATTAGGGTGCTTTTTCGATATTTATTCAAAATAAGGTGAACAAATAAAAATTTCCAATCAAATAAATTACAGCGTATTTGGGACATAAAAAGGTAAGTTTTCACCAAATTTCGTGAAAAAAAAAATTTTTTTGTAAAAGATAAAAATAAAAAACCAAAAACTTGGTTTTTTGAATTTTTCACATAAATGTGGAGGTTATGTGAAAAAAAAGTCCATACAAAAGTTTTAGATCTTTTTATTACCTACAACTTTGCCATATAAATTTTTTCCATAGGACTTTTAGTTTTGCCGGAAATCGAGATAAACCGTTTTTTACCCTTAAAAACTCACCCCTTCCCCTTCCCGACCTCAGATCGCCCGTAAATTATTTTTCCTTTCATTTTTATAATATTCTCCTCCTTTTCTAATGGGTTTCATCCTACTATTATTTTTTTTGTTTTCAAAAATTATCTACCCTGGTCTATTAAGACAATTGATTGGTTTCCAAAGGCAACTAGGTTAGTTTATTTGAAATTTTAATTCATGTTAAACAGAATTCTGTTGAAATTTAGTTTAGTTGTGAGTTGTGTAGACTAAACAAATTCTAAATTTGGATCATCAAGATGGAATAGATTTTCAATTTCATGTCAAAAATAAATGAAAGCTATATTTTTTAATGCCAACTATGTGTGATTTTTATATAGTTTTAAGAAAATTCATTAAAAATAAAATTCCAACTAAGCAGCCCTGAATAATAAATATCCAATACGCAATCCAATGATATGATAAACAATGTTTCACCAAATCAAAGTTTTCAGTTATTCACCATTTGCTTATTAATTAACATTTTATTTAGTGAATAATGAAGAGTTTTAGTGCATTTTTTATATCAAGTAGTAAAAAAAATAGTATATAAACCTCGGTGAAGAAAATTTTCTCCATTCCAGTTCTTAATTCACTTCAATGTAGAAAATTTACTTTATCACCTCGGTATTGGTATATAATATACTACTAGTTTAAATGTATATAAATAAATTAAAATTATATGACAATCATTATCAATAGTGTAGTAAACACTAAACATAAACTGAGCTCCACTCTGTCTTCTATTTAAATAATTGTAAATAAAATTATATATACAGTGCATGCACAATGAAATTACTTTTACTCATGATATTTGAGCAACATTTTATAATTATTTTTTAATAGTAGCACAAAGATTTAAAATGTAGCTAGGTTCATTCTCTATTAATCATGAGGAAAAAGTTAAGAAATCTTAACTTTTTCATTGTGAATAATATATTTCAAAAATAATTTTTTTTTTCTCAAAATAAATTTTCATACAAACTTGGATCTCATGAATAATAAATAGTACATTATGATGCTAGGACGTAAAGCTAAAGATTTTGGACGGATGTGGAGTTTGCAAATCGAGGCGCTAGCCGAGATTTGCATCCACATTAAGTCCAAAATAGCTTACGTCCGTGCATCATATACTATTTTTTATTCGCCGCAAGCAAAATATTTTAAGAAAAGTTGTTTATTCTAAATTAAAATTATAAATTTTCATAAATTTTGAAATAAAAATATGTGGAACAAGTAACCTTTGACAAAATATTTATTATTTTTTCCAAATTATTGTGTAGCTATGACAACAAATGATAACAACTATTTTAATTGGATAATGAAATTTTGAATTTGAGGGTTGCTTTGATAAAAATTTATTTTTCATAGAATTTAAACAAATACAAATGCTTTTTGCTTTTTTGGACGTAGCTATGACAACAAAATAAATAATTGAAAAGTGATACTTTAAGGCCGCAAATCACAGTAATAAAGTAACACTTTAATATGTAGGCGAATAAAAAAGTAATTTCAATGTGCATATGAACTGATATAAACTTATTCATACTTTTTAATTATTTATATCAAAATTTGAAAAATAAAATAATCCGTCAAAGTTTAGTCTATTTAACTTTAGTTTTACGCATGGTGGAATCAGGTTTTTTTTATTTAATTTTTTTATTTTTGATCTACCGTAGTGACAGAGTGAGTGAGTCCCTGCTATTGACATACGAGAGAAATATTTCATAATTTTGAAACAAACCGTATTCGATACAATAATGTACTAAAAATTGTAAAATACGCGTGGTCATTACAATACTAATACTGCAACCGGACGCGTTTTTTCTATAATGGTTAGCAAAGGGGGTATTAGAAAAATCGTAATAAAGTTTTGAGACTAGAGTTTCTTATTTTCCAACCTTTTATGAAGCTTGAGGTTCGAGAATCTCGATTTTATAAACGATTGTGTTTCTCGAATAATCGCGAATATTTATTTAAATTTCTCGAAATTCTCGAGAATCATTAAAAACTAATTTCAACAAGAAATGGATGCTTAAAAAAATAATAAAATAACTAAATACAATTTGTTTATTCAATAAATAAAAGAATTCAAGATGTATTAAATAATTTTTTTTACTCAAAGTTAGGCATGTTTAGTGTATCTGTTCAGGTTCAGGCAAAACCTATTTGATTTCCTGAGAAGTACGTTCATCTATAATATACTTGTAAAAAATTGTTAAATCAGCAACATTTCTTCTATGTTGCAAGGATCGCTAAAGATCGCTAAGACCGATCAAATTAATTGCTCTCTGTTCGTTTAGTCTTTTTAATTGTAGAATTTTTTGAAAAATAAGTTCCTAACAAATTATATTTTTCATTGGGGTCAATTACAGGCATATATCTCTATCGATAAGAGGAGGTAGAGAAGATTTACAAAAATTACTTTGGTCTGGCTTTACCGCTTTATAGAAATTCCGTGGAATTCCTTTATAAAAACTCCGTGCTCAGCAAGTTTGGTAGTTTTGTTTCTATTAAAAAGATTTTTTTCCATATATTTTAGTTTCCTACATACATTCTCTCAATTTGATACTGTATAATAATAATGTGATAATATATGTTTGAAATTATTTAAGTTAATTAAATCAATTGTTTAAAAAAAATATACATTACTCATTATTTAAATAATAAAATCTTTGGATAAAGCCAATAAATAAAACAGTAATTATAATTGTTTATCGACAATTGTTTCGGTTTTTAATAACACTGTGCGACAGCCAAAATCCGCTGGGGTTCTGACTAACGGGAAAAGTTATATCGGTAAAAACAAGCTATACGTGCCCCGGCGTTTCGCTGGGTCACGTCTAGGAATCGAGATATATCGATTTGAAGTTAGTAAGTATCATATAGGAGAAATTGTCACGTTTGGGGTTCTTTTTTTGACATAACTCGAGAACGACTACCGTCTTCCCCCGAAAAAAAACACCTAGGCGTTGTAGACAAATAGAACGCCTACCCTGCGTTTTATTCAAATATAACGCCTAGACGTTATGTATTGAATTATGAATACAATCTAATTTTTTAAGACATTCACTACATGTATGATAAATAATATCATACGCATTTTGATTTTTACATGAAAGCAATTGATTTTTGACAGAAAAACTCGAAATATGTTTTTGACTATTTCAAAAACTTCAACATCAGTTTCAAACCGTTCGGCACGTGGCTAACTAGTATTATAAGCGATGCCATTCTAGAAATTGAAGCCAATCTAAATGATCCTATCGACGAGAACGACAACGCCAAGGTCCATGAAGGGTATTCGACATCATGTAGTATTGTAGCTTTTTGAACTAGAAGATGTCAACATTACTGTTGTGGAAGTGGACAACAATTGTATAATGAACGATAAATGTTTATGGGTGATTTTTTTACAAACTGGACACCTTTCAGACCGACACATTTTTGATTTGGCTGAAATTTTTCGTAGGGGCTTCGTATCGAAAAAATTTTCTATTAAAACGTTTATTTAATTAATGAAGAAATGAGTTTTACTGTTAGAAATAAATTAATTTTTCCAGCGCGGGACGACAAAAATGTATTTCAAACGTTAAAAATAATAAAAAATTAAATTTGTACATATCTGATTGTGTCTAAATTTTCGATTTTGTTTGTGTATTTTTTAAGTGCTGAAAAATTGCTTTTTCTGTTGTTTTGGCTCTACTTTTGATGATTTACTGAATATTAGACCAATTAGCTACAATCGATTCCTTCAGCAATTGAATTCAATCGATTGGAAATTGGCTAATAACACCGGCACAAACTCTTTATTAAAATTGAATAAATTTTTCGGTTTAAAATTGGATACAAAATAAAATGGCAATGTACAACACATGTAAAACCATATAACCATATACAGATTACCTGAACTACTAACTTATGTTTTATTTACAACAAATGTTTTTATTAAATTTAAATTTTTTAAAAAATCACTTACTTCGAAAAGTGGTGTTCTATTCGAGAAAGCGTTCTATTTGAAACAGCGTTCTATTCGAATAATTATATCACTTTTCAAGAAAATCGAAAAATTGTTCACCCTCGAACACAACGCCTAGGCGTTGTTTTCGGGGGAAGACGGTAGTCCGATTTTGCTAAAACAAATTTAGAAATTAAGAATTACAATTCCTTTAATCTACTGATATACTATACTGAAAAAGTAACGAAAAAATAAAAAAATTAAAATTAAATAAATAAGAAATACAAAAAAAAATAAAATAAAGAAAAAAATGAAATAAAATAATAAAGTAAAATAAAAAATAATAAAAATAATAAAATAGAAATATAATGAAAATATAAAAAAATAAAATAAAAAAAATTTATAAATAAGTAAAATAAATAATAAATAAATAATGTGTAAATAATAAAAAAATAATAAATAAACAATAAATAAATAATAAATGAACAATAAAAAAAAATAATAAATAATAATAACAAATAATGGATAATAAATAATAATAATAGTAATAAATAATAATAAATAATAATAATAAATAATAATAATAATATATAATAATAATAATAAACAATAATAATAATATTAATAATAATAATAAATAATAATAATAATATAATAAAATATAGTAAAATATAATAAAAATATAAAAATATAAAAATATAAAATAAAATTATACTAAAATAATAAAATAAAATAATAAAATAAAATTAATAAAAAAAAAGTAAAAAAATAAAAAATAATTAATAAAAAAGTAAAAAGTAAAAAAAAAATAAAATTAATACACAAAGACACATGGACACATGGCCAAATACATTTAAAACAATAAATTTTGGAGTTTATTACAGTAAAAATATTTAAAAAAAATTTCTATGAAAAATCAATATTCTTGTCAAAATGAGATACCTTTACTTAATTATGAATAAAAGCGAAATGCGTTCATTGATTTTCATGATCTATGTCTCGTTTTGTGCACAGATTATGTGACTTCACGTCAAAGTAATAAGACTTGATACTTTTTCCCGTTTTGAATTTTTCATGCTTTTTTAAAATACAATTTTTTTATTTTTTAGGCAAAAAATTATTTTTTTTCTTCATAAATTTATTTATAACTACGAAACTGTTGATTGTGTAAAGAAATAGTGTATAAGTAGATTAAAGGAATGGTAATTCTTAATTTTTCTAAATTTGTTTCAGTAAAATAGGACTAGTCGCCATTTTATGTGTGAAGTATAATTTAACAAATTCTTGTGGAATATTTTATGACCTTTTCAACAGCAATTGTCTCCCGCATGGAGGGATCAGTTTTTATTGCTTTGAAAATTTTTTTTTATTTTTGATCTACGGGTGTGACAACCCCGCGTACTCCAGTCCCTGCTATTGACATACGAGTTAATCTGAGATATCACATACCACTGGCAATAGCAGTGAGATATCACTAGCCAAGGTGACATCTTAGGGGTGGTGGCGGATGAACTGTATTCAGTCAACGGTAGCACCCTCAATCTTAGCTGTGAAATAATCCTTGATGATGAGACGCTATTGCTTCCTTGAGGAAACAACGAGCCTTCATATAACTATGTGTGGACTTTAATCTTCAAGAAAGACAGTTATTGGCAACTATATTTTTGTTTTGTTTCAGCAAATTTTTGTAAAAATTTGCTATTTACCTTTTAATTTACTTTTATTTTCTCTATTCTATCATAAAATATTGGCCTATGTCATATTTTGTCAGTGATACGATTTTTTGTTTAGTTATCCATTCTTTAACAAAAAATTTAAAAAAACAAAAACAGAAAGATTTACGTCCATCAACACCTCTGAACGTATGTTGTTGTGGGACCTTGGTCTTAAAAGGTTTTTATGTGTTATTGTGACACATATTGTAATTCCTACTACACAACACATTTTATTAAAAAAAAAAAAAAAAAAAAAAATTGTAACCTACTAAAAAAAATGTACGCAAATAAGAAATAATCCGAAGAATGAAATAATACAATATATAATTTTTTTTTATTATATATTGTAAATTGCACTTATCTTGAAATTAAAAAAATATACTACAATATAACGTCGCTTTAATAATGAAACAACGTATTCGCAAAAGTGTAGTTTCGAGATAATTGGGTTTAAAGATTTTTCGATTTTCTGATTTTCGTAAACTCGGCAGCACTATTGAATGAATAAAGTTATTGGAAAAAAAATGTCTATCAATTACTCTTGACTAATTTCCCCACAGCATATTAAAATTTCACATTGGTACCTGCTGTCTTTTCTACCTAAAAAGAGGTGAAAAGTCAATCAGGTACGTTATCCGTTATTTCATATTTCATGTACGTTATTTCATTTTGCATGGAAGTACGATTAAGCCTATAACTAATTATTATTGAAATAACGCATGATATTCTTACAATTTTTTATTTATATGAACCGGCATATCATGTAGTCATGAATGATACTTATACAATATTTTATATTTACCATTTCTTGTGGCGATCCTAATGTATGTAAAATATACGACTCTGATTTTACCCAAGTTATTATTCTGTAGGAATTGAAATATCGTACATGCATTTACGCTGTTTCAATATTTAACCAAATTGAAATTTGCATGTACGTTAATTAACAATATATTAATTTTCACCCCCAGTTATAAAATAATTGGAAAATGTTAAAACGCCACTCTATAGACATCCTTATGGGGAATGCAGCGCACCCATTATATAATAACAACGTATAAATGGCATACGTTATTTCATTATTAAAGCGACGATAATTTTTTCGGTCTAAGAAATTTTTTGCTGCTTCATATAAAACCGCTGGAGGGATTTCAAAAATTTCTAAAAATTGGTATACTCGAGGGACAGGTCCGAAAGGAGTATGTGTTCGATAACTGTACCGGAAGTGTGTCAAAAAAATCATTTAGTGTGTCAAAAATAGCAAATGTTTATATTTTTGGATTGAAAAACGTTCATTTTAAGTGATTACGAGTAGAAACAATTTGGAGAAATCTTGATGGTAGTGATTAGTATGTGAGATAAAAAACTAGACTGCATTATAAGTTTGTCAAAAAAATGTTGTCTGATGTGTCAAAAGAAAGATTTTTATTTATTTTTTTAACCATTTTTGGAAAAAAATAAAATTACTTATTTGTATGACATGATTTTATTGTTATTATTAAGAATTATGGCATTAGGCAAGTTTGTCAAAAAAATGTTGTCAAGTGTGTCAAAGAAATGATTTTTATATATTTTTTTACCCAATTTTTTGGAAAAAAAAATATTAATTATTTGTATATAAGGTTATTAATTAGGCTTTAATATTATTTTAATAATAAAAAAATGTTTTTCTACTTCAAGCTACGAAAATGTCATTTTAATATATAGTAAAACCTATGTGAAAGGGAAACTTTTTCTAAGTAGTGACTGAAAATGTTTTCAGTCACTAGGACTGGAAGTAAATAAGTTTCGGTGGTCGCCTACAGGTGGTGGTTATTTAAAGGATTGAATTTGATTTACTGTTTCTGTTGCTGTGTTTATTTCTGTCAATATCACAGTATTTTGAAGGGATTGAATATTTTGATCGAATCGAATCGAAACTAATCATTATATCAATTGTGTGTAATTAATAACTTTATAATGAGTGTGTTTTCTTTCTATATCGGAGAAATCGAAACGATAAAATAAAATTTGTATCAGATATATCGTATAATTTTTCCCTCCGATAATTAACTGTCAGATATAAAATATATTCTCTGAGTTCTTTTCGCCAAGTAATAAAAAATTAAAAAAAATTTATTTAATAAATAAATAAATTTTATTAAAAAATTTATTTTTATTTGTTTTAAATTGAAACTTCACCTACAATTTTTTAAATTTATGCTTTAAACGATGACTTCCAGTCGGTAAAAAAAATATCTGTAATATCTGTAAAAGTTTTTTGAGAAAATATATGAACTATTTTCATTATTCATATTGTCAAATTCATCTACTAAAAACTTACAAAACGACATATCTAAATTTGACTGTGTAAAAAATAAATAATTATATATCGCATTTTTACCATTGTAAATTAATGTTATTATTGTGTTCGCCTACAGATGGAATAATAACAGGCAATAACATTATTTTACACTGGTAAAAATGCGATACATAATTGTCTATTTTATACACAGTCAAATTTAGATATCGTCGCTTTAATAATGAAATAACGTATGCTATATATACGTTGTTTTTATATAATGGGTGCGCTGCATTCCCCATAAGGATGTCTATACAGTGGCATTTTAACATTTTCCAATTTTTTTATAACTGGGGGTGAAAATTAATATATTGTTAATTAACGTACATGCAAATTTGAATTCGGTTAAATATTGAAACAGCGTAAATGCATGTACGATATTTCAATTCCTACAGAATAATAACTTATCAGGGTAAAATCAGTGTCGTATACTTTACATACATTACGATCGCCACACGAAATGGTAAATCTAAAATATTGTATAAGCATCATTCATTACTACATGATATGCCGGTTCATATAAATAAAAAATTGTAAGAATATTATGCGTTAGTTCAATAATAATTAGTTTTAGGCTTAATCGTACTTCCATGCAAAATGAAATAACGTATATGAAATATGAAATAACGTATAAGGTACCTGATAGACTTTTCACTTCTTTTTAGGTAGAAAAGCCAGCAGGTACCAATGTGAAATTTTAATATGCTGTGGGGAAATTAGTCAAGATTAATTGCTAGAAATTTTTTTTCAAATATCTTTATTCATTCAATAGTTCTGCCGAGTTTACGAAAATCAGAAAATCGAAAAATCTTCAAACCCAATTATCTCGAAACTACACTTTTGCGAATACGTTGTTTCATTATTAAAGCGACGAATGTCGTTTTGTATGTTTTTAGTAGATGAATTTGTAAATATTATCATAGCTTTTTCTACGCGAGGTAAAAACGTTTTTACGTTCCTGAGCTTATGCAAACCGTTCAGTCACGCAAAAAGAGACGTTTTCACCACTTGTATAAAAATCTACTATTATTTGGTGTATAGCCTATTTAATTGACAAATATTTTAACAAACAAAAATATTTTACATAAAAACTTTTACGCGTTTTGACGCTTTTCGCATCATTTTCAAAAAGTTATTAAAAAACACAGAAAAATTTTAATTGAAAAAAAAATGAAACAAAGAAAAAATTGAAAAATAAAACTTTGCTGAAAAACTAAACGTTCCTTAGATTTTCGCTGTCATATAATTTAATTTAAAATTGAGTTGTAATATTTATGAATATAGGTAGAAGCCGTTTGTTTGTTTAAAGAGTTAGAACTGTTTTTAATGTGGAGCATCTCCAACATTTGTAACTTGGTAAAATTATTCTCCCTCTCTAAAATTCTAACATTGTCCATAGTTATTAGATGTTTAGTTAATCCTAAATGCATTGACAAAGCGCTAACATCACTATCATTATTTAATGAGGCATCTTTATTATGTTGATAAATCCGTTTTTTTAAAGTTGAGTAGTACGGCCAATATATAAGTTGCAGGACAATCACAAAAAGTTTGATAAACAACATTACTTAAAAATTGTTTTTGAATTTTATCCTGTAGATTGGAAAAAAATTGATTTTGAAAATTTGAGCACGGTATAAACCAACAGTATTAATATCGTATTGTTTTAACAAGCAAATAATTTTTCAAATAAATTTTTGACATATGGAATCAAAAAATATTAATTATGTATGACATGAAATTTTATTATTATCAAAGAGAAGTTTGTCAAGAAAATAATGTCAAGTGTGTCAAAAACTGATTTCATTTATTTTTTTAGCCAATTTTTTGAAAAAAAAAAAAAAATTTGTTGTTTTTATGACGTAAATGTCCAGACCGAAGATTTGATATCTCAGAGCCTTGAGATTTCAGTCCCTCCATATTTTAGAATTGTTTTAATAATGAAAGATCAATTTTCGAAATCGATAGGCAAATAAAACCTCAATAATAGAAATCAATAACTAGAGGGTTTTTTTAATAACCAAACAAAAGATGTATTATATTTGTTACTACAAAACGAAAGCGTTAACAAACACAGTTATAGACAAATTTTATCATCAAAACTATAAATAAAATTAATCAGCAATGATACATGTTGCTGATTAATTTTGAATTTTAACGAAAGCAAACAATGGCGTTTTTTTTTAAGTTTTCCATCAAACAAATCAAATGCAATGGAAGATTTTGTGATGAAATCTAATTAAAAATATAATGAAAGACATGTGGGTTGTTTGTATTTGATATATATTTGATCTGTAGTGAAATGTATTCTGTCAGTTTTGCGTTTTATTTACTGTAAAAAAATAACAATTTGAAAGAATGCAGATTGCAAATATCAATAATTTTAGAAATTTTGCCAAAATTAAAATAATTATGTATTTAGCATTTAAATTCGAGTTGAAAGACAAATATATTCCGTTTAGGATTTTATGTAGCAATCTATATTAATTTATATAACTAAACAAAAAATGTGTGTCTAACTAAACTCTGTATCTCTCTCTCTCTAACATGATAATATTGAAAATAATAAATTAAAAGAAATTACAGCATTCGTTTTATTCACATATCAATTATCATGAAGATGCAACATAAAAGATTGTTTTAATGGCATATCAATTTATTAACTTAGTAGTATACAATGCTTAGTCTCCTCATTGGATTACCCTTTAACATCTAAAAGGTAATGTAAAAAACTTCATCATTTTGTGCCGTAAGTTTTTTCTATTTCACCGCTTAAAAACACGAATAACTTCTTCAATAAAATTTAACAAATACATAGTTGTTTTACTACACATTACACTGTAAAACAACTGTATTTACCTAATTTTTAAATAAAAGTACATAAATAAATAACACTTCTATCTACTATTTAAAATATATCATCCACAATTTTTGAAGTGACATTTTATAATTTCATAGGCTTCTATAAAATCTAGCTTCCTGTTTTTTGGTTGGATAACAGAAACGTTTTCAAAAGAAATGTTTTGGTTGGACTCTATAACGTGGTTAGCTAATCCAGATTCTGTACTGCCTTTCCTAAACGATGAAAAATGTTCCTTGACTCTTGTCCTTGAATTACAGCCTGTCTGATCTATGCATTTATAACTACCGTCGTTACATTGAATTTAATTAACTCCTGACTTTTGTAATGAGTGACTGGTTAATGGTCGGGATTACCATAAGTAAAACGGTACGTGGATTGGATAAACTTTATTTTCGTCTCTTTTCAAATGCTGGATGCACACGATAATTACTAGGTAAACTGAAACAAAGGTTGAAAAGAAAGAAAGCTCTGATGACTGAAAAAACGAGAATAACAAAGACCATCTACACCCTTCTATCAACTACGACTATCACAATTTAATTTTTAAAAAAATTACCTCTATCTGCCAAATTTGACGGTCATCTCAACGCCTCTTGCCAAATCATTCATAGAAACTAATAACTCATATCATTCGTTTAAAATTAATGAAGATTATCAGTTGTAATTTCCCAAGGCCGGTGATAATTCGAAATAATTTTTTGCCAAAATTTTCGAAAGCAAGTATATTGATAAATCAATACCACATGCTTGAGGAATTTTTCAAAAAATCATGAGAAATTATCAACGAACGAGGGGAATTCGTTTAGAAAAGTTTTTGCCATTTTTCATTTAATTATATAATTTTTATGAATTATACGTTGGCCTACTATGATATAAGTTAATTATTTCAAAATTTGACTGATAATTCTTAATATCCCAGAAGGCCAGACGTATAAATATTTGTTATTAGTATAATTCAAATTTTATTGGTGAAATTGAATGATGTCATTACATTTTAGAGAATTTCATTGGTTTAAATTAAAATAAAACTAAGGCAAAAAATTTTCAGTTGTAATTTCCCAAGGGCGGTGATAATTCGAAATAATTTTTTGTCAAAAATTTCGAAAGCAAGCATATTGATAAAAACACGAGGTCGTAGGCCGAGGGCTTTTATCAATGCCACTTGCGTGAGCAATTTTTAAAAAAGTTATGAGAATTTATCAACGAACGAGGCAAATTCGTTTAGAAAATTTTTTTCCATTTTTCATTTAATTATATATTTCTTATGAATTATACGTTGGCCTACTGTGATATCAGTTAATTATTTCAAAATAAGACTGATAATTTTTGATATCCCAGAAGACCAGACGTATAAATATTTGTTATTAGTATAATTCAAATTTTATTGGTGAAATTGAATGATGTCATTACATTTTAGAGAATTTCATTGGTTTAAATTAAAATAAAACTTTCAGTTGTAATTTCCCAAGGGCGGTGATAATTCGAAATAATTTTTTGCTAAACATTTCGAAAGCAAGTATATTGATAAAAGCACGAGGCCGTAGGCCGAGGGCTATTATCTATACCACATGCTTGAGGAATTTTCAAAAAATTATGAGAATTTATCAACGAACGAGGGGAATTCGTTTAGAAAAGTTTTTGCCATTTTTCATTTCTTTATATATTTTTTATGAATTATACGTTAGCCTACTTTGATATCAGTTAATTGTTTCAAAATTAGACTGATAATTTTTAATAGCCCAGTAAGCCAAACGTATAAATATTTGTTATTAGTACAATTCAAATGTTATTGGTGAAATTGAATGATGTACTACATTTTAGAGAATTTCATTGGTTTAATTTAAAATAAAACTCAGTCAAAACATTTTCAGCCGAATTTTGAAATAATTAACTGATATCGCATTAGGCCAACGTATAATTCATAAAAAATATATACAGAAACGAAAAGTGGCAAAAAATTTTCTAAACCAATTCCCCTCGTTCGTTGATAAATTCTCATAATTTTTAGGAAAATTCCTCAAGCAAGTTAATTGATAATAGCCCTCGGCCTACGGCCTCGTGCTTTTATCAATATACTTGCTTTCGAAATTTTTGGCCAAAAATTATTTCGAATTATTACTACTTCGAATTATTATTACTACGAAAATTACTACTGAAAATTAACCATACTACACAATAACGCAATTTATAATGTTGACGAAATATGTCTTTTTTTATAAAGATATTCTAGAAAAAACTTTAAAATAAAAAAAAAAATTAATGAAAAAATGTTCAAGAAGAGGTTAACAATGTTGGTGAGGGCGGATATGAATAGCAAAGATTAAAAACTGCTTATGATAATTAGAAGCGATCCAGATGTTTTAAAAAAATTTAGGTTCAATGGTACAATTTACAGGCAAACATAGGTCTGGCTGACTTCTAACATTTTGAAAAGTGGTACCGAACACTGACTCAACTCACTCTTTCTTAAATAAAAAATTCAGAATTTATTAAATTATTTTTTATGCTGCCTGTTTGTTTATACGTCAATGGATCAGGGTGTGATAAAACTCTTGCATGCAGACCTTTAATGACGGACTCTGTTAATAATGTGTTTTTGACAATGGAAAATTCACAAACGAATCTTTGATAGATGCTATCGAAATAATTTGTACAGCTTGGATCAAATTAGTATGCAGACTATATAAAAATTTCATTTAACTGTTATTATAACATCTTAGTTTTTTAATTTTCTTAGTAATTACGAACTCACGGTGTTAACTACATAATATATACAGTCATAACATAATTTTGCATTCATTTGTTTACTAAGTGAAAGTAACATAACATTTTAACGTTAACGTTATTCTATTTTAAAGACTGTTTACAAAATGTAACGCAAATATTGCTTCTAATTAGTTTTTGATTGTTTTTCGTTTGACTTACAGACTGTTTTCTTAAGATAAATTACCCAAATTTTATTAAGTCGTTAAAATAATTATTTACATTTAAAAAAATATTGCTATTTCGTTAATGGTTAATTGGATTTTATTTTAATGTCTGTTGGTTTTTACAAAATGAAAATATTTACTTAGGAAATCACATGGAATTAAAAGGAAATTATGGTTTATCAAATAAGTGAGTTGGCTGGTTTTGAATTATAAACAGTTTGTTAAACGATTTATTTTATAACATTCTCCTTTTTGGGATTTCAGGAGTACAGTGTAAAATTTCAAATAAAAATTTGATGCAATAAAAAATTTTGCCTATCGAATTTATAATTTAGGAGTGTGGATGAGCAAGAGGATTTGAATTCGGGTTCATGGCCTGGATTGGATTTCCAGCCAGGTCAATGTGATTTTCATCAAACCAAATAATAACCTCCAACACCAGGGTCTTTCAATTATCCAAAAGTTCGTCAATTAGTAAACACTCTATAGACTGATCATTCATTTAAATCTTATATATTAATACGCTAACTTTGTACTTTGTATAGCCTAAGGCTTTTTTATTTGAATTTTCGCTGATTTAAAATTTTCACTGCTAACTGATATTAGTGTAACCTAGATCTGAGAGATTTTTAGGATTTTTCGGATCATAAATAAAAAAGTTATAGACGAATTATAATGTATTTTTGAATTCAACTGCCTCCCCTCAAATCAAATCAAATGGATCAAATGGAATCGTCCAAATCTTTTCTTTGTTTATAGTATTTTATATTTTCTTTTCAGTTTATGCATTGATCTAGGAGAGCATGGACGTTATTTTTCTTTGTTGTTTTATCTTATATATTAATACGTTGAATATTTAGTTAGATATATATTGTTTGTGAATGAAAGAGGATAAAAAATTGATTATTGATTGTGGTATTTTTTTTCAGCGACAATTTTGTAATGTGTGTGTTTGATTGTTATATAGATACCTTTTAAGACGTAGGTCCCACAACAACATGCGTCTTGAGGTATAGGTGGACGCTTTTTTTAAATCTTTGTGGATTGAAGGCACTCGAGACTTTTGATTCGGGCAAAGCATTCCATGTGTACGATGTACGCACAAAGAAATCTCTTTGCATTCTATTACTATGACAGTGAGTAATATCGACAGTTCGACCACCCGCACAAACCGATTGATGAGTAAAACGGGGAAAAACATATGTCTGAGGCATTATGGACCTGATTTCATCCGAGCACTGCTGGTGACGATATTTATAAAAAACAACGAGATCAGCAACAGTGCGACGATGTTGCAGGGAATCAAGACCTAATGTTAAATCTCGATCACCTACAATTCGTATAGCTCGCTTTTGAACAGAGTTCAAAAGAGCCAGGATAGTAACAGATGCAGCGCCCCAAACTTGACAACAATATTCCATACAGGGACGAATATAGGACTTATAAATGTAATTGATGCGAAGTAAAATATTTTTTACATCTATTGAGGAGGCCGAGTTTTCTTGACGCGCTCTTTGCCATGGCCATTATATGATCGTTCCAGAGTAAGTCATTGGATATTGTGACTCCCAATAAACGAATGCTTTTACATTCGTCTATTTGGTCGTCACACATATTAATTGAAATATCGTTGGGAAACTCGGTCTTTGATCTGGAAACAATCAATAGCTGTGTTTTGGTGGAATTAAAATTGACCAAATTTTTGTCACCCCAATCGGCGACTTTTTTTAGGTCCTCGTTTACATTTATGGCAGCGTCTCTCCGGACGGGATTTATTCGTTCATGCATTTTACCCTTTGAAGATAGGGGGACGAATATATATTGTTTGTGAATGAAAGAGGATAAAAAATTGATTATTGATTGTTGTATTTTTTTTTTCAGCGACAATTTTGTAATGTGTGTGTTTGGTATGATAGTTTGAGATCGTAAATTTGATTGTTAGAATTTTTAATATATAGCGACAATTTTGTAATGTGTGTGTTTGGTTTGATAGTTTGAGATCGTAAATTTGATTGTTAGAATTTTTAATATATATTGTTTGTGAATGAAAGAGGATAAAAATTGATTATTGATTGTTGTATTTTTTTTTCAGCGACAATTTTGTAATGTGTGTGTTTGGTATGATAGTTTGAGATCGTATGTGATTGTTAGAATTTTTAATATATACTAGGAGGGCCCGGCGTGCTTCGCTACGCTTATAAATAAAGTTTTTTCGTAGGCATTTTTTGTACGTGGAAGCAATGATTTCAAAAAGTGGTATGAGTATGATGACTATGAGAAATGCAATGATTTCAAAAAGTGGTAATGAGAAATGCTAGCATACAATTTTTAATTTTTCTTTTAAATATATGAATGAAAAATAATCAGAACTCTAGCTGATCAGTTCGGATATATGAAAAATTAGCGATCAAATAAGTTTTCAAGTAAGCTTATTTGATCTCTAATTTATTTGATCGCTAATTTTTCATACATCCGAACTGGTCAGCTAGAGTTCTGATTATTTTTCATTCATATATTTAAAAGAAAAATTAAAAATTGTATGCTAGCATTTCTCATTACCACTTTTTGAAATCATTGCTTCTACGTCAACAAAATGTCTACGCAAAAACTTTATTGATAAGCGTAGCGAAGCACGCTGGGCCCTCCTAGTAATAATTAATTGATTAAATTATAAGTCAAGTTGAAATCCACTAAAAAATGAAATTGTTAAAATAATTAATGTGAGAGATACTTGTGGACAGCCTACGCTCCTATATGGAGCATTAACGACTCACAAAAAAAAACAATTAATAAAATTTGTTGATGGTAGAATTTCAATCGAATCAAACCCAGTTCTTGTATTTGTTAAAACAATAGATATATTTTATACAAAAAAATTTAGCTTTCCATTTATTTATTTATTTATTGTGTAATCATTTGAAAACAAGATTACAGATCAGTTAAAGATGATTTATGATGCTTAAATCCATTTTGACCAAGACGTGCTAGAAAATCGAATAAGCAAAGAGGCAGACTTTTTTAATTGTAATATTGTATTTTCAGCAAGTTAATAATCTAAACATGAGAACTTTTACTTAACTCATGTGGGCATGTAAATATTTGGCGTTGGTTTGTGTATTGGTGTTGTAATCTATGATAAAAGGTTGTGTCTATGATAAAAGGAAAATTTATGACCTATACAAATTTTTAAATTACGTCTACAAATCATTTAATTGGCATAGTCTGATGAATTGATACATAAAATCGCGAATTAATCGACACTAAAAACTGTTATGGGTTATAAATTAAAATAAAACAATTGCGTTCCATCAATGTTTTGCTTCAAAAGCTAATGACATTAATTTTGTATTTTAATTAAAATATTATAGAAATCCATAAATCACAATTATTAAGTCATTTAAACCCACAAATATATATAATTAATCGAACACTTTCATATGTACAGTTTGACACTTTTAATCCATTCACTCTTTCATGACTGAATAAACACAAGCTACATATTTGAGTGTTAAATAAATATTATTTTGATTTATATCGTGGTCATAAAATAAGAATCTAACGAGTTCTCTATGATGTGTTAGTAACATTTTTGGCGATTATACATATTTTTTATACGTTTTTGATGTTGATGAAAATTCTAGCAACTTAACTGATTTATGATACAATTCATAATGTTATATTTTGAAAACGAAATTATATATGAGACAAAACGAATATTTCTAAAAGCATATTTTATGTTAGTAACTTAAGCTTTTTAGAACTAAAGAGCCTGTTACGTTGTGTAATGAATTATCATTTGTGATTTGACTGTGAGGTTACGTTTAACGTATCCAATTTTTAACAGACGTTTGTGTAAAATAGAATATAAATATATTCAACAAATGAAAAATACTTACGATAGCAATTAATGCTATTTACTAGATTATTGAACACAACGAAAACGTTGATGTAGGGAGAAGCTCTAATTTTACACGTCCGGGTATAATTGAATAACTTTGAAATGTTTCTTTGTAATAGAAAAAATTTGGAGGAGCGTAAATCTTAAGACTCTGAGATATCAAAATTTCGGTCTGTTTTAAGTGTTTTCATAAAGTTATGGAGACATTGTTTTTAGTTTTGGGCAGAGATGTATAATTAAAATAAAATTCATTGCAAAGGAACTGAAAAATACAAGTATGTATTTTATTTTAGCTTTAAAATGTATTCCAAACTTTAAGTTTTTTAAAAGAACAACATTTATTTTCTCAATTACTAATATTTGCTAACTGTTTCTTTTGATCCAGGAAAATGTTTAGACTATCTTCTAATATAGCATTAGGTGTTTCGTATTAATAACAACAACTGATACTGATATTTTTCAACCCAACTGTTCCTATTATTTTAATAATTTGCAGAAAACCTCTTTTTATTTAGTGTAAATTTTTCTTTTTAAAATATATTTATTTGGGTTTGTGAAAAAATAATATTTATCCTGGAACAAGCTGATATTAGCCAACTGTACCTTTTAGTGCCGAGAACAATGACCGAAACTTCTCACAACACTTTTCTTTTTAGAATGAAAGCACCTTTTTACTTATTACAGCTTTTATAAAATCCTCCATTTGATCTACAATAACATGAAATTTCAAAACCACACCTATTAGTTTGGAGCAGCTGCAGCTGGATTCGCTCATGTTTCATACCCCATTTCACATCATTAAAATAATTATTTTTATATTTTTTCTGTGTCTGGTCGATAATGCTTCCTATTATATGTTTGTCAAACAAGTTTGGTAGCAACACGTATGAAAATAATTCTTTTGACAAATTTGGCCCTTTTTTGCTACATTTATAATACAACTATCAAAGGACTGCTCTCATATATACATTCTATGCCGCCCATCAAGATTTCTACACATTTCAAGTTACTCCTAAGATATGTAACTTTTCTTGACACATTTAATGATTTTTTGACACACTTCCGGTACAGCTTTCAAACCTATTATCCTTTCGGGTGTTACAATTCACGAAACCTATTTTTAGAAACAAAAAGTTTTAAAATCGCTCCGATAGTTTTCCAGTTTTCGTTGGTTCAACAAACTCCGCAAATAACTCGTAAAATTAACAACTTTAATTTATTTATGTTTTGCTGGTTTATTATAAGTCATTTAGACCTTAGTGACAGAAATAATAATGACATTCTTAATTCCATAGGGAATTATTAGAGGGAGTTATGTATTCATAATCGACCTAGTAGAGCAAGAGTCCGCGACGGCCAGACCTTCGTTATTTTATAAAAGCTGAAAGTTCAATTTTTTTATATATTCTTCGGGATAGTATTAGAAGTCGCGTCACCCATTGCCAGACACTTACTATTGTGGAAACCCCCTACCAGACACCCTTAAACTTTAAAGTTTAAAGGTGTCTGGCAGGGGGTTTCCACGATAGTAAGTGTCTGGCAATGGGTGACGTGATTTCTAATACTATCCCGAAGAATATATAATAAAAATAGCTTTTATACTTTCACGAAACTTTGGAGGTTTCTTTGTTACCTATGAAATAACGAAGGTCTGGCCGTCGCGGGCTCTTAGTCTATAGTCTTTGTCTATCATTTTAAATTTTTGTTTTGTTTACTTATAAACAACATTTTTTACATAAAGCCATAGTAACGAATAACAATACCCCAGCAATACAATTTGAAATGAAAAATAACTAACTTGATCAATTAAAACGAAAAATCATGCTATCAAATACTTGATAAAAATAAATGTTTTAGTTAATTAAATGTTTTAGGCAGTAAAACATAAAATTATTCATGTATCACGTGAACTATTAAATGCCAATTACCTTGTGAAACTTACTTACTAAACGTTTCCCTCGGTAATTAACATCCTTATAATTCCCTTGATACTTAAATAACTATTAACACAAAACTTGTAAGTAAGTTATAAGAAAATCCTCTCCGTTTCGATTGGTTTGTTTTGTTGAAAATATTTTTTCATAATATATACACAATAAGCATTCAATTTTTTCAAAAATATAACAGTACATTATGATGCAAGGACGTAAAGCTAAGGACCCACAATAAGTCCAAAATGGCTTACGTCCGTGCATCATATTCCATTTTTTATTCGCCGAAAGCAAGATATTTAAAAAAAATTGGTTAATCTAAATCAAAATTAATATTTTTTAAATTTGGAAATAAAAATATGTTGAACGGCTCCTTGTTCAACATATTTTTATTTCCAATATATTTTAAATATAGCATTTTAATATATTTGTTATTTCTAATTCCAACAAATCGTATAACTATGACAACAAAGAATAGCAAATCTGTTAATTGGATTAGGAAATTTGGAATCGAAAGGTTGCTATGATAAAAAATGTTTATTTTTTATAGAATTTAGACAAATAGAAATGTTTTTTTACTTTTTTGGACGTAAATATGACAACAAAATATATGGTTAAAAGGTGACACTTTAAGGCCGCAAATCACAGTAATAAAGTAACACGTTAATATGTAGGCGAATAAAAAAATGTTTATGGTTCACATAACACATAAAAAATATTTGTTGTTCTTCTAAATAGTAGATTTCAACTGCAAAAATATTTATTGCACGGAAAAACTAAATGTTTTACTTTAAAATATTTATACAAAAAATTTAAATCTAAACTTAAGCACGCCATCTTTATCATAAGCTTTGTATTAAAATTTATTCAAGAAAGTGTGTTCCAATTCATGCTAAATTATACTAAACTTGCTTAATTAAATTAATCAAGTTTTTATTTAGTAGCCAATTGGAATGTAGTAAAACTAATAATTTTGAGGACAAAGCTATAGTTTAGATTTAAATTGCTGGTATTTGTTTACAAATTTGTTAAATAAATGATGTAATTCTTAATCAAAAAATATTGAGGGGCTGAAATCTCACAGCTCTAAAATATCAAGACTTCGGTTTTGGTTATGGATTTTGATATAGTCTTCGGCATAAATCTTTTATGAGGACATTGCTTTTAGTTTTGGGCAGCGATGTATATCAAACATAACTCTTTGTAAAAGTACATGTATTTTATCTCTGTTTAGAAATTTATTACAAAACTAACACGAAACATCAATTCGCCGCCGGAAAATTATAACAGATCATAAATCAACATAATTTAGTGAAAAGATGATACACTCAGCAAACTACTCAAAAACTACTCAAAAACCTCTCCATTCAACGTTTCGAGAAAATATTACAAAATCACAAACTCATATTTCTTTAAAAATTCCAAAAATATTGTAAAAATTAAATAAAATAAAATTTTTTTCAAAATTCTACATAATTTTTTTCAAAATTATTACAAAATCAAAGATTAAAACTTTGTTCTAAATTCTAAAAATATTGCAAAATTTATAACAAAATCAAAAATTGAAAATCTTTTCAAAATTTCAAAAATATTCCAAAATTAGAATAAAATCAAATATTTTAACTTTTTCTAAATTCCAATAATATTCCAAAAATTGTTAAAAATTCAAAATTTTTCCAAATTTCCAAAAATATTGCAAAAATTATAACAATATCAAATATTGAAACTTTTTTCAAAATTCTAAAAATATATATGTATATACAAAATTCACAAATTCAAAAATACCATTTCTTCCAAAATTCCAAAAATATTGCAAAAATTATCACAAAATCAAAAATTAAAACTTTTTCCAAAATTCTAAAAACCAATCATTCACACACTTGACAACATTTTTTTGACAAACTTATAATGCCATAATTCTCAATAATAATAATAAAATTTCATGTCGTACAAATAATTAATTTCATTTTTTCCCAAAAAATTGTGTAAAACAAAAATAAAGATCATGCTTTTGACACACTTGACAATATTTTTTTGACAAATTTATAATGCAATAATCTAGATTTTGGTCTCACATATCAATCCCGATCAAGGTTTCTTCAAATTCAATGTTTAACTATCGTAATCACTTAAAATGAACGTTTTTTAAGCGAAACATATGTAAATTTCCTCGCTTGGACACACTTGACGAATTTTTTGACACAATTCCGGAACAGCTATCGAACACGTCGTCCTTTCGGCTCTTACCATTGAGTATACCTATTTTTAAAAACAAAAATTTTTGAAATCCCTCCAGCCATTTTCTAGATTTCGTCGGGTGTGAGCGGCTGTTGACGCTGCACTTAAAACCTAAGCTAGTTATTCTACGATACCCACAAATCAAAATCAAGTTTTTAGTATCAATTAAAATTTGTTGTTACACTTGCTAAAAAGTTTACAAGGAATTGTTTTTCTTTTTTATCCAAATCATTAATACTTTTGCTTACATTCTAAGATGTATTTATATTGTGTCAGTTGTCAATTCGCAATCTTAATCTTTGCTTTTCGAGCTTGACGTTGATTTGAAGTTTAGCTTTCCGTAAGATAATCTTGATGTTCCAGATATTCGAAAATTAAAACGAGTTTAACTTGTGAATTTTTATAACACCTTAAAAATATTTTTTTTCCATCAACGATTATATCTTAGAAACGGTCACTTATGATACAGTTTTTAGAAACTGAATGTAGAACATTTTATTATTGTTTATTTATTAACAGTAATATATTGTATGGTACAGACAAGTGCATAATGAAATAATAAACTACATATTACTTCGGTCTGAAAGACCTAAGTATTACATTCATGAGCTCAAAGTGAAATTCTTACCCCCACTTTTTTTGGCATTTCTCGACGTTTTAGGATCTACTGATTCTAAAAAAGCAAAAAAAAAAATGTGTGTCTGTCTGTCGACCGTCCGGCCGGCCGTCACAACCGACGAAATCTAGAAAACCGCTGGACGGATTTCAAAATTTTTTTTTTCTAAAAATAGGTTTACTCAATGGGAAGAGCCGAAAGGACGATGTGTTCGATAACTGTACCGGAAGTGTGTCAAAAAAATCGTCAAGTGTGTCAAAACAAGGAAATTTGCATATTTTTTGCTTAAAAAACGTTCATTTTAAGTGATTACGAGTAGGAACATTGAATTTGGAGAAATCTTGATGGTCGGGATTAGTATGTGAGACCAAAATCTAGATTATTGCATTATAAGTTTGTCAAAAAAATGTTGTCAAGTGTGTCAAAAGAAAGATTTTTATTTATTTTTTTACCCAATTTTTTGGAAAAAAAATAAAATTTATTGTTTGTTTGAAATGAAGTTTTATTATTATTATTGAGAACTATGGCATTATAAGTTTGTCAAAAAAATGTGGTCAAGTGTGTCAAAAGAAAGGTTTTTATTTATTTTTTACCCTATTTTCTTAGAAATAAATAAAATTAATAGTTCGTATGACATGAAATCTTATTATTATTATAGAGAATTATGGCATTATAAGTTTGTCAAAAAAAATGTCAAGTGTGTCAAAAAATGATTTCATTTAATTTTTTAGCCAATTTTTTGGGAAAAAAAATGTAGCTGTTTTTATGACGTAAATGTAATTTAAAATGAAATTGGACATGGAAATTTTGGAATTTGTTATAGTTTTTCAAATACTTTTGGAATTTTGAAAAAGTTTGTATTTTTGATTTTGTAATAATTTTTGCAATATTTTTAGAATTTCGGAAAAAGTTTTAATATTTGATTTTGTAAGAATTTTTGGAATATTTTTAGAACTTTAAAAAATTTTAAATTTTTGATTTTATTATAATTTTTGGAATTTTGAAAAATTTTTAAATTTTTGATTTTGTAATAATTGTTGCAATATTTTTAGAATTTTGGAAAAAGTTTGAATTTTTAAGAATTTTTGAAATATTATTGGAATTTAGAAAATATTTAAATATTTGATTTTATTCTAATTTTTGGAATATTTTTGGTATTTTAAAAAAGTTTGATTTGATTTAATTTAACAATATTTTTGGAATTTTGATTATAATTTTCCGGCAACATATTGATGTTTCGTGTTAGTTTTGTAATAAATTTTTAAACAGAGATAAACAAAACTTGTCCTTTAACAAAGAGTTATGTTTGATATACATCGCTACCCAAAACTAAAAACCATGTCCTCATAAAAGTATTTTGCCGAAAACTATATACAAATCCTTAACCCAGACCGAAGTCTTGATATCTCAGAGCTGTGAGATTTCAGCCCCTCCATATTTTAATATTGTAATGACAACGGTTGTCATCAAAAACTCATCAAATTTAAACAAGTATAAATTTTCAATT